>BSBN01001861.1:600000-1023259 GCA_027924645.1 Cunninghamia lanceolata
AGTCATGTGTAGTCCTTATTCCTTATAGTCTACTGTCTACTTCACTGTTTGTTGTAGTGGGACCTTATGTTATCTCCTAGCATGGGGTTTGGACCTTAGGGTTCCACATGGTTGGGTGGATGTGCTTTATCTCCATTGGTTTTTCCCTTGTTGATGTTCATGTGTAAAAAGGATGGATCTCATGTAGCAGATTCTAGATCATGTTTTTGCTCGAGGAGACAGTATTTATGTTCATGTTCTAGTCCTGTGTATCAATTGAAACATGTACTATAATCTTGATGTATGCATCCCAATGTAATAAAAAGGTGATAGTGTAAATAGTGTAAATAGAGTATTGATGTACCCTTATGTAAGGAAAAATTATTTATGTACTCGTAGTGTTATCTTCATGAACTTAAGGATTGTTTATCTAATGCTACAACATGGAAATGTGTGTGTATATTCATTGATACAACAAATCCAGAATAAACTATGGTTGTTAGTTAATTCATGATATGTTTTTGGATCTTGTTAATAGTTATGTTAGTAATGCAGCTATGGAACCTTAGAGGACATAATGTTTGTTTAATGATATGTGTAAATAAGATTTATGTTACTTATGATTTATTTCATTTAAAAAAAATTGTCCTATTTGTATAGCATATTTGTGATGTTCTTTAAGGTTCCTAGGCAGGGCATTACAACCAAGGTGCAGTGACCCTTGTCACATGTAACTAAAAGGAATATAATAAATGTAACCAATGAAACAAATTGTTTGACTGTAACAACCAAATGCCAGACATGAAACAGTTAATAATAAATTTAACCTGTGATGTGGTGAGATTTGAAGCTGGCAAGTTCAGAAGGGGCATAGGGACTCTGAGACTAGAGATCAACCACAATGTTGAATGAAGATCAAAAAGAAATGAGCAGATTGTAAGATCTCTATGTAAAATGTGGGGCAGATCTGGGCGTGACTCTTCCTTCAAGTGAAAAATCAGTCATTTAAATCTAATGCAAGGAAACCACTACAAGAGAATAGTGACTTTCTTGGATTTGAAGTCTGCGGCCAAACAATTTATAATGGTGATCGACGATGAATACTTCAGCCTCAGACCTTGATCAACAGAGCTTTAACTTCAACAAGGAAATGACCCTCCAAAGCCTACGATGCCCAATGCAGATGCCAAACAATGTTGGTGCCAAGCCGTGACTAAGATTTCAAACACTAGCATGAAAGGTGAAAAACCATGACTTGACTAGTGGAAACCGCAACATCTTGAATACTAGGCCTTGGATGATGACTCCAATATTGAGAGATCAGCAACAAAATGAGACCACTGACCCACACATAAACAACCACCAAAAGAGAAAAATGTTTTGTAGGAGACAATAAATGGCGACCTTGGTTGAGGTGGTGGGTTTGAAACCACAATAGCGACCTCAAATTGGTGGAGGATGACTTTAATATCCTCCTATTGAAACATGGGCCTTGAAATGGTCAAATGTGGGCACCGTGAGCACTTCAAAATGGCAATTGGAAGAGATTAGAAATAGTGACTAGAATGTGGTGAATCCGTCGAGCTCCAACAGAGAAATTGACTATGGGTAGCTTGAATGCAGTGGCCTCCAAGTTTAAATGGTGAGCTATGACCTTTGATGACTGCAACGGCCTTAGACTTGGATCCCAAAATAGCTACTAAAAAATCTAATGGAGAACAAAGGCCACAAAAATGGAAGAACACGAACTGATAGGAGAGCAAAGGCTGACAAGCCAAAATCTATTCTCAGGAGCCCAAAAAATAGCAGAATAGGCCTTTAAACACTCAAAATGAAACCTTCAAACAAAAAGGAATGCCCAAAATTGAAAAAAAAACTAACCACAAACCAAATGAAAGTGCTTGCAAATCTTCAATTTACAAAAGAAATTTGCATTTTCTGCCAATGAACTGAGACACACCTATGATAGGGATAAATGTGTGGGATGAAATTGGGAAGGGCATTACATTTCTAGGCTCTGATACCATATAGGAGCAGCAATGAAATGAATCGAATAGCCAGAAATTCCACAAGATGAATGTGCACAAAGCAAGAGGTTGAAAACTATCATAAAATGTATGAGAATGTACAATGAACTCCTTGTATATGTAGGACAAGGAGGAAGTGAGAAGGTGAGAGTCAAACACTGACTAACCCTCCATGATGTGTGACACATGTAGAACACTTGGGACAAGTGTGAGAGCATGTGTCATATGTCTATGAGGTGAGACAAGTAAACCACTAAGTGAACTTACGCTAGTGTGAAACTAGATAGAAGTAAACTAGATGACTAAAGACACCTTTCACACTAACATGTCACACTCTCTTCCACTGTGAAGGAGAATGTTGAGGTGGAGATGTTGCAGTCTGTCAGTTCCCTCACATAGACCTTACTACAACATAGTAGGCATGTTTCACAAGCTAGTGAGGGTGAGTCTAGTAGGTGTCGATAATCCCCACATATTTGTCATTCTTGTCAAGCTCTTTGTGATTATGGGTCTGAGGGTGTTGGTGATACAAACATTAGAGAGGATGCTCCATGATTTTAGGAGTATGTCACACAGGGCTAGGATCAGGACACATTCATATTAGATAATATGATAATAATGGATGAGTTGTTGGATAGGACCTTTGGCATTGACACAGTTAATTTTTCAATAAGGTTATACAATTTATTATATTTCCCTTTGAAATCTATAATTAACTATATTAATCTATTATAAGTCAAAATTAATGTAAATAATTGTATGTATTATGAAATTCCATGGTCAAAGTACTCATCTTACATCTGTCGATCATCCAATGCAAGGTTATGAGGCGATGTCAAGTCCACAAGTATGTAATTTGTAACAAAATAGTAAATATACTACATGTGAATCTTTCTGTCATATATTACTGGTAATCTTAAAATGACAATTTGATTATGAAGAGGTGGATGTTGGAGCTCCAACATCACAATGAATTGGTGGGGGTAGTCCTATATCAAGTTTCACTAAGGTAAATTTTACTATTTTTAATCATTATTCATTTAAATATTATTATGTAGATTTTGGTCAAATAACATTATTCTATTTTCAATTGATGATATCAATTCAAACTCTTCTTTATATTTGTGACACAACAGACATGGGCATTGCTACAAATGTTTTGTCTTCAATGTCTTTGATCAAGGTATGAGCTAGTAATGTAAATGTCATTATGTATTTCTTGTTTTATCTCACATCATTTAATGTAAATAAATGGTATTCATCTTTACTCCAATTTTATTCTTCATGTTTCTCACAAGAGGTCACAACTTTAGTTCATGCACTTAATGAAGAGAGGCATCAGATGACTGAGAAGGATCATGAGTTTACGTTAAGTGATTGATTACTTATATCATTGTATATTTCATGTTTTCTATAGTAATGTGTATATTTTTTAATTGCATTAATAGGTGGAGGTCAAAAAAAATTATGAGAGGAGGTCCAATCGATAGATTAGAGAGTGGGAGTCATTGATTGCTTCTCTACCTTCACAATAGAGAAAGGGTCATCGATTTCTCGATAACACTCCATAGGACTTTTTATGTTATGACATTTGTTGTATGCCTATATGGATTTGTACGCATACATTTATATTTTACCGATGTATATCATTGTATGCCTATATGACCTTGTTTATACATTCATCATATTCATGACATTATGTATACACTATATGGCATTTTCATTACATTATGTATATGACATTTTGCATTATATATGATGATCAATTATGGTTATAGATGTTGTAATATTTATTATTTCTATATGATGTTATCAGATTTTAGACATAGATATACAATGATATACCATGAATCATGACTTGTGTTATACCATATTATCATTTCATTTTATTATGAGCTTATTTGAGTGAGTGTGAATTGTCTTAACATGGGTACATTTGTCATTTTTGTTAGAAGTAAGAGTGTATTGACTCATACCCATGAAGGGCATGAACTTTTCGAAGAAGGGTTTAATTTACATAGGATAGATAATGTATCATGTTTAAAAGTTTTAATATTGTCTACATGTTCTTTAATGTCTCCATGAACCTCTTTTGAAAATGTACAAGTGTGTGGATCCATGTTTAATCTCTCTTAGCAAGGAGGGGTGATACTTGAACATATGAATAGGCCCTTAATGTTTTGGAATAAAGAATTATAAATAAATAGTTATTAAGTTTCTATTGAAACCTAAGTAGTGGTAAGACAAGTTTTTAGGCCTTTCCCCTTGTTGAATGCATAAGTGGATCCAACAAGACCTTCAAATCACAGGTAATACATTTTCACTTAACTAATTTATCATACTCAATCTTTTATTTCATAGCATAATCTCCATTAGGACCTCATAGCCATATTTTCAACCATAAGACAACTTTCCTACAATAACAAATCAAGAAGATGAAGCTCTGTCATAGCAGCAATAAGGTTTTCAAATTAGGCATATGCTTGACAGTTTGTCTTCATTCATCCTTTGTATCTTTCAAGACTTTCCACCCCTTGATATCTTCTTATTTCAATACTTGCAGGTACAACAACAAGGTATAGGTATGAAGTTTTAGGATCAAGGAGCCTCCATGGTATATCAACATCAACCTATCTTGATTAGCCACCCTTTACCTACAACCAAAAGATAACAAAGTATCAAATTTCATCATGCCATTCCAAGTACAAATCTAATCAAATAAAATCTTCACATCTAAAAGTCTCTATTCTACCTAATCATAGATTCATGAGACCTTACTTTAATACACCCCTTTCCACCTAATCATAGATTTATGAGACCTTACTATAATACATCCCTTTCTAAGTGTCTCTTAGGATACTTTTGATGCCCTATTTAAATTATAGACAAATTAGGTGTTGCCATTGACAACCCCACCTAATTTTTCTCATCTCTTGATCATTTAGATCATGTTCATCATATTTATTTTTGATTATTTTGGTAATACACCTTAAGGTCTAAGACATTCTCAATGCCAGTTCAAATATTATTCTCCTATACCATTCAATTCTTAATCATTTTGCATATCATTGTCTTCCAAACTTTGGGACTATCTTAGGACTATATAACAACCTTTTGGACTTTTTATGATAGTACTCCTTGTTAGGACCATAATAGGGCAAATTTACTCATCAATGAGCAACATATAGGCCTTTATATGACTAGTTAGGATGATATGGTCTTGACAAGTCTTTTAGCTATCTTATCAACTAGCTATTCATGAACTCTTCAAAAATTGGTATGACTATCTTCATAAAACATTATAGTCATGAGATTGTTTGTTTGTGACTAAATAGAAAACAATTTATGGGTTAATCCTCTATCAACATGACAATTTAACTCTCTAACTACATGTTTATGTAAGGATTTTAAAGAATATCCGAAGAGCTTCTAACTAATTTTTTGACCTTATGACAACATTTTGGCCCCCTTAACTATCATTTGAAATAGTCTCTTTCTCAAGATATGACAATACTCATGCCATCTATTAATGTGGCAAGATTGTATAGGTGCATTAAGGACCATCCCTTTTGATCATGGTAGTATGTGGGAAGAAAATTGTGTTTTCTATCTTCCATTGCATCATAATTGAGATGGTATAATCATGATTAATTTGCACAACTTGTCCTTGCTCCACAAGTAATTGCATTATGACAGTTGTCGATGACCATCATAAAGTTTTAAATGTTATTAAGTTTGTCTTTAGGACTACCCTAACCCTCTTTGACATTGTTTCCAAACATTTTTGACCAAATAAAGTTTATATAAAGGGATAGTTCATGTGATATCATTAATGAGGACCTATATGCATAAGTGTATAGATAAGGGGTTCTAATCAATTTTAAATGTATTAAATTTGATGATTTTGTTGCTGAGGAACTTGGGAAAGTCATCTAAACATCATAAAATGAGGTAATGTGTCATCAAACCATGAAGATGACTAGGGTTACAAGACCGTTTGCTACTATTACAGTCATATAGGACTATCACCATTCTATATGCTACCTATTACTAAGGGGATCATCATGAAAGAAGGATTATGAGTTCACTTGGGGCATGTAGAAGGATGATCCAAGGGAGTTATAAGGTTATTAAACACTAAAATGGAGGATTTTTTTATCAAGTTTAGGACTGTCACAGTCTCTATAACATTCCACTATCCACATGGACAATCATGAATGTTTCCAATATCTTACTTAAGTTGTGTTTGGTTTTGTCGTGGATGTTAAGAACTTGGATCAATGTAAGTTGTCTTTGGTTTTGTCATGTTCTCTTTAGATTTGATGAACATGGATATTTGATGGGAAGTGAGATGAATACCATGAGATTTGGATGATAAAAATGACATTGAAGTCTTGAGAAATGAAGGATTTAATGTTGCATTTAGGGTTGTCCTAGAAAGTGTTCAAATTGCTTAAAGTTGTCCTAGTAAGTGAAATGAGGTAAATGTTGTTCTGAGACCTACCCACAACATTTAGAGACCTAAGACATAATTATACACATGTTAGACATATTTTTCCAGGTTTATGAGCACTGAAACAATGAGAAATGCCCTGGAAACATTTTTGGAAACATGTTGATAGCATTTTGACAACTTTTTGTAACTTTTTTGAAACATGATGAAACTTGCAAACAAGTACCTAGACTGAAAGTAAAATGATTTGACATATGGAAACACATCCTAAGAAGGTAAAAATTGGTGATTTTGCATCTGGAACGCCTGATTTCACAAAAATGACAAAAATGCATCCGTTGACAATTTTTTTCTCGTAGGTCTCTTAAGAGACTTTGTCAGAACCCTATAGCCCATAAGTATTGGGACACTTAGAGAATAAAATGGGACCTTCTCTAGCATTCACTTGCCCCCCCTGATGTGTTTTCACATTTGGTTTGGCCTCACAAAGTGAAGAAGATAAAATATGGCTCTTGGCAACATTAGACTGAATGCCATTGAGGTATTTTACAAGAATGTATACATTATTGGCATGGTCAAACAATTTTAAGTTGATAAAAATTAAGATATGTTATTGTAGAGGGACCCAAAATTTAGCCGTAGACCCAAATAGAACATTCCTAGGTGCCATAGACATCGAGAACTACTCCGACAAAGTTTGACAATTTTTTGCTCTTAGGTCTCTTAAGAGACTTTGTTGAAACCCTACAGCCCGGAAGGATTGGAACACTTAGGGAATAAAATGGGGTCTCCTATAGCATTCACCCACCCATCTTGATGTGTTGGAGTAATCAGTTTGGCCCCATGAGGTGAAGAACGTAAAATATGACTCTTGGAAATATTACACTAAAGCCACTAGGGTATTTTGCAAGAATGCATCTATTGTTGGCATAGTTAAAAACTTTTGAGTTGAAAAAAACTAAGAGAGGTTATTGTGGAGGGACCCAACATATAGTTATAGGTCAAAACAAGACATTCCTAGGTGGAACAGATTCTGAGAACCACTCCATCAAAGATTGACAACTTTTGGCTATTAGGTCTCTTAAGACACTTTGTCAGAACCCTATAGATCGAAAGGATTGGGACACTTGGAGAATGAAATGGGATCTCCTCTAGCATTCACCCACCCCTTGAACATGTTGGAATAGTTAGTTTGGTCCCACAAGGTGAAGAACATAAAATATGGCTCTTGGCAACATTATGTTGAATGATGCATTTTGCAAGAATTCTTTTGTTGTTGCCACGGTCAAACAATTTCAAGTTAACAAAAACTGAGAGAGTTTATTGTAGAGGGACTCAATTTTAAATATATGTTAAAATAGAACATTCCTAGGTGTTGTGGATTTTGAGAACCACTCCATCAAATATTGATAATTTTTTTTCTCTTAGGTCTCTTAAGAGACTTTGCCGAAACCGTGTAGCCCAGAAGGATTGAGACACTTAAGGAATGAAATGGGGACTCCCCTAGCATTCACCCACCCATGTGTTGTCACAATCAATGCAGCCCCACAAGGTGAAGAACATAAAATATGGCTCTTGGCAATATTATGTTGAACACAAATGACACATTTTGTAAGAATGCATCAATTGCTGGTACAATCAAACAGTTTTGAGTTGACAAAAACTAAGACAGTTTATTATGGAGGGACACAATATATAGTTGTAGATTGAAATTAAACATTCCTAGGTGCCACAGATTTTGAAAACTAATCCATTAAAGATTGGCAGTATTTAGCTCTTAGGTCTCTTAATAGACTTTGTTAGAACCTTGTAGCCCGGAAGGATTGGGACACTTGAGAAATGGAATGGGGCCTCCTCTATCATTAACCCATCTACCTCGATGTGTTGAAACTATCAGTTCAGCCCCATGAGGTGAAGAATGCAAAATATGACTCTTGGCAACATTATGTTGAATGCAAAATAACGCATTTTGCAAGAATGCATCCGTTGTTGGCACAGTCAAACAATTTTAATTTGAAAAAAATGAGAGAGGTTATTATGGAGGGACCTGACATCCAACTATAGGTTGAAATAGAATATTCCTAGGTACCATAGATTTTGAGAATAGATCCGTCAAAGATTGTCAATTTTTTGCCCTTAGATCTCTTAAGAGACTGGCAAAACTATGTAGCCCGGAAGGATTGGGACACTTGGGGAATGAAATAGGTCTCCTCTAGAATTCACCCACCCACCCAATGTGTTGGAGCTATCAATTCATCTCCATGAAGTGAAGAACATAAATATGGCTCTTGGCAACATTATTTTGAACATAAATGATAATGTTTTCAAGAATGCATTCGTTATTGGCACAGTCAAATGGTTTCAAGTTGATAAAAACTAAGAGATATTTATTGTGGAGGGACCTAAAATCTAGCTGTAGGTTAAAATAAAACATTCATAGGTGCCTGGACTTTGAGAACTGCTCCGTCAAATATTGATAGTTTTTGGCTCTTAGGTCTCTTAAGAGACTTTGCCAGAACCCTGTAGCCCAAAAGGATTGAGACATTTGGGGAACAAAAAAAGGACTCCTCTATCAATCACCCACATAAAATATGGCTCTTGACAACATTATGTTGAACACAAATGACATTTTTTACAAGAATGCATCCATTGTTGGCATAGTCAAACAATTTGAGTTGACAAAAATTAAGAGAGGTTATTGTGGACAAGAGCCCAATACCCAACCATAGATCAAAACAAAACATTCCGAGGTGCCACAAACTCTAAGACTTGCTCCCTCAAAGATTGGTAGTTTTTGGCTCTTAGGTCTCTTAAGAGACTTTGTTGGAACCTTATATCTTGGAAGGATTGGGACACTTGGGGAACTAAATGGGGTCTCCTCTAGCATTAACCCACCCATCCTGACATATAGGTACTATCATCTGTTAGCACCACAAGGTGAAAAACATAAAATATGGCTCTTAGAAACATTTTGTTGAACGTAAATGATGTATTTTGTAAGTACGCATATGTTGTTGGCACAATCAAATGATTTCTATTTGATAAAAATGTAGAGAGTTTATTGTGGAGGGGCCCAACATCTAGCTGTAGGTCTAAACAAAAAAATATTAGCTGCCACAAACTTCGAGAACTATTACGTCAAAGATTGGTAGTTTTTTGCTCTTAAGTCTCTTAAGAGACTTTGCCAGATCCTTGTAGCCCAAAAGGATTGGGACACCTGGGAATAAAATGGGACCTCCTCTAACATTCACCCACACACTCTAACATATGAACATTATAGCAATTATCCCCATGAGATAAAGAACATAAAATATAACTCTTGGCAACATTATGTTGAACGCAAATGATGCATTTTGCAAGAATGCATCTGTTGTTGGCATGGTCAAACGGTTTTGATTTGATAAAAAATGAGAGAGGTTATTATGGAGGGACTCGACATCTACCCGTAGGTTGAAACAAAACAATTCTTGGTTCATGGATTCCAAGAACTGCTCCGTCAAAGATTCACAGTTTTTGGCTCTTAAATCTCTTAAGAGGCTTTTTTGGAACCCTATAACCCAAAAGGATTGGGATGCTTGGAGAAATAAATAGGCCCTCCTATATCATTCACCCTCCCACTCTAATGTGTTCAGTCCCAAGAGGTGTGGAATGCAAAATTTTCACTCCTAGCACCTTTTCACTAGATGAAACTGAAGCATTTGGAACATTACGTTCCTTGCCACCACACGAAAATGAATTTGATTTAGAAAAAACTGAGGTAGGTTATTTTAGGTAGACCTAACATCCACTTATACATGTAAACAAGACATTCCTAGGTGCCACAGTTTGAGAGAACAGTTGGTTGGCACCTTTTTATCTTAGGGCTCTTAGAGACTATCTCAGACCAATGTAGCCTAGAAGGATCAGGATGCTTGTCCACCAAAAAGACACCTCCACTAACAACATCTACCCACCTCGATGTGTTGGCACTATAGGTTCAGCCTTAAGAGGTTTGGAATGCAAAATTTTACTACTAGCATGTTTTTATGGATGAAACTGAAGCATTTTGGAACATTATGTTCCTTGCCACCACAAGAAAATGAATTTTATTTAGAAACATTTGAGGTAGGTATTTGTAGGTGGACTTGATAGCCACATGTACATGCAAACAAGATATTCCTAGGTGCCACGGTTTGAGAGAACAGTCAATGCAAAGTTTGACACCTTTTTTGTCTTAGGGCTCTTAAGAGATTGTCTCAGTCTAATGTATCCCGGAAGGATCAAGATGCTTGGCCACCTAAAAGACACCTCCAATAGCATTCACCCACCCAACCTGATGTGTTGGTGCTATCGGTTCGGTCCCAAGAGGTGTAAAATGCAAAATTTCAATCCTAGCACCTTTTCACTAGATGAAACTAAAGCATTTTGGAACATCATATTCCTTGCCACTATAGGAAAACAAATTTGATTTAGAAAAAACTAAGGTACATATTTGTAGGTGGACCTGGCATCCACCTATACATGCAAACAAGACATTCCTAGGTGCCACAATTTGAGAGAACAGTTGATCTAAAGTTTAACACCTTTTTTTGTTTTAGGGCTCTTAAGAGACTGTCTTGGTCCAATGTAGCCCGAAAGGATCAGGATGCTTGGCCACTGAAAAGATACCTCCACTAGCATTTTGTTGCTCAACCCAATGTGTTGGCACTTTCGGTTCAGTCCCAGAAGATGCAGAATGTAAAATTTCACTCCTAACACCTTTTCATTGGATAAAATTAAAGCATTTTGGAACATTGTGTTCCTTTCCACCGTAGGAAACTGAATTTGATTTAGTAAAACTAGGTAGGTATTTTTAGGTGGACCTAACATCCACTTGTACATGCAAACGAGACATTCCAAGGTGCCATGGTTTGAGAGAACAATCGGTCCAAAGTTTGGAACTTTTTTTGTCTTAGGGCTCTTAAGAGACTGTCTCAATCTAATGTATCCCGGAAGGATCAAGACACTTGGTCACCAAAAAGACACCTCACTAACATCTTCTCACCCACCCCAATGTGTTGACATTGTCGGTTCGGTCCCAGGAGGTGCGGAATGTAAATTTTCACTCCTAGCACCTTTCCAATAGATGAAACTGAAGCATTTTGGAACATTGTGTTCCTTGGCACCGCAGACAAACAAATTTCATTTAGAAAAAACTAAGGTGGGTATTTTTAGGTGGACATGACATCCAGTTGTACATGCAAATAAGACTTTCCTAGGTGCCATGGTTTTAAGACAAGAATTGGTCCAAAGTTTGGCATCTTTTTTGTCTTAGGGCTGTTAAGAGTCTGTCTTAGTCCAATGTAGCCTAAAAGGATCAAGATGCTTGGCCACAAAAAAGACATCTCCACTAGCGTTCACCTGCCTACCCTAATGTGTTGCCAATGTCAGTTCGATCCCATGAGATGTGAAATACAAAATTTCACTCCTAGCAAACATATAGAAGGTGAAATGAGAGTAAGAAAAGCATGGTAAATATATAGAAGGTAAAATGAGGATATGCAAACTATGGAAACCACATAGAAGGTGAAATGAGGATATACAAATTATGCCAAACATCTCTCTCTCCCTAAGGATATTCTAGACCTATAGAATGTGAAATGAAGATATGCAAATCATGCCAAACATCTCTCTCTCTCTCTCCTCTCATCTCTCTCTCTCTCTCTCTCTCTCTCTCGTCTCTCTCTCTCTCTCTCTCTCTCTCTCCTCTCCTCTCTCTCTCTCTCTCTCTCTCTCTCTCTCTCTCTCTCTCTCTCTCTCTCTCTCTCTCTCTCTCTCTCTCTCTCCCTCTCTCTCTCTCTCTCTCTCTCTCTCTCTCTCTCTCTCTCTCTCTCTCTCTCTCTCTCTCTCTCTCTCTCTTCTCTCTCTCTACACCAGAGAATGCTCATAGTTCATTCCTCAACTCTTTCACACCTCCCAACAACTTTCATTAATGTTTTTCTAATCTTTTTTAGTGCTTGACTTGTTTTTCTTATCAAGAGAGATTTATTTGTTTGATTATTTACTATAGTCGATGTAATGACATGTCATGTACCATTACTATCTTTGGTGCATGAGGTGGAACCAACGCTTTGATATGCATTGATTAGATTTTTTATAATAGATTTTTTGCTATTAGTACATAGTGATGTTCTTAGAACAAGCATCTTCATGATTGGTCTAAACTTAATATTTTTCATCATTTCAATAAACAATTTACATCTTCCAGTTTCACTTAAGTTTTAAAAAAATATTTTCTATATTTTATTAACATTTCTTCTATAAGTACATTCAAGAATCTTTTTAGGCATTGGTTTTAAAATATTCTCATCAATTCAATAAAAAACTTAGGTTTTTACGCAAAATTCTAGGAGGTGTTCTCAATGCCAAAATTGATTCATTAGATAAATTTTGCTCATTCAATAATTGATCAATCGGTGTAACATCTATATTTACATTTGAAACTGCATCATCATCTTCAATCGATGATTGAGTATTTTCTACAATATTAAATTGAGATGGAAAAGATGACATACCTTCAAACTCCACATTCAGTTTCTTATTTGCACAAAGTTTTTGCATTTGTTTCCTTTGTTTCTCCAAATCCTTCTCTCTCTTAGATGCTTGACTTAATAAGAAACTTTGTGCCTTGTGGAAGAATTTAAAGTATAGTTGCATATGAATTAAGATATAATAAAGTTGGCTTAGGTTTAAAGTAATCCATATCTAGATGAGTTAGCATTAGTTAGAAATTCTATATAAACCCTCTTTCTAGACATTTTGAAAATAATTGTTACAATTTAATATATGGCGAAGCACTGCTAGAGATTCGGTATGTGTTTGCTTAAATATTTATTTATATATGTGATTGATTTGATTTGCTAGGGTTTATCTTACAGTTTCTAGGTCTACCAAGGGTCTAGACTTTGGCATGCCTCCCGTGAGTGGTCCTATGTATTGATTTGCTGGTGCCATAAGGTATTAAATTGTTCTAGCTAATAGGCCAATTACATGCATGGGTAGGTTGGATTTAACATTTTAGAACTTCTAGTGTTGGGACCCACTTATGAGTTGTGTATTGTGTGCTAGGTATGTCTTAGATAGTTACATGCGCGTGAAATAAATTACTAGTTTGACATTGTTGGCAAGTAAACTTCTTGTTGTAGTTTATATGATTGTTGATGTGACTCACTCAATGGGCAATGGCATGTGCCTTGCAACAACAAGAGAAATCACCATTGAATGGGTGATTTTGCTATGCATTTGTGAAGGGCAACTCCCTCATATGGTTTTTTAGGGGTTTTCATGTACTTTTTAACTTGAAATTACAAAAGGACACAAAATAAAAAATATAAAAGGAAATATGTGGTGGAAACCTAGACAAAATAAACATAGAGAACTATCTGGGGTTACTTGAATAAAATGGGAAAAACAAGGAAGGGAAAAGAGGATGCAAAATAAAATAGAAAAATAGAGTTCAATTCATGCATATAACATTAATGAACAAATAAAGCTTCAACAATTTGCATCCATAATATATAATGGATAAATGAAAACAAATTATGCACGTAGACATAAGAATAATTTGCAACCCATGAAGAACAAAGTGATGCAAAGTTCAAAAAATATTCTTCTCAATCCTTCAAAATTGGAGCACAAAGTCTCTTCAACAATTCCTTGTACATGGTTGTGTGTAAATGGTCAAAAAGTCCCATACATTGCCTTAGCTCTTCAATATATAGGTGAAATAATCCATCTACATTCCCATATAAATGTTAAATTTTCACTTTGGACTTACAAAATTATTAAAATAAAATACAAAAGCTCAAATGAGCATACATTTTAGTCTTTTAAAATGTTACATTGTAAATTTTAATAAGAATGACTTTATAATAAAATACTAAATCTTCACATAATTTTGACATGTGTTTGGCTATCACAAATATTTTATCAAACATTTCACTTGCAAGGTCCATAGGTGTACATCTCCTTAGGGAATTTTATCAAACAATTTATGGGTATTAGCTCCGCTTTCACACCCTACATACATGTTTATCGTGGCACTTGCAACTTCAACCTTTGATAAGAATTTGCTTTTGTTTATGTTTTGATAGTTCTCCATACCCTTTACTGCTCTATCCTAACTCAAATGAATTGTTCTCTACAACCTTTACAATTGAACCCCCATGTATTTCAAAATTTGACTCTTCAATTTGTCACTTGTGTGCATAATTATTGAGATGTCTTTAGCTAGAGGTGTTGGGAGATCTATAAGATTTTCCTCTCCAATTTTAGTAACATTTCCTAGGAGAATATTGTGATTTCTAATTCAAGAGCTTCCTCTTCATGTTTACTATTAAATCTTGTGAAAGAAACCATAGTCTTTACTTGTCCAGAACCCTTAAGCATAGAATTGAACAATTGAGGAATCTTTACATTTTGAACAAATAAAATGCTAATTACATTGTGACTTAATATGCATCCAACAACATTCACTTCAAGCGTATCATAGAGGGACACAAAGAATATTGTAATCACTACACTCTTATGAAACCACATTACTTAGGGATTATTTAATTAATCTATGTCCATTTTCTATTTTCACACTCTACATTTTATATTGAACAGTCTATGTGCCTTGTTTGTATTTTCACCTTTTGTATGCATGTCCTTGAGGATAGTTGTAATTATGACATTTAGTGAAACTCTCTATGCTTCAATATATGTCTATACCTTGTTTCAATGTTCCTAGTTTGACATATGTTGGGATAATATTAGTAAAGGATGAGGAATCTAGTTTTGCACCCACCAATTACAACATGCAAAAAGTCTTGTGACCTAGCAAATGTTGTTAGTGTTTACAATGGTGATGGAATTGAGTTTCACACCACTAAGTTGCATTTGATGAAACAATTCCAATGTATTAACATTATAACTATCTGTCCTTAACGCACCTTGTAAACAACGAAATTCACGATACCACTTGAATTTAGTTCCACTAATTACATTCCTTATGATTGAATCTAGACATATGCCTACAATCATAGCATTCCATGAGATCACATTTCAATGAGGCATTTCATTAAACATTTCATTTACATAACTTGTAGGTAGACATTTTCTAGGCTTTGTCAAACGATTTGCATGCAAAATATGTAGATGGAAATTTTAAGACATTTTGTTGAACAATTTGTAGGCATAGTATGTAGGTGGACACTTACAAGTCCTCTACAACTAGCACATCTAATAAAATTCTTCTTTCAAACATGGTTTTATGGATGGCCATATTTAGATTTTAATCTCTCACTTTGGCACATGTAGAGAAGATGTCGACAAAGATTCACTTTCAACACACTTTAGTGGATGCCTATGATATGTTACACAATGTAGTGTTGCTTTCTACACTCCATTAAATTCAAACTTGCATCCATTGCATTGAGGGCAGAGGTTGACTCACTGTTGGAAGGCCCGAGACAATGATTTGAGCGTCTTAGAGGGAACGATGATTGCATAGCTCTGAAAAGATCAACCCAACTTTCGTAGACATCTCCCATGCAGCCATCAAAAGTCTTATACAACCATTGCACAATTCTATGAAATAATGCACAACATTGGAAGTTTTATACAAAGAAATATTACACAAAAGTGGTGGCCAAAAGCTCCAAATCATCACTCTACTTAAATATCATCCATTTCAATGGTCAAACAGTCAATAGCAATTTTACACTTCATCCACAACAAAAAGTGGTAAATAATTATCTTATTCTTATTCCACAAAATTGACTTTTGACTATTGAAATGGATGATGTTTAAAAATAACCCCAAATCATGGTGTGCAGCCAATCTGAATGGCACAAATCAATGTAACCACATAACATGAGAGCTCATGTATAACAGTGGATAGCTATTAAACCTGCGCAAGCACTACGAGTTGCACAAGCTCTCATGAAATAGCACAGCCACATAACCACGGTGCAGCCATGACAAAACAGTATAGAACATTTGAAAGGAGACGCAATACTGCCAGAAAATGACACACAATCATCTAAATGGTGGGCGGTGTTTGCAAGCATTCAAAATACAGCTTAATCTTTCCTTTACCCAGCGCAATCATTTCAAGATGACTCACAATTTCTCCAAAGTCCTATGCAGCCATTCAAAAACTTCTGCGCAAGCATAAGGAGAGGAAATCAACGCAGTACTAAACTCCTGTGCAAGCATAAAAGATGGAGCACAAAGTTTTAAAATGATTCATGGACATTTGAAATGATGCTTCAACTAGAGGTAGGTAATGCAACAGCCATTAGAAGAAGAGCATATCTATTCAAATGGCATAAAGAATGAATTAAAGGTAGTTTCAGAAGCTTAGATGCAGCGATCGTTCCATCAAAAAAGAGAATCCAACGGCTAGTGCACTTCAGACAGGCATGTCATAGATGTCAGTTTGAAATGGTGCCCCATTGCTGTGAGTCAACTTGAGCTAGCAGGAGGACCCACCAAAGGATAAGAGCTTTCCCAACTATCGATCCTCTCCTATCCAGGGGAGCACACCACCATTCCAAAGTTCTGTGCTCATGGCAACATCATGGGGCCCACAAATCAACTTTAGTTTATAAATCTTTTAAAATCTTGTGCCTTTTAATCTTTTTATTAAAATCACTAAAAGGATAAAAGTAAAGAATGAGGTGCAATAAAAGGAAGGTGAGGTCGGTAGATTTTAAGTGAAATGAGATTCATTTGAAAACATGATTTTTTTATGTTTTTTTTTCTCTCTTTCCAAAAAGATGACTAGGGGAAAAGATCCAATAGGTGAGATAGTTCCAATCGCTGAGACAGTATATGTGCATTTAAGGTCTAATATTTTTTAAGTTTAGTACTAGTATATGTGCATTTAAGGCCCAATATTTTAAAAGTTTAATACTAGTAGTTGTGATTTTAAAGTTGTTAGTGTTACTATAAGTACTAATAATTGAATGAAATGTGCCCTTTAAATTTTAAAAGCAACCAATCATGTGATGCCACATCAGCCCACCAACAAAACATGACTTAATGCACACCTATTGGTCCAACCTTTTTTGGGGGGAACTATTTGACACCTCAACAAAAAGCATGCTGATGTGGCATCATATATGATGATGTGGCCCTGAAACTTTAGTTATAAGCAGGGGCGTTGCCAAGTAAGGTACTGTAAAAATTTTGGAGTGATTCGAAATTGCCACGTATGATTTTGAGAGGGGTGAAGTTAGGCTGCACCACTACTGGGTCCTCTCCCATAGAGTTGATAGATAGTCTCCTCTTCCTCTAAGTTTTTTAAAATCAATATTGATGGTTTTTCTAGGGGCAATCCAAGTGTTGCGAGGATTGGTGGAAGTCCACGAGGAGATAATAAAGCAAGCTTTTATTATAAAAGAAATCGTAAAAGCAAAGACTCACGAAGGTAGGAAAGAAAGTGAAAATATTACATGCAGCAAAACAAGGATATCGTTTTGGCATGTCAAGAAGATTCTTCAGATTCGTATCTTCTTCTTCCAATTTTCTTCTAGGTTTTTTCTTCTATATAAATGTAATTTGATTCGAACAAAAGGGGGGATTCTTTTACCGGTGAAAGTTCTACCATTTTTTACATTCAAGTCTTTAAGGCTAACATTATGTAATCATCAAGCTCATAAAGAATAATTTTGTGGGTGTGCATCTTGCTTTTCACATTTATTTGTTAATTTATTTTTCGTAAATGAAATGGAATGTTCTGTTTTATTGTGTTCTCTTTTATTTTTGCCAATAGATTTATTTCCACCTTTTTATCTTGCATATGCAGCTTTAATTTGTGAATCTAAAATCAATGAGCCTCTTACAAATTAATAATTGTGTGATATTCACCTTTCATTATTACATTTGTGTTTGTTTTGTTTCACAATTACAAATTATGTGCAAATAAGTCGTCTACGAATAAGAGGGTTTTGTAATTGGTATATGGCCATTTTAGTTACAATTTGTTTTCAAAATTTCTTCTTCTTTTTTCCTTACAAGTTAGAAATGAATTCCTTTAAAATCCTAGGAAGAGCCAACTTCTAAAACCTTAGAGGTTATCTTGCAAGTTGCATCCCACATTTACAAGATTTTTCATTTTGATGCAGGTTTGTATGCAGGTGCAACATTCAAGTGCAAATTTGAACATCAATAGTTTGAACATCAATACTATTCAAAGGTTTCAGTCTACATCTTGTTTGATCATTGATCTACATTTTGTGATTTTCCAGTGGTAAATCACAAAATATCAGCTCGTAGGAGCATGTATATTCCACCTAGTAACTCCATTGGTGACTTCATTGGTCAAAAGATATAGAATCTTCAATCTTGCAGATTATGGTAGCCTAAAATATACATGTGCATCTAAATATTCCAACAAGGAATCAACTATTTCCAACATGGTATTCAAGTGGTTCATTGCAAAAACAACCAAGATGTCATATTCCAGAATCCACATTAAAGGCACTACCTCATTTACATGGAGATGACCTTATTTGTCCTGCAGATCATATTCAAGATATTACAAATTTGTGCAATATACATAATATTACTGCTCATAATGTCACTCTCCAGTTACTCACTTTTTCTCTAAAGGGTAAAGCACATGAATAGTTCAAAAATTTACTACCTGGTTCTATATCATGTTAGGATCAAATCAGTGAACTCCTCTTCAATCAATTCTGAGAGAAGGCGGATATTATCTCACTTATTCAAAGCCTCATCACAATCAAGAGGTACATAATGCATGCATGATTTGACAGGGCATGGAAAAGGTTTTTGGTTAGTGTCAGACCGCCTCTAGGTTTTGTATTCCTATATTTACTAAGAGCTTTAGATTCTGAAATTGCTATCATGATACAAGTTCTAGGAGGTGAAACCTTGCCACAGTCATATGATCTAGTTAGAGATAAAAGAAGCCTTATAGAAGCTAGTAAATTGCCTACTCTACCAGTAAAATCATTGATTCCTCAAGAGAATATCCCTTCCCAAGCTATCACATATGATAAAATGCACATTTGTACCTCTCCACCCACCCCCATGCTAATGTTATAAATCCTAAAGAGGTAGTTGAAATAAAAATATTATAGAACTCTTCTCTCATGAGCTCAATGAGCTAAAAGGCCAATGCATATACCAAACCCATCTAAATTTCATGCTTAAGATCCCTCAAGAAGAACAACATGCATGTAATCAGCCTATAGGAAAAGCCCTCCTCATTCATAAAAATGCTCAATCATTTGGTAACATGCCTTCTCATATTACTCGGAATTACACACACGATTTACTAAGAAAGTAAAAGAACATGATATACATGAGTGAAATATATATATATATATATATATCATTTGCTAAACTTTAAAGAAATAAAAGTATATCTTTTCTGAATAATTTTCAACCTTGAAATTCAATATATTCAAAGATGAATTATAGTGATAACATTTCACTTTTACATTTTCAAATATATTGCTCTTGGCAAAAGACTAGTTTTACATCATAATGATAACATGAAGTTTTACATAAAGAATATTGTCTCTGGAATCTTGATATTTGTCGTTCAAGTCTTGGTGAGTCTTCTGCTACAAAGGGAGAGCATCATCCGAGAGCTTTACCTCAAACCACAGACCGGAGGTCCCCTACACACCTTCCTTCCTGAAAGTGGCCCTACCCTTCACGAAGAGTATAGACATATGGATCTAACAAATTGCCATCTGAGTCCTAGTGTTGTGTCCTATGTAACTCAATCAACCATACAACTCTAGATGATCTTCTAGCTAAGTATGATCTTTCTAACAAGTTACACCATCTCGACACTGTGAACTAACTAATGCATGCAGAGACAAATGCATCACTTTGGCCAAAAGTTTCTATATAAATAGTCATTTGTAATAAATGTAGTCGTGTGTTCACACACCTCTAACGCGACTTGATGACTATCTCATCCTATAGTTTGACTTGTTTGGCTAGTATCTCTAGGCATAATTGCCTGAACTATACTCAATTCCTAGTCCATCCAAGTTAGAAATATTCCTTATCTAGGATATATGTAAGTTTTGGATAATTTTATCTTTTTCGAGAGTCCCTTATTGCATATCTGTAATTTATCAAGGTCTATGACTTCCTCTCATTTTACTCTAGTCAATAATAACCATACTTGGTTTATATAACTAGTATTGACTTTCTAACAACAAAGTACTTCTTAGTTTCTTTATATTGTCTTGATATATGGTTTCTCGACCTTGTGATTGTCAACCAAAGTACACAATAGACTAAACAAATATCATAATCGACTTAAGAGTTAAAGTTTTCTTGACTACTTGGTCATTGATCGAATTCACCCCTTTTTTGTAAAACATAATACACAAGGTTTATCCTCCTCTATGTCAAGTCTTAATAAATACTAACAAAAGCATAAGTACTCTTGACTAAGTTCAATTAGATTTTAATATGATAAATGATATAAGTCTAGACAAATAATAAAATAATGATATCTTTGACCTAATGGTCTCCTTCCGTTCACCGATAGAAAGATTAAGAATGATAGTGCATCATCTTTGCATAATGGAAATACATGATCTAGTTGAAGAAAGCATATATGTTAATATATAAATATATAACATAGCTTCTAGTGCTTCTAACAATGTCTAAATCATTTCTATACACTTTTAGACTAAGAGAAAACATTTCTCGAAGTCTTGGATTGAAAACAATAAAACTAAAAAGAGTTAAGAGATAAAAGAAACATCTTTATCAAAACTTCTAGTCTCAACTTCTAAGACTTCATACAATGATTTTGAGAGGCACAGTGATCTCGAGGCTCAGTTTGACATCTAAAGATAGATTCAACAAGTTTTAAGAGAAATAAAAGAACATTTATATCCTTTGTTATCCTGAGTGCAAGATAACTAAGGACAACCAGATTGTTGGTGTAATTAAATATTTAATTACACTTTATTAAGTTTACTTAGGGCTAATTTTAGTCTTAAGTTATTCTTAAGTCATATTAGGGTTTTTCTCTAAGTTGCAAATATAAAAGCAAGTTCTCACATGTAATTCATTAATCTATTTCATTAATTCATCCTTATTGTGCAAATTATTCCTCTTTGCTTTTTTATCTTGTAGGAGGTAAATCTTAGGTTTTGCAGGTGATCTTTATGGCTATGAAATCTGTACGACTTGTACGGAATTCGTATGACTATACGATGCCTCAATTTATGTGCCAACCTTAATTTTTGTGTCATTCTCATATGAGAAGATTTTGATTTTGGAGCTACCTCGGTTTGCATGCCATCTCAATTTTTGTACTGCCTCGATTTCTGTGCACAAGTATAGTTGAGTTTTTTATTGTTTTGAGGGCTAGCCCCCAGGGTTTAATCCCTGGTCGCATGGGGCACCAGCCCCTAGTTTCTAGGCGCCAGCCCCCAGGCTCTTAGATCCTGGTCATATGAGTGACCAATGCCCTAGCCGCCAACCCCCAACACCCAGGAGCTTCAATAGTGTTTTTTTGCCTCTTTGCCCTAAAGGAGTAGTTTTGGTAAATCAAGCATATCTTGAGCATACGGAGTCAGATTTTTGAAAACAAATAGGCATCGAAAAGCTAGTTCCGAGCACAATCTAGTGGTGCAAGTATTTTTTTAGGTTTTGAAGATTGGCATCTATTTTTTTCTGTTTGAAGTCAAGGCATCTTTTTTGGCTTTTGAGCTCCGTTCTTGCGCCCAGAATCTCTATTTTTCAAAAACAAATAGGCGTTAGAAAGGTATTAGCGAGCTCTACATAGCCACCTATATAATTTTTTTAGATTCAGATCTAGGTATCTTTTAATCAATTTGTCAATTTTATGGCTTCTGTTGGATATCCTGGACATGCTGCCTCTTGGAAAGGTTTTGTTTGCTTTGAAAGGCTTCTGTTATCAGCATAAATCTATTTGCATGTTTTGATCTCTAATCATCTAAGGAGATGGGATTCTACCATCAACATAAATCTAATTGCAGATATTGTGGAAGTAATCAACATGAGAAAGAGATGTGTCCTCATTTCTCACATCATCTCTTTGAAATGCTTGCTTCAATCGCTTCTCCTCCTGATGAGATCATTGCTCCACCATCACCTACTACTACTTCAGAGTTTAGTGTTGCATCATCATTGGCTTCTAGTGATTCTATGCAGCAAGTCAATATTAGCCTTCCTGATCCATGTCATTGGGATTCCTATTTTGCAGACATATCATCTTTGTTTGTAGAGTCCCACCTTGCAGATTTGGAGGACCACATTGAGGACATTTGTCTTCTATTTGAGGATAGCTTTGATGGAGTTGCATCACCATCATATGCTTCAAAGATTATTCTTCATCCTCCTCTTCTTCAGTCACAGTTTGGCAGTGGATTGGAGACATTTGAGCAGTTTTCAGGAGCATCATTGTTGTCTTTGGATCATGTGCAGAGTTCAGAGACATTTATTCTTCTTCCTATATATTCCTATCCAGAATGGGAAGACATTTTGTACACATCTGCAGTTCTATTTCTTCCCAAGGGGAGGAATGTTATTCGACGTTCATGGGTCTTCATCTTTATTCTGTGTCAAGCATCTTCCAGCACTGCATGAGTCATCTTGAGGAGTGGCTGCATGGTCTCTCTTCTCATCTCTATTTTGGGAGGGAGCATTTCCTTGCATGGGGTTTCATCCTTCTCACTTCTGGGGGGTCATCAGACCTTCTCTCTTCTTCCTCTCTTATGGGGGGCATTCATGATTGTACTTTTGTGATGGATTCACTTCTTGGGGGCTCTTAGTGTTAGTCCTTCTTCCATCACATGTTCATATACTTGTTATATTTTCTCTCTTTTGGAGAGGAGTTTTCTCCCACTGGGTTTTTCTCCTTTCTCTCCACCTTATGAGAGATTCTTGTTGTTCATGGGTACCTAAATGGCCTTGTAGCCGGGACCCATTCTTGCATTAGTTGCATGGTTTTTCATTTCTCCCTAAGTTGCACTTATGGGGGGTGTTGGTGTAATTAAATATTTAATTACACTTTATTAAGTTTACTTAGGGCTAATTTTAGTCTTAGGTTATTCTTAAGTCATATTGGGGTTTTTCTCTAACTTGCAAATATAAAAGCAAGTTCTCACATGTAATTCATTAATCCATTTCATTAATTCATCCTTTTTGTGCAAATTATTTCTCTTTGTTTTTTTCTCTTGTAGAAGGTAAATCTTAGGTTTTGCAGGCGATCTTTGTGGCTTGAGTTAATCATCAACTTCAACACAGATTTCTTGGGTATTTATGAGTATAATAATTGTCTAGTCACTACACAGACACTGTCTTAAAGTTCAAGCACGATAGGGTTACTTCATTCTTAGCATAAAAACATACTAATGCTTAGTGCAAACTATCTTCTCAAATTACAAAATTCTACTAACTGTATCTAGTAGCTACCAACTGAGTTCACTAGCCTTTCGGCCTGTTACAGGTAATGTCTCGTCGACCAATCGGCCTGCACATATTTGTTATATCATAAAATAAAGATGAAACACAGAGTTCTCATTCTATTCAACGTAAGTTGAAAGAGTTTAAGTCTTAACCAAAATATGTAAAGTGTAAGGCCATTCAGCCTTCAACATCTCATAGAATTTTGCTAAGTTTAAAGACTTCACAAAGGTACAGTGATAGACTATGGTATCAGCCCCTCCTAACATAGAGATAAACTCAACTCTTCAACTACTTATAACTCAGTGTGATACTAAGCTCTTCGATTTCTAAAAAACAGTGATATAATATGCTATCAGCTTCACAAAGCACAATAATATATATATTATGCTATCGGCTTCACAAAACACAGTAATATATATTATGTTATGAGCTTCACAAAACACAGTAATATATATTATGTTACCGGCTTCACAAAACACAGATAAATACTAAGCTCCACTCAGCTTCTTATAAATATATCTATAGGACCAATAACATACAAAGAATTCTCAACTCAAAACAACGTTTTCTTAAGAAGAAAATAACTTGTGAGATTGAAGGTGCAAACAAGGCTCTCCTTGATCCTTCAGTAACCTCTTTCTCTGTCATCGTCCCTCCTTGGTCAACTTCAAACAGAGTTCTTTGCCTTTTTGTGTCTCTCTCGGTGTATATATCACTAGAGAATCCCCCCACAATGATAAATAAAGTTATGCTCTATAACTACATCCCATCACCCCTAATAATAATGTCTGTCATAATTTCCACGATGGCATGCAAGTAAATAGAGATGATGGTCATAAAAGACCACACAAAAACTGGTCAAACGCTCCTCCACTCTCCAAAATAGTTGAGAGTAAAAGGGGGTCGAACAACCACATACTAAAAAGCAACTTGCATAACATGGAATCTTAACCTCTTTCATAAAGAAGTTATCGACCTTAACGCAAAAGGTTATATATATATACACACACACACACACACACACACAATTATGTATAACATCGTAAAGAAAGCATACATAACGTATACTTACGTTGTTTGATTAAACGTTTGACAAGATTACGAGAATAGGGTCGAGGTATTTTCCCCCTCTCTGTCTCACGTATATAGAAAAATAGTCAAACATAATTAACCTGATAAGATACCATAAAGGAATTTCAATCAAAAAAAACCAAAAATGAGATAGTTAACCACTACCATAATATAATTATATATATCCTCCTAAATATAAACTATACTCACATCAAATAAGGAAAAATAATGACTATCAACTACATCTTGTCGATGGTCATACCATCCCTTCTTGGTTTTTTGACAAAACCTATACTAAAGGATTTTGACATCAAATCAACGATTGTCAAATTGAAATCCAACTTAGACCAATAAAGTCAAACTCAACTTACCAATCTTGATGGTTTCACCAAACTAAACAAACATGAGACTTAGATGGCAACAACATATTCTTTCCATACATTCACTTCTCTCCGATGATGCTCTCCCTCTCTTTCTTAGAGGGTGGAAAACATGTTTTCCTAGTTACAACTTACAATCAACCAAACTGGGATTAGTGCATCATTAGTTACTTCATATATTTTATGAATAAATAATCATGAAATCATATAATCACATGTCTAATTCTAAACATATAAACTCAAACTCATGAGATAATTGATTTATCCTGACATTAAATCATATAACATCAAATCATTAAATCATGCAAAATTATCTACTAATTGCATACAAGTAAAAAGTAAAACATAGTCAAAATTAGGGATGTGACACATTTTGAAAGATGTGTTTCTCAACCTTTTGTGGTTTTAGAGCCAAATTTCTGGTCAATAGAAGTACCAAATCAGGTGTTTCATCAGTTGGATATCAAAGGGAAATGCCATCAAGATTCAAGTTTCATAGATCATCATAAAATAAAAGAAGATGGTGTTATTCATTCAATGTTGTGTGCAAATCATGAGAATCATGTGCACAAGGAAAATTTGAGATTATGCACAACAACAAACCCTATGAATTTTGGTTCATTTGAGGGATTTCCTCATGCCTTTTGTGAGATGGATGAGAGCATAATGCAGAGCTTGCATGGAAAAAATCTTCAGTTGCAGAGAGCTTGTGCAGTATCATTCAAAGGAGGAATCAAATGAAGAAGAGGTTGAGGAATATTCAAATAATGATAACTTTACAAATATTCTAGAGGCTAATAAGTGCTCAAATGATGATGGGAATTGCATATCGTATTCAAAGGAAGAAGCTTTGAAGGAGAATATCATAGAAAATAAAAAGGATGTTTAATGAGCTCCCATGGTTTGTAGAGAAATATAAAGTGCATTTAGGCATAGAGGAGATTGAGCATGGTGAAGAGCATACTAAATTTTTCTCAATTATTTAACAAGGTTATCACCTTCTGGAAGAAGGAAATTGCACTATAGAGCACATTCATGGCTCCTTTCAAAGCCTATTTCAAATTATCATGAAGAGAGAAAAAATGAGGTGTGATTGAGTTTTGAAAAAGAAATGGATCTAGTCACCATCATTATAGATAGATATTTCTCTCCCTCTTGAAGAAGACCATCAGATGCATACAAAACCCCCTTGTCATAGCAGTTCAGAGGTCATTTGTATGATGAAGAGTTGCATGTGGGCAGCAATCACACTCCATTCTTTGTTCAAAAAGGGATCCTAATTAGATTCAGGACTTTATGGGTAGCATCATTTCCTTCAAGCCAAATCTTAGGATTCTCTTTAGTCACATGCAGAAGGAACAGCATGTGAATAAGGTGGCCAATGGTTTCAAGATATCAAGCATCTTTAAATGTCAACAAGAGCATATGTTGTAATGCTTGGTGTTCCCTTCCTACGCTCCACCAAATAAAGATCAATAAGCATATCAAAGCACATGGTGTCATAGAGGGAGAGAGAAGATGCCAGAACATAGAGAGGTAAAGAGGTATAAGTTCTTTTTATATTTCTTTATATAGGTTGTCGAGTCTTGCATCATCTCAAAATTTATTGCATGGAGGAAAATCATTAGGCAAGGAAGCTATTTTACAGTCCTTGTGAATGGGCATGTTCCCATGTTCTTCATTTGTACATGATAGTTTGATTTCAACTATTTTGAAATAAGTTGTAGTTTGCAACAATAGTTTTTATTTTCAATAAAGTATAGTTTTAGTAGTAGTTAGAATGTTTGGTGCAATAGTCAATGTTTTTTTAGTCAAGGGCAGGTTGCAATGTGTCTGTGATAATTACAGAGGTTTAGTTTCATCTTCCATGGTTATGCATGAGAGTTTGCATCAACTTGGTTTTATTGCATGAGCAATTGGTTAAAGATTCATGGTATTCATGTTGGTTGATTTCATTATTTCATGGGATATTGAGGTTTTGTTGGGTGAATATTTTGTCGTTAACTCGCTAACGGCAAAATGGGTATATCAGTCACAGCTATGATGAGACAAAGTCTCTCCTCTCAGCAAGGGGAGGTTCCCTCTAATTACTTAACTTTTGTAAATCAAACACTTATCAAATTTATATACACTAAAAACTATGTTTGGGGTGGTTCCATCTCATCTCATTCTCTTTTTTCAGAATAGATGTTTATGTTTCAAACTCTCGATATAAAACTTATAAATTATCACAATATCACAGAAACACAAAGTTTTCTGTTACCTCACTCACTACTTGTAACCAGAACTTTTTTGAAGCAAAATGCAGCCCAAAGTCTTCACTCTTCTTCAATATGATAAAAATGATTCAAATATAACAACTTGCAACACAAAGTCCCCAAACTGTTGTATTTTCACAAACATGAACATATAACCCACAACCGATTTGATAACACAAAGTTTATCAGAATCAAATCTAGAGCGCTCTTCAATCACTTGAAACAAACTCCACCTTTCAATTATTATCAATTAAGATTATGATAGCAAGACATAAGAACAAAACTATCACAACGCAAATAATCCCAAGACAAAGATTGGAATTGAACTTGCTTTCTTGTATTGATGAATATTTGAATATTGATTTTCACAATAAGCACAAAGTCTTGATTTGCTTTTCAATTCGCCAGAGTTTTCTTGCAATAGATAAAAGATAATATTTACAAAAGAGGTCCCCTTTATTTATAGGGAAAGACCTTGAGAAAATCTAGGAAATCTACAACTACTTTGACTTATTCAAAAATAGGAGTCCTTATTGACTTGGGACTTCCTATTTTTTACATGTAATTGCATATCAAAAATGTACATGTAAAAATGTCCAAAACTGTTTTGAAAGTACATATGGAAATCAGAAAATAAACTAAGGGAAAAAACCAGCTGCTTCAACTTGTGTCACCACCCTTTCTCACGTGGTCATCATACATAGTGAAGGTCGCCTGCATTTCAATGCTATCTGGTTTGAATGTGTTTTTGAAGATCATCCTGGCCCTCACTATGGCATCCCTTACTGTAGTGATTGATTTGGCATGATTGGTTAACCTGGTTTTAAAATTGTCCAAGGTTAACTGGTTGTCTAATATGTTGTCCACAGAAGTTATTGAAAATACCTTGTCTTCAAATTCCTGCTGAAACATGTCCTCAAATTCCTTAACCATTTCTTCTGCAGAAAGAAACTGGTTATCCTGTGATACCAATTTACAGGGCAACTCCTCCAGCTTATGCAAAATGTTAACATCATTTTCTTCACTGGTTTCCTTGGCAGCTTCGAGATCCTTGATCAAATTTCTTAGCACATTGCTCCTGTACGTTAGAGCTTCCTTTGTCTCTATATATGAATCCCTGTTGGAAATGGCGCCAATGGATATTAAAGTGCTCATTTTCAGCTTCCTCATTTCAACCCACTTATCATGAGTATCCTCTGTGTGCTCAATATCATGAGAGATGGCATCAATGAGATCGTTGAGTTCTGCTCTTACTTTCCTCATCTTATCCGTTTTCTCAAATACCTCCTTGAGCAAAGAGATTCCCTGAGCTCGCATCCTGTCTAAGTACTCTTCAAGTACTTTTCCTCTGAGGTGAGTCTTTTCCGCTTTCAGGATGACGGGGTCTTCTACAGACACGGCCTCTGGAGTAACTGCTTCTGAATTCAACGTGATCTTTCTTACCACTGCAGTCAGTTGTTCTGCTTTTGCCTTGTAGTAGTCTTTCATTTCTTTTTCCCTGTCGAATTTCTGGATCAGGATGTCCATGGCTGACTGCATATCATTTTTAGCGCTTTCATGGGTGATTTTGCCCAATTCAACCCTAGAAATAGAATAGTCATTCATGTCAAAATTTTCGACAGTTGCATCCTGTGGGGGTTTCGCTATCTCCAAAACCTTCTGCCCCTTTTCTTCAAGTACCCTTGAAAGGATCTTTGGTTTCTTTGGAGCCTTAGGTTTTGCAGGTGTCAGCTTAGTGAAATCAAAATCATCTGGAGAGATGACTTGCTTTTTCCTCTTTGGCGTGTAAGCTGACAACCAAGGTGGCAGCAGAGAAGTATTCACATTGGAGTCCATTCCTGCCACTGGTGTTACTGGGACTGTACTTGTGCTGGTGGTAGAAACAATAGGCGGGGTGTTGGTAAAAACCGCACCTGTTACATTGGCACTTGAAACTTGCTCAGTATTCATCACAAAATGATCAAACATAGAAGTATCTCCTATATCAAATGACGAAGAAGACAAACTAGGAATGGAATCAGAAGAATGAAGAACATTTTCAAAAGTGCCCTGGGGATTATCAAAGATTATCTTAGGAGGAGAGGGGGATTCAGAGGAAGGAATGATAATGGGGGAAGCAGGCACAGGGGGTGCAACAGGTGTATTGTCTTGTCGAGACAAAGCCTCTTTATCTTGTTCCTCTGACCCCTTGTCTCCGACATCCATCTCTTCTGTAGCTGGCTCTTCAATTGTTGGATCCTCTGCCGCTGGCTCCTCAATCTCCATATCTTTCGCTTCAGGTTCCTTCTCAACAACCTTTGCTTTCTTTGTCACAAATCTGATTTTAGGTTTATGTGTTTTAGAGGATGATGGAGCATCACTCTTATTCTTCGTTCTATTTTCAACCTTCTTACCAGTTTGCTCTTGAACTTCAGTTTCTGAACCAGTGAGGAATTCCTTCAGCGTAATTCCTTTATCTTCCAGCCACTTATTGGTGTTGGCCAATATGGGTTCAAATCTCTTCCTTAGGGAAGTCAGCTCCTTTTGGGACCATTGGATTGGCGGTAGAGGAGTACCAGCTATCTGTTCTGCTTCATACTTGGCATCAACCAATTCTCCATCATCCACAAGGTCCTCTGGGATATCAGCAAGTCCTAGGTATTCAATTTGCTCTAGAGACAGCCTGCTATAGTCCAGTTTCCTGATGTCTTCCTCTGTTCTCAAATCTATCCAGACATCTTCCACCATGGGTTCATGGAACTGTGTTTTCCTCTTGATTTTATCCTTTACACCCCGGTAATCAAACTTTGGTCTCCTCTTGAATTGCTTCATGGTGACCAGCTGCATCTCCGTTTCCATAGCTCTTGCCTTTGCGGCAGTCAATACTGAGTATCTGCCGATTTCTACAAGAAATCTGAAGCCAGGCTTCTTGAGTTCCATCTGTTTGTTATGCACGACAATCATTTGCCTGCACAACTCCATCAAGACCAATCTATCTGAAGGAAACCTTGGAAGCATATAAGGGTAACCTTGGAAAAAGCCAACCCTCAAGTAGGAGAAAGATGGAAATTGCAAAAACATACAACCAAAACCATTAACCACTGTCCATGCCTCATCTGAGATTCTTCTCTGCTCCAGTTGGGGATTGAAAAGACACAAGAATACAGCAAAGAATGCATCATTCACTCTCCTGAAATGGTGAATTGAGCCTTTCAATGTTAGCTGAGAATAGTACTGGTATACTGGGACTACTCTTCTATCCCCTTCTGACGACAATCCTGGAAAAATCCTCATGGAGGCTGCAATGTATACCAAATAGGAAGTCATGAAGAACTTGGAGGTAGTGGATACCTTCGTCAACTGATCATGCAAAGCGTTACTAATTTGCTCTCCCCAGAAAATAACCTGCTTGCCTTGGAGTATGACCTTAATGAAGGGATACATCCATTCCTGAAATTGTGAAGAGGAAGACAAACCTCTTATCCTGCTGAGGAGGGTAATCAAGTCACCAACTTCTTCCACGAAATCACTTCGAGGGAAGCTGCGTGGCCATCTAGACAAACTTGACCTCGCAATCTTCAACCATTTGTTGTTGATTACTTTCTTCGCCTTCTCTGGATTCTTATCATATTCCTTTTGAGCTTCGGTGAAATCAAGCTTCAACACCTCTGTTGCAGGAGGACACATGAACACCTTGTCAATAAACTCAGGGTCCAACCTGATTATTACATTACCACTGGCGTCCACCACAGCTCTGATATCTTTGTTGCAGAAATGGGCGCACTGAAGAACAAATTCTGTATTGTGAGCCGCCACTGGGAAGGAGGATACCAGATGAATATTACTTTCCACTATTTTCCTCATCATAGCACTGGGGTTGCTTGACTTGGTTCTCTCTACAAACTCAGCCATATCAACATGGCCAATCTCTGTATCTCTAATATCTTCAACATTAGAGTGGACTGAGGTGATTGGGAAAACACCTTGATATTTGTACTTCATAGCTTTAGCCTTCTTCGGAGACAAATCAGTCATTTGGACGACCTTTCACTGAGAAGAAATTTGACGTCGAAAGGAGCTCCGCAGAAGAAACTGCAACAGAAATCATGATCATGCAATCAGGGAAAATATGGGCAATCTGGGAAAATTGCATGTTGACGATCACGACTATGGGAGTGCGCTTGAAAAAGGGCTATAGTGCGAGCTGGCCAAGAATCAGAGGAGAAGCGGGCTTGGGAAAATGAAATTGGAAATTTTCCAGTGTTAGGAAAATTTGAGATATTTTTTGCACGGGCGGCGAAATTCGCCGCCCTTGCATATGGGTGTTTTGTATTATTTGCATCGGCGGCGAATTTCGCCGCCTTTGCATGTGTTGGGAAAGTCTGGGTTGGTAGGAGCGGTGGATTTTGCCACTTTTGCAGGCAAAAGGAACGAAAGGTTTTTTATGTCCGGGCGGCAAAAAATGCCGATGCTGCATTTGATAACATTGTAAATTTATACCTCGGCGGCAAAATTTGCCGGCATTGCATATTGGACAGCATTTGAAGGTTCACTTTCGATGTTCTGTCGGCGTTATTTGCCGACGATGCATGAGGGAGGTTCCTTACATGTCCAAGCGGCAAATAATGCCGACGATGCACATCGAAAGGTGTGGTGAGGTTCTAGCGGTGAACTTAGCTGCTGTTGCATTTGATGACATAGTAGGTTTATACTTCGGCAAAGGTCACCATATCAGGTAAGTTCGGCAAAACCCACCGACGTTACGTGAGGGGAATGCAACAAGGATTTGGGAAATCCAAGGTGATACAATCCCTAGGGTTTTCGGGGTAGAACCTAGGGCAATGCAATCCCTAGGGTTTTCGAGGTAAAACCTAGGGTACTCTAAAAACAAAACGCTAAAACGAAACAAACAATCAAGACAAAAATTAAAACAAAACGTATCGAAAATCAAAAACCTAAACGACATAAACTTTAATCCGATGAGAGAGGAAAATGGAAAACACGAGGAGCACATACCCGTTTAGAACTGAAAGCCCTATATTCGGTCTTCAACGCAAAATCTGTCGCAGATCTAGAGTATGCAATCAGGCGGTCGAGGAGAGCGTTGGTAAGTCGACTCAAAAGGTTTTCGCATAAGCAATGACTACAATGGGAAGTAATGACGCTTTTTAAAGGTTGAAATCAGAGTTTAATCACCTGGCACGAGTGGCCATTAATGGCACTCGACATCGAAATCCTGAAGATCCCGTTCGGGCAGGGATTTCGGCCGCTACAACATCTTAATCGACCAATATGCAAAGTCGGTGAAAATGGCCGACATTACATGAGGGGAAACTCCGATGAAAGACGCGCGATGGCGGTGAATTTTGCCGCTTGCGCACATGCGAGCTTAAAACGATGTAATAGCGGCAAATTTTGCCGACATTACATCAAAACAAAAACAAACTTAAAATAATATGTAAGAGCGGCAAATTTTGCCGCTCTTGCATATCAAGAGTCAAAATTTACCAAACTTAAAAATGACTAAAATTAACACCTAAACCAATTTACGACTTGAATATTCTTCGCAAATATTAAGAAATCAATTCAAGGAAACGTCATAAATGAGTTTTAAAATGTCAAATGACCTCGCACGAGAACAAGAACATCTTTTCTCGATTCGCGATCTTAGAGTGTAGTTTCACGAAACGGACAAGTTTCGTGGGGTTGTCTACAAAAACGAGCGTAGCTGATTTTGAGAACAACAGGTTTTATGCTCACTTTGTTCTCTAAAGTTCTTTATTTTAGGTAACATTGACTCTGATGCCCAATGGAGTAAAGCATTTTTATTCTAGATTTGACATGTACAAGAACACTTCCCCACAAGTCACCAAAACTATAGTGCTACTTGTTGCAAGTATGAGGTGAACCAGTGTTGTCATTGATGTCAACATACTCATATTGCATTGACAAGAAGGATTGGATGAGCTGTGTGCTGAGGATATTGAGAAAATTAGCCTCAGTCAGGAACAGTGAAGAACAGTGATGAGGAGAAGGCAAATGTATTGTATAGGTTGAGAACCGGAGGATGCGGATTAAAGGGTTTGTAGATATGAGTCTTGAGATGTTTCAGTTAAGATTTCAGAGGTCCACATGAAGATCTAAAGAAGTTGTGGCTGTCTGTGTGGAACCGGTGCCAACAAGTGTTCAGAGGTGACAGAGGATCACAGAAAGGTCCGGTGAGGTCCGGAATTGTATAATCCTAATATGCGGATTGGAAAGAGTGTTTGGGATGTCCTTGTGTCATCTCGAGTTGTGTATGATTTTGAGGTCCGGAAGTATCTTTTGCATTGTGACAGTGGCGACAGACTATGTTCTTGAAGTTCCGGATGAGGAAGAGAAGAGATTTCAGTAAGTAGAGGAAGTGCGGATGTACCTGGTCATTCAGGCAGGCTTGTGAAGGTTCTTGGATCGTGTTGAGGTTGTGTTATTGATCCGCATTGGTGGTAGAGCCCAGAATTGAAGATATTCCTCCGGATGAAGTTCTTGTTCAGACTAGCTGACCGGATGAGTTGTTCATCTTGCGAATGTCCTTATGGTTGATTGCCGACTTAGATGATTGTTCCTAAGTCAATGTCTTGTATAAATAAGTGTTTGAGAATTCATTTTGGAGTGTGGATTATGTGGATGAGTGTGGGACAGCGAAGAGAAGTGCGAAAGGCAGAGCAGGGACTTTTGGGCTTAAATGGAACTGATCCAGACATGGTAGAGATGTCATTCTCCAGTTCAAGATTGTGATTCTTATCACTTTGTAGACAGTGTGTCTCCTTCTAGGCAGTGGGCCTCTTTGTGAGCAGTGTGCTCGGGCAGTGAGCCCTAATTGGCAAGTGCCATTCTTTTTCTTATTCTTCTAACAAAGAATAATCCTTGGGTTAATCACCCCGTGGTTTTTCCCTTAACTGGGTTTTCCACGTCAAAATCTTGGTGTTCAATGTGTTGATGTTTATCTGCTCTTGTGTTTATAGGTTGAGAACCAGAGGATGCTGATTAAAGGGTTTGTAGATATGAGTCTTGAGATGTTTCAGTTAAGATTTTAGAGGTCCGCATGAAGATCTGAAGAAGTTGTGGCTGTCTGTGTGGAACTGGTTCTGGCAAGTGTTCAGAGGTGACAGAGGATCACAGAAAGGTCCGGTGAGGTCCAGAATTGTATAATCCTAATCTGCGGATTGGAAAGAGTGTTTGGGATGTCCTTGTGATGTGTCATCTCGAGTTGTGTATGATTTTGAGGTCCGGAAGTACCTTTTGCATTGTGACAGTGGCGACAGACTGTGTTCTTGAAGTTCCGGATGAGGAAGAGAAGAGATTTCAGTAAGTAGAGGAAGTGCGGATGTACCTAGTCATTCAGGCAAGCTTGTGAAGGTTCTTGGATCGTGTTGAGGTTGTGTTGTTGATCCGCATTGGTTGTAGAGCCCGGAATTAAAGATATTCCTCCGGATGAAGTCCTTGTTCAGACTAGCTGACCGAATGAGTTGTTCATCTTGCGAATGTCCTTATGGTTGATTGCCGACTTAGATGATTGTTCCTAAGTCAATGTCTTGTATAAATAAGTGTTTGAGAATTCATTTTGGAGTGTGGATTGTGTGGATGAGTGTGGGATAGCGAAGAGAAGTGTGAAAGGCAGAGCAGGGACTTTTGGGCTTAAATGGAACTGATCCGGACATGGTAGAGATGTCATTCTCCAGTTCAAGATTGTGATTCTTATCACTTTGTAGACAGTGTGTCTCCTTGTAGGCAGTGGGCCTCTTTGTGAGCAGTGTGCTCTGGCAGTGAGCCCTAATTGGCAAGTGCCATTCTTTTTCTTATTCTTCTAACAGAGAATAATCCTTGGGTTAATCACCCCATGGTTTTTCCCTTAACCAGGTTTTCCACGTCAAAATCTTGGTGTTCAATGTGTTGATGTTTATCTGCTCTTGTGTTTATGCATTATGCTTTCATGGATGATTAATTGATATGTTGTTGACTAACAAAAAAGAATCAAGTGTTTGAAGTAAAAAGCAAGTTTTTATACAACTGATTCACCCCCCCTCTCAGTTGTATGCCCTAGATCCAACAATTGGTATCAGAGCCAAGTTCCTCTGAAAGGAGCTTAACCGCTTGAGGAGATCCAGGATGTCGTCATACAAGAAGGATAGTCTGAAGTTCGATGGAACCAACTTCACTCTCTGGAAAGGTCGCATGAAATGTCACTTGGAATGTATGGGAAAAGCATACTTGGCCATGGTCTCAAAACCATATGTACCTCCACAAGGTGGTCCGACAACTCTGAGTGAAATCACAGATGCTGAAAACAATCTGCGGACCAAGGAAGCTCTTCTAAGCGCATTGAATGACTCAGATCTCTCAAATGTTATTGACCTACCAACTGCATATGAGATCCTAACTAAACTAGAACTTCTGTATGAAGGAGATGAGTTTGTCAAGAGTGCAAGGTTGCAAAGTTTGAAAGGGAAATTTGAAAGATTGAAGATGAGAGATGATGAAAACATCACTACCTTTATGCCAAGAGTGAATGAGCTGGTATGTGGAATTAGAAATGCTGGTGGAACTCTAGATGAAAATGAGATTGTTTGCAAAATCCTCAGATCCCTTCCGGTTGCCTACAAAATCAAGGTTGCTGCCATTGATGAATTTAGAGCCCACACAACTGTCACAAGAGAACAATTGGCTGGCAAACTAGCTGCATTTGAAATGACTGAGTTTGGAGATGATCCTTCCAAGACTGAATTTGCTTTCAAAGCCAGTGCCTATGTGAAAAGCAAACAGAGATTTGATCCAGGAGAAAACTCTTCAAGGAAGATGTCATGGTATGATCAAGCAAAAAGAGACATGGAAGAAGAAGAAGCAGAAACAGCTCAACTTGAAGCCCTCATTGCAAAGAGACTGCCAAGAGGATCCGGTAAGTATGAAGGAAAACTACCCTTTAAGTGCTTCAACTGCAATAAGATTGGTCATTTTGCTTCAAGATGTCCGGAAAGATCTACAAGGTCTAATACTAACAGACAAAGGTTTCAAAAGAACTGTTATTATGTTCATAAAGAAGATGACAATGAAGGAGTAACAGATGATGAATCAGAACTAGAAAGCAAAGCTTGAAATGAATGGGTGTTTATTGCCATCAAGGAAGAAGATTCAATATCCTCTGAATCTGTCAATCACAAGGTTGTGGAAAAAGCTTTGGCTGCTCAAGTGGAAGAAAAGGATGATTGGGTTATTGACAGTGGATGTTCTCACCATATGACTGGTGACAAGAATAAGTTCTTGGATTTGGAAAGGTATGAAGGAGGAATGGTAAAGTTTGGTGATAATTCTGCTGGCAGAATCAGAGGTAGGGGAACTATTTCCTTTGATGGAAAGAGCAAAACAGGTAATGTACTATATGTTGAAGGATTGAAGCACAATCTTCTCAGTGTTGGTCAGTTAGTGGACAAAGGCTATGATCTCCGGTTCAAGAATGGAAAATGCAGAATCTTTACAAGCTCCGGAACTGAAATTGCATCCGGTGCTCAAACAAAAGGTAATATCTTTCATCTGGTTGGTTCAAATAAAAGTTGTCTGTTTGTTCAAGATGATCAGAGTTGGTTATGGCATAGAAGAATGTGTCATGTAAATTTTGATAACATCATCAAGATAAGCAATATTCAGGCTGTAAGAGATCTTCCAAAATTGATGAAACCTACAAATAGTTTGTGCAAAGAATGTCAGCTAGGTAAACAGAGCAGAGTCTCCTTCAAAAGCAAAGATCAGTCCTCTATCGAATTGTTGGAATTAGTACATACTGATCTCTGTGGTCTGACAAGAATCAAGAGTCTGCAAGGTGATAGATATTTCATGTTGCTAATTGATGACCATTCCCGGATGATGTGGGTTACCTTCCTAAAGGAGAAATCAGAAGCCCTTGAGAAGTTCAAAATCTTCAAAGCTATGGTAGAGAATCAAACCGGATTGAAACTAAAATGTCTAAGTTCTGATAGAGGTGGTGAATTTACATCTGGTGAGTTCATTGACTTTTGTGAGAAGCAGGGTATAAGGAGACAGTTGTCTACTCCTAGGAATCCATAGCAGAATGGAGTAGTTGAGAGAAAGAACCGGACCATCCAGGAAGCTGCCAGGACAATGATGTTGGAAGCAAATATTCCTCAGATGTTTTGGAAAGAAGCTATCAACACTGCAGTCTACACTCTCAATCGAGTTCAAATCAGAAACAACACCGGTAAGACCCCCTATGAACTCTGGTTTGGCATCACTCCTACTGTGAAATATTTCAGACTATTTGGTAGCAAGTGTTATATTAAAAGAGATGAAGATCTAGGAAAGTTTGATGCTAGAAGTGATGAAGGAATTTTCTTGGGTTACTCCACTCAAAGCAAAGCATACCGGTGTTACAATAAGAGACTGAGGAAGATGATAGAAAGCACTAATGTGAAAGTTGATGAAGGAATTGAGAAGCCCTCAAGATTTTATGAGTTTGATGAAGATGACCAAGATGGTGTTCAGGTTCAAGGAACTCAATCCTCTCCGGTAAGTCAGAGTCAGCCTGATCCGGTAAATCAGGAAGAAGAGATAGGTCTGAATGAGCCTGATCAAGAAGCAGCAGTGCAGGATACTCCCAAAATTCCAAGGTATGTAAGACAGAACCACTCTGAAGATCAGATCATAGGTGACAGAAACAAAGGTGTGCAAACTAGAAGGAATGTTGCTCAAAATCAGGATGAATGTTGTCTGATTTCAAAGATTGAACCTAAAACAATAAATGAAGCCTGCAATGATGAAAACTGGACCAAAGCAATGGAAGATGAATTGATGCAAATTCAGAAAAATCATACTTGGGATCTTGTTCCCAGACCTAGAGACAGGAATGTGATTGGAACCAAATGGGTCTTCCGGAACAAATTGAATGAAGCTGGTGAAGTAATCAGAAACAAAGCTAGATTGGTCTGCAAAGGCTACTCTCAAATAGAAGGAATTGATATTGAAGAGACCTTTGCTCCGGTGGCAAGAATTGAAGCAGTTAGATTATTTCTTGCATTTGCTGCCTTTAAAGACTTCAAGGTATATCAGATGGATGTCAAGTCTGCCTTCCTAAATGGTGATCTGGAAGAAGAAGTTTACATTGAACAACCGGATGGATTTCAATTGTCTGATAATGATGATATGGTCTGCAAGTTGAAGAAAGCATTGTATGGATTAAAGCAAGCCCCAAGAGCATGGTATGAAAGGTTGGATAAGCATCTTGTGCAGATTGGATTCAACAAAGTTACTGCTGACAGTAACTTATATTTCAAAATTGATCATGAAAACATTTTGATTGTTGAAGTATTTGTGGATGATATCATTTTTGGAGGAAGAGATAGTATGTGCAAAACTTTTGCAAATCAGATGAAAAGTGAGTTTGAAATGTCTATGCTTGGTGAAATGAATTTCTTCTTGGGTCTGCAAATTACTCAAACAAAGAAAGGGATCTTCATTTCTCAGACCAAATATGTGAAAGAATTGTTGAGGAAATTTGGTATGGAAGATTCAAAGCCAATGAACACTCCCATGGCAACCGGATGTAAGTTGAACAAAGATGATGACTCCCCAAAGGCAGATCAGACAAAGTATAGATCAATGATTGGTGGATTGTTGTATCTCACTCAGACTAGACCAGATATAATGCAGGGTGTTGGTCTTGTAGCAAGATTCTAGGCTGATCCTAAAGAATCTCATGTTATGGCAATCAAAAGAATTTTCAGGTACTTGAAAGGAACAGCTGAGTATGGTCTATGGTACCCTAGAGATCCGGATTTCTCTCTTCATGCTTACACAAATGCAGATTGGGCAGGAGATGTGGATGACCGGAAGAGCACCAGTGGTGGAGCATTCTTTTTGGGGAAGAGATTGGTTTCTTGGCTAAGCAAGAAACAAGATGCAATATCTCTGTCTACAACTGAAGCAGAATACATTGCAGCAACAGGTAGTTGCACTCAAATCTTATGGATGAAGCAGATGCTAAGAGACATTAAAGTTGAATATGAGGAGCCTATCACAATTTTCTGTGATAATTCAAGTGCAATTAATATTTCTAAGAATCTGGTATTGCATTCTAAGACTAAGCACATATCTATCAAGTTTCATTTTTTGAGAGAACAAGTGAACAAGGAAGAAGTCAGATTGGAGTATGTTCCCTCCAAGGATCAGATTGCAGATATCTTTACTAAACCTCTTCCCAAGGACTCTTTTGAATATCTCTGGGAGAAGTTAGGGGTCATGGCCCCTCCGGTGATGAACTAGGATGCACTGATGTGCATCAGTCCGGTGGATATCACAGTCATATCTTGTGATCCAGATTGATGATGGGGAGCTGCTACTAAGGGGGAGCAGCTGGTATGATTCTGATGTGTTAGAATTGTAAGTATGAGCCCTTTACCATTGATGTCAAAGGGGGAGAGAAGACATGTGAAAAACAAGTGGCTGATGATCAAAGGGGGAGCAGTAAATGAGGAGAAGACATGTTGCTGATAGGGAGAGCTGTGACAGAAAGGAGAAGTTCTTGTCTCGATGGTTTTTCACATCATATGTTGCCATCAATGACAAAGGGGGAGATTGTTGCAAGTATGAGGTGAACCAGTGTTGTCATTGATGTCAACATACTCATATTGCATTGACAAGAAGGATTGGATGCGCTGTGTGCTGAGGATATTGAGAAAATTAGCCTCAGTCAGGAACAGTGAAGAACAGTGATGAGAAGAAGGCAAATGTATTGTATAGGTTGAGAATCGGAGGATGCGGATTAAAGGGTTTGTAGATATGAGTCTTGAGATGTTTCAGTTAAGATTTCAGAGGTCCGCATGAAGATCTAAAGAAGTTGTGGCTGTCTGTGTGGAACCGGTTCCGCCAAGTGTTCAGAGGTGACAGAGGATCACAGAAAGGTCCGGTGAGGTCTGGAATTGTATAATCCTAATCTGCGGATTGGAAAGAGTGTTTGGGATGTCCTTGTGATGTGTCATCTTGAGTTGTGTATGATTTTGAGGTCCGGAAGTACCTTTTGCATTGTGACAGTGGCGACAGACTGTGTTCTTGAAGTTTCGGATGAGGAAGAGAAGAGATTTCAGTAAGTAGAGGAAGTGTGGATGTACCTAGTCATTCAGGCAAGCTTGTGAAGGTTCTTGGATCGTGTTGAGGTTGTGTTGTTGATCCGCATTGGTGGTAGAGCCCGGAATTGAAGATATTCCTCCGGATGAAGTTCTTGTTCAGACTAGCTGACCGGATGAGTTGTTCATCTTGCGAATGTCCTTATGGTTGATTGCCAACTTAGATGATTGTTCCTAAGTTGATGTCTTTTATAAATAAGTGTTTGAGAATTCATTTTGGAGTGTGGATTGTGTGGATGAGTGTGGGATAGCGAAGAGAAGTGCGAAAGGCAGAGCAGGGACTTTTGGGCTTAAATGGAACTGATCCGAACATGGTAGAGATGTCATTCTCCAGTTCAAGATTGTGATTCTTATCACTTTGTAGACAGTGTGTCTCCTTGTAGGTAGTGGGCCTCTTTGTGAGCAGTGTGCTCGGGCAGTGAGCCCTAATTGGCAAGTGCCATTCTTTTTCTTATTCTTCTAACAGAGAATAATCCTTGGGTTAATCACCCCATGGTTTTTCCCTTAACCGGGTTTTCCACGTCAAAATCTTGGTGTTCAATGTGTTGATGTTTATCTGCTCTTGTGTTTATGCATTATGCTTTCATGGATGATTAATTGATATGTTGTTGACTAACAAAGAAGAATCAAGTATTTGAAGTAAAAAGCAAGTTTTTATACAACTGATTCACCCCCCCCTCTCAGTTGTATGCCCTAGATCCAACACTACTATCTATGCTTCATTTTCAAACTTCATCCGTTGCACAGGGGGTGGAGATTGACTCATCGTTGGAAGGCTTGAGACAATGATTTGAGTGTGAGAGAAAAATGATTGGGCAACTTTGAAAAGATCAACCCAGCTTTTGTAGACATCTCCCACGTAACCATTAGATGTCTTAAACATTGCACAATTCTATGAAATAATGTGCAACATTGGAAGTTTTATACAAAGAAATATTACACAAAAGTGGCAACTAGAGTCTCTAAATCATGGCACCCAACTAATTTGAATGGCACGGATCAATGTAACCACATAAAATGAGAGCTCATGTGTAACAATAAATAGCTAATAAACTTGTGCAAGCACTGGGAGTTGTGCAAGCTCTCTAGAAATAGTGCACAATCATCTAAATGGTGGATGGTGTTTGCAAGTATTGCGCAAGCATTCAAAATACAACTTAATCTTTCCTTTACCACGTGCAATCATTTCAAGATGACTCATAATTTCTCCAAAGTCCTACACAACCATTCAAAAACTTATGAGCAAGCATAAGGAGAGTGAACGTAGCTAATGATCATTGAATGGCCAGGTATTGTTTTTAAATTAATCAAGAGCATCTCTAGAAAGGTGTCAAGCCCTCATATCATGCACAAATTTTTAAATTTCCACGCATAAGGACTTTTAAAATGGTGTGCAACCTCTATCAAATCCAGCACTCAACCTCTATCAAATCCAGCACTCAACCTATAGTATTGTGCAAGTATTATAAACTTTAGCATGACAATTTTCACCTTTTTATCTTGCATATGTAGGCTTAATTCGTGAATCTAAAATCAATTAACCTCTTGTAAATTAATGACTATGTGATCTTCGCCTTTTATTATTTCATTTGTGTTTGTTTCACTTCACAACTACAAATTATGTGCAAATAAGTTGTGTGTGAATAAGAGGGTTTTGTAATTGGTGTATTACCATTTTAGTTAGGATTTGTTTTTAAGTTTTCTTCTTCCTTTTTCTCTATAATTAAAAATGAATTCCTTGAAAATCCTACGAAGAGCTAGCTTATGAAATCCCACAGGTTATTTAACAAGTCGTGTCCCACATTTGTGAGATTTCCCATGTTGATGTAGGTTTGTATGTGGGTGCAACATTCATGTGCCAATTTGAATATCACACACAACTCCTACTTTTGGTACATACGGGGATAACACTAGCATTTGAGGAATTCATTTTTATAGTGGTCAAATGGCATTTGCTCATGGATTTCTAAGGTCATTTTAATGGATTCATTCTATATGTAATCTATAATCATTGTTTCTTCAATCTATTCAACAAATCCATTTAATGCTTAATCGGTGACTTATGTGTTTTATAAGGCAACATTTCTTCAAGACATGAAGTCAAATAATTTGTACTTGAATTTTGCTTACATGCTCTACATACATGTCTTCCAATTCATTTGCAACTACAACATCTACCCAAAATATATTTTCAAGAATGTTTTGATGGACACATATTTGCAAGCCACAAGGATGATGACCAAGGTTGTGGAACTTGGCTCTACTCAAGCCAATTGTGTTTGCTTGAAAGTTTCTAAATTCTTTCCAAGAGATCTATTTCATGGAAATCTTGCAATCAGTGAGAACACATTTCTTTGATACATCTAAACAACCTCACGTGCTTGTCTATGCTTTCATATATCGCATACATGTTTTCTATTCCACAACCGTTAACTACGTTTTGTTTTTATCTCGTCCTTTTTTAGGCGTTCGATCAAAATCCATGTGCTTGTTGCATTTGCTTAACGATTTCTTTAACCTTTCTCAACAAATCCGTTTTGATTACTTTTTGTTTCAAGGATTTTTCAGGAGAGGGGGGACATGAAGATGTTTTGCAAGCTTTAAAAATATGTGCACATGCAGTATAGGTCCATGCACTGAATTTTATATTAAGCTAGTAGAATTTGACTTGACTTCGGGGTCCTCGGTCGTGGAAACAGAAACATTTTGCAAGGTTTAAAATTTACATACATGTAGCGTGAGTTCTTTTGTATCTTGACCACCTTTGTAGACTTATGAAGGGTGGGGACATGAAAGTATTTAGCACCTTTTGAAAGTGTGTTCACATATAGTAGAAGTCCGCCCAGTGCCCACCCTCACTAATAATATTAAAACATTAAACCTTTGACTTGATTTGCAAGTGTGGCCGGATTGTGGAGTGTGGGAGCACACTAGGCCGGATTGTGGAGTGTGGGAGCACACTAACATTTTGTATGAACATTAAGTCCACTTCCCACTTTTATAATTATGTCGAAGGCGTTCCTTTTGGCAAGCAAAGACTTGGCTTGCTAGATCAACAGCATGAATTGAGAGAGGTATGTAAGACGATTGAATTGTCCTCAGCCATTCGATTTCACGTCACCAGTTTTTCGTTTTCCGTTGCCACTTTCGTCCATCATTTTCTTTTCGGCTCACCAGTTTTAAGCACTATGCGTGCTACCGCCGGTTTTTTTTACAAAGTCATTTGAACTGATCCCTTGGGCTTACCCTCTACGTGAAAACAACAATCAGTATTATTGTGAGAAATAGCCTCGACTAGTATATGTTTGTTTATAGGGTTTTCGGTTCCAAAAACATGCACAGGATATTTGAGCGGAACCCATATTCCCATTATACATCAACTATGCATTGATTTTAGCTGTGTGAGTTCCTTTGTATTTAACCAAGGCAAGTAGTGGATGTGCTTATGTATTTACATCCAAACTATTTTCGGTTCTAAATTTGCTTTCAATTTCTTATTTTCTATGTTAATATTTTCTAGGTGAGTTGTAATTTATGTATATATATTAATATTATTTTTAAAAAGAAAGTCATCACTCAGTTAGGGGAAGTCAGAAATGTCCGTCCAATGCGAAGTAGGAAGGTAAATACAGCAACCTACATCTGTCCTTTGAATAAGTATACTCAAGGCTTCCTCATGTTAGGAAAAAATGGATAAAACATTTAATTATAAATCTAAATAAATAGATATATTAATAGACATTAAATATATAATATTAAATATTAATTAATTTTAAATTTTAATTATTATTTTAAATAATTAGGGGAGACCCTGTGGTGCAATGGTGGGGCTTCTTGTCTGTAGTGCCAACAACCCAGGTTCAAACCTCGCGGGGTCGCCCTCTACCGCGTCAACAATTGAGGGACCTAGGGGAGAACCTGTGGTGAAATAGTGGAGCTTCTTGTCATGTCCCCATATTAAAGTATTGTTTAAATTAAAGATTTAAACATCATGATAAAAGACGTTACAGTGTTTGGAAAAAGATAATTGCGTGTATATATATATATTATCATTTATAATATTTAATAAACAATATTAAACAATTGTATAAACATTTCTATATAATTAGAATGTAATTTACTAATTATATTTATAAATAATAATATATAAATACAATATATATAATATACAAATAGAGATATAATATATACTATATATTATATAAATAATAACAATAGAACTATAATATATAATATATATTATAAATAATAACAATATACATATAAATGCTAAATTAAATATATATAAGAAAATAAAGGGACAGTGATTGCCATGATGAAGAGGGAGTACGATGCTAAAGAGAGGAGCAGCGATTAAAATAAGCACCTCACTAAATCAAATATATCTCAAGGCCGAGTCTCCTCCATATGGGGCTGAAGTTAAAACCAATTTGAATATGGAGCGATCATACATTAAGCGCCAAAGATGAGTTTGAATTTAAACAAACAAATTTTGTCTTATGCATTTTGTTAGATTAAAGTTTATATTAAGAGCCTTCGATTCTCTTAAGAGACACATCCACTCCCAAAAGAGGCAGGGATCGCTAAGTATTTAAAGCATCAAATATCATTCATTTGGAGCGTCGAACATCCGGCATTTTCTCTCATAAATCATCGAATAACATCATTGAGAAAGAAATCATATCAGCAGTGAGCAAGCCATACAACATAGTCGCTGCCCTTCTAGAATGTTGATTCATTGCTTTAAGGGAGCACTAGTGTGGAGGACCAAGAATAGATCAGATCTGTTGCAATAGGAAGGTTGTTGCTCCCGTTTCATATCAGATTTGATTCAACGCAGCCTTATCCTAGCCGTCATTTCATTGTTGGAGGGAGCGCTACATGCTAGAGGTGTCCACCTTGATTTGGTGCTCATTGCCATATATTATAGATTGCATTTTGTAGCTAGGATCACTCTTAACAGGCCAATCTACATCTTGAAGGCAGCAAACAGCCTTGGAAGTGAAGCGCTCAAACAATAGAGGCTTTGTCAACAACATTGCATTGTATTTTGTCAGTTTGCCACCATAACCTGGGTTTGGTTGTATATTTGGCATTGATGATTATGATGCAACTTTCATGATAATTTGGATGATATAAGTGTGTATTGAGATTTGAAGGTTGATCTAAAGAAATAATAGACAAGTCTGATTTCATAACAATAAGGTCTGATTGAGTCTATCATCCTCTTGCTATCATTTTGTATGAGAATCATAATATAATACATAGTGGAGACGACTGCAGATATATTTTGTTGTGCCACCAATTCTTTGTACATGTTAGTCTATGTTTCATATTTGTTGAAGTCAAATTGAAAGGTGCAGAAGTAAAAATTAGAATTCAGTCTTAGGGTTTGTATTTTGAAATTGCAAGATTCAGAAAATTATATGCAAACCTAGAAGGGGACATTACACTTCTTGCCTGTAGTGCTAACAACCCAGGTTCAAACCTCGCGGGGTTTCCCTCTACCGCATCAACAATTGAGGGACCTTACCCCCAATTTTAAGCAAGAGGCTTTGCATGGGTAGGGGAGTTTAGAGACGTCCTGTTTGAGGAGGGTGAAATCTAAGACCCGACAGTTCAGGTATGGCTTGCTCGGTTAAGGAAAATAGTATGTTATGTTTAGTGTTTATTAGATAATAGTTTGTTCATAGTATGGGTATATCGCCTTGTCCGGGCCTAGTAGCAGTAAGATATTAGTATTTGCCAGCTTTGTATAGATTTGGGGGTTGGCTCAGAGAAGTCCTTTTTTGGTTATGTATCTCAGTCTCTTGGCAGCTCTTGGAGCATACATGGAACATCTCTTTTTTGAAATATCAAATATAAATATAGTATCTCTTATCTATCAAAAAAATATTATTATTTTAAATAATAATTATTATTAATAATAATTTTTTTATAACTTTTAAAAATTTAATAATATTTAATATTCATAGACATGAAATATATGATATTAAATATTAAATATATAGAAATAACTTAACAACTTAAAATACAATATTATAAATATAAAATATATTATAATTATAAATTTTTAGTATTATATTATAGTATAATATATTTATTTTTTATATTTATTTTATATAATATTATATATAATTATACCTATTATTATATACTATATTTTATATAATTTATATAGTGTAAATTATAAAATTTATTTTAAATAGAATATTATATTTATATTCAATCATATATTTATATTAAATATATTATATATTCAAGATCTAGAGAGAGATAAATAGGGAAAGATAGAGAGATAGAGCAAAAGGGAGAGATAGAGAGATAAAGAGAGAAGAGAGAGAAACATAGAGATAGTAGGGGGAGAGGGGGGAAGAAAGAGAGATATGACTCCATGAATAGTTGGCAACTTCAAATTGATTTTTTTTGCAAACGTAGAGATAGTGAGGGGGGAGAGGGGGAAGAAAGAGAGAAAGAAGAAGATAGAGAGCCCATTGATTCAATTCCCTCCATTTATTGCCCTACGTTAGACAAACACTTAGATTAGAAAACCCCAGTTATTTTATTGTGGCATTTCCACAAGCATATTCGTCTTAGGTGATGCCATTCAACGACCATTACTAGTCATATCTTTATGCACTTTCTCTTTTAGTTATAATGGCTTCGTTCTGTTTGATGGTGACCTGCAATTTTAATTTACATTTCTCTAATGTATTGAATAATAATTCTTGAAGTTTTCTTAAATAGTAACATACTTACTCTTATTCAATAATTAATATTTCATTACAAGGAATCGTAATTATTGAACAAAGTGTAACCATTAGAAATGAGAAATCAAATAAATCCAACATACCAAAATGAAGCTTACCTCATTTTATGGCTTCACCTTTCATTTCCCCACTTTCACAAGGAACAACCCTCTGCACACTACCCCACTCTTGCTTACCAATTAAGTCATACATTGGCGGTCCATCATTGATTTTGTTAAGTTGTTATTTGGCTCTTCTATTTTGACATATATTTAATTTTTATTGGAATTATTTTATTTTATTTAAAGATTGTTTTTTACCTTCAGAAATTTTTTACAAGTTGAATAGGAAGCAACTTAATGATAAGTTTTAGATAAAAGTAAGATATGATTTATTTTTATCTATTTTGGGTAGAGTTGCACTTGCATTCTCTATTTCTTATTTTCTATTGTATTTTTTCAATCTCATTGATCATTTTTAGTGGACATTAATATAGTTATCTTATCTTGTATACATTATCCTCACAATTTTAATTTCAAAGAAATTGGATTCAATTTCCTAGATTGTATAATTAATGAGATTGTACACATTTACAATGGTGAAATTTGCATACCTATACCAATTTCCATTTAATTTTGTGTTTATTTTGTGAGAATAGATTAATACATTTATATATCGACAAATGGCATAATATTGTAAAAAGTTGATCTCCTTCCCCCATGCCATTACTTATCCATTTACATGCATTCCCACATATTTGACCTCATCTTATCCAAATCTATGCATATTCTCATACTTGCCTAGAGGAAGAGAGAGGGGGGGACAGAAAAAGAGGGACAAAAAGAGGGAGGGAGAAAAACCTAGAGAAGAGAGAGCAATAGAGGAAAAGATGATAATAGAGAGGGAGATTGATATAGAGAGGGGAAGAGAGGAAAAGATATAAAGAAGAGAAAGATAGAGATATAGATAAAGATAGAAAGCACAGATGGAGAGGAGGAGAAAGAGAGAGAGATATTGAGAGAGAGAGAGAGAGGGAGATATTGGGAGAGTGAGAGAGACAGAGTGTGTGTGTGTGTGTAGCACACATTGAAAAAACACAATTATGTTGTATTTGCAAAAAATTGTAAAGAAAACAAGCTTAACCTCAAAAGTTGGGTGGAAAAAATACATCATAAGGGTAAATTGATTGAGGTGAAAGATGTGCAAAATTTGACAAAAGAAAGACTTGATGAAATGATAAATTCAATTGGAGGTTTTGATCTAATAATAGGTGGAAGCCCCTATAATAATTTGACTGGCAACAACAGGAACACAAGGGATTGACTAGAGGGGAAGCATTCCTCTATTTTCTATGAATTTCCATTGATTGTGAATTATGTAAAGCATGCAATGCATTCAAGTGTAACTTAACAGAAGAATGAAACCTTCATTTTGTACTAATTTAGGATTCAATAAATTATAAATTCCTTATTATCATAGCCAAGTTCCCACCCAAATTGAATAGGCTACCAAAAACAAGTATTCAAAATTATGGAAGTTATTATTTTGATTCTATGTAACAAATTTGTTTGCACAACCAGCATGCCAATTGTAGACCTGTATGGTATTCTGGTAATGAATTCTTTATTTCATACTTTTTCTACACTTAAAATAAATTAATAATTTCTTGTTTTTCATAGTCATGTTCCCCCAATTTAAAGAGGCTAGGAAAAATAAGTGTTGAAAATTATGGACATTATTTTGATTATAAGGAGTAAATTTGTTTGCACAATTAGAATGGGACTAATTGTAGGTTTTGATGTTGCCAATTACAATCCTAAGGAGCACTTAGATTTAAAAAAGAATAACTATGAAACTCATTAGAAGAAACCATTTCAAAAGATAAATCTTAATAAAAGTATGTCTTCCAAAGGTTCACTTGTAGAAAATAAAGATATAATTTTTCTACAGACAAAGAGATAGAGAAAAGAGAAGGGTAGAGAGAGATCTTTATATAGAATGAGAAAGAGAGAGAGGAAGAGAAAGAGAGACAAAGAGGGGAGACAAATAGAGTTACAGAAAGAGAGATGAGTAGAGAGAGATTTATATACAGAGAGATAAAGATATAGATATATTTATATATAGAACAAGAAAGAGAGAGAGGAAGAGATAGAGAGAGAAAAGGATTTTTATTTGATTGAATTTTGTTTACATGAATTTATTGTAAGTTCTCTCGTTCAACTCATTTTTTTTCTAAAGATTGGCAGAGAGGAAGAGAAAGACATAGGTTTAGGGGATAACCTCAAAAATTTTGTATTAAATACTTATTGATAAATAGTTAAGCAGATATTCTTCTTATGAGAGAGAGAGAGAGAGATCTTTATATATGTAAGAAGGAAGAGAGAGAGAGGAAGAGATAGATAGAGAAAGAGTCACCAATAGGGTAGACAACTAGAGTTAAACAAAAAGATAGAGATGAGTAGATATATAAATAGAGTAACTCTATATATATATATATATAGAGTAACTCTATATATATATATATATATAGAGAGAGAGAGAGAGAGACAAAGAGAGATATAGAGACAAAGAGACAAAGAGGGGAAACAAAGAGAGTTACACAAAGAGAGAGATAAAGAGATAGAGAGAGAATATTTATTATACTTGGGAAGAGAGCATACACTTCTGTTGAGGGTGAATGCTTATTGTCCATCCATCATTTGAAGATTGAAAGAATGTAGTGATATGTTCTGTTGTCCTAAATTGGAAAATAAATGGAGTAAATTAAATATGTTGACATGATTGACAGTAAAGTTAGTTTTGAATAGTTGTGGGTAAAATTAGGTATGGAGATGACAAACTTTTTTTTCCTTTCTTTTTTGGTCAACTATTTGCATGTGTACAGGCTTTGTTGCATGCATGCATATCTTTGGAATGTAAAGCTAGGGCATATGTGAAGACTTGCAAGATTGTCAATGTCCATTGTTTCCCTTTCAAGTGTTAGACCTTGTGATTTGTGTATTGTTATAGAGAAGGAGAGCAAGAGAGAGAGAGAAATAGAGAAAGATATAGATAGAGACAAAGGGATGAAGAGAGAGGTAGATATATAGAGAGATAAATGGGAACTTAGTATTAAATCACTCCCTCCACCTTTTTAAAATATAGCATGCTTGTCTACATTTTTTTATTTAACAAAATACAAATTTTGGGACATTGATATTTGTTAAAGACATTTTCTTCCTTCTCTATAGGTATTTGTTAGTTTTCCATGAGGGTTGTTCCTTGGATGGATATTGAAAAAATAGAGCGCATTCTATGAACTATGTTCCTTTTACAAAAGTTTTCCCAGAGCAAGATTGAACACAATGGGCTCCAATGACATAGAATACACACCATTTTTGAGGTCTCAAGATCATTCACATATCATCTACAAACTCAAACAAATAAAAAAGTTTTCCCCTTCAACTTTAATACTTCTAGACAATTAGGAATTCTCAATCTAAAATTATATCATGTCTAAATTTAATTTTAATCCATTTGACCTCCAAATTACACAAAGTTGTGACATTATAAAACTAATGAGGGTCACTAAGTTTGCTTCTGTCCTGAGCTTTGGTATCTACTCAAACTTAACAGGATTCAAAACCACAGCGTCTGGGCCTTTCTTTATCGCTACATTGCATCACTATTTATATTTCCCGTAATGCTTAAAAATGTGTTTTTCTTTATGTTTTCTGGCACAGTGCTGCAGTACCCTCTTTCTTTCAAACTCCAAGCTTTTATAAAATAAGTCATATTTAGTGTCATAAATTCGTCAATGCCTTTGGTAAAGGCTTGTGCAGATTAAACATATTATCTTCCTGTATTGAATAACCATGCGATATAGGAAGATTTGGAGTTTGTATTAATTTTTTAACTAAACCATAATAAGAGGGAGTAATTTTTTCATGCTAATTCGATGGCAGTTTGGTTGCCATTTATCATCACATAGAACAACTTAAAATATAATATTATAAAAAATATATAAATTAGAGTATTTATATCCTTAATTTTAAATATTTTTCTAATATAATAATACTATATATAATATAAAATATATTATGATTATAAATTTTTAGTATTATATTATAGTATAATATTTTTTTTTTCATTTATATTTAACTTATATATAATATTAAATATAATCATAGCTATTATTATATTCTATATTTTATATAGTTTAAATTATTAAATATATTATATTATAAAATCATATATTTATATTAAATATATTATATATTCATGATCTATATGTATTTGTTATTAAATTAAAATTTTATTTTATATATAGAATATATTATAGTTATATTTATTATTGTATATTATATTCTTTATAGTATATATTATTAAATATAAATAGAATCTAATAGTTAATGAATATATATGATATATATTTTAAACCTAATACTATTTACATTTTTCAAAGTAAAAACAAAACAAAAAATTTTACTAAAATAATAAATAGTGGCTTTTTCAAAGTAAAATAAAATTTACATAGTAAAATAGTTTTCAAATAAAAATAAAGTAAACAATGTATTATTAATAAAATAAAACTAGCATAGATATCTTAAATAAATCAAAGGCACCAAGAGATATTAATTTGGAGGTGCCTAGAGAGAGAGAGAGGTATCAAGACAAAGTTAGAGAGAGGAGGAGAGAGACAATAGAGAGAGAAGAAGATATATAGAGAGAGATAGGTAGATGGAGAGAAAAATAGAGAGGGATGGATAGAGTTATAGAGAGAGGGAGATTCATAGAGAGAGGAATAGAGAGATAGATTACCTTGCATACAAAGGTTATGCATGTAGCCATGTTTTCTACTTGAAACTAAAAAGTACTTTCAATCCATAAATTTTTACATCGAAGGCATTCCCTATGGCAAGCAGAGCCATAGCTTGGCAAATTGATGGTCTGCAGTCACTTACAAACGTGCAGGACGATTGAAATAGTTTTGGTCATCAAATTTTTCGTCATCATTTTTACGTTGTTTTTCACCATTTTTGCTGTGAACACCCATTTTTCATTCTCTCTCCCCTCTCCCTCTCTAGCTCTCTCTTTCTCTCTTCCTCACTATCTTTCTCTATCTCTCTCCCTCTCTATCTAATTATGTCTCTATATCTCTATCTATCTATCTTTGTGTCCCTCTTTATCTTATTCTCTCAGTCCCTCTAACCCATCTCTTATGTTGGGGCTTTCACCTATTATCATTTCAAAACCTCCAAGTGAAGTAATCATATTTAAAATCATGTCATTATAACATTGTATTATGATATTATAATTTTTTTTAACTAAAAGAGGGGTAAAAATGTATTCAAATCAGAAGAAATACAAAGCATGGGCTTTACACAGCCCTATCAAGCTCCACTAAGTGGTCCAACTTTTGAGACAAATCCAGGGGTAATTGACCCCAATCCAAAATGTTCCAATTTTGCATGTGATCAGAGGCCCATTTGGCCAAACAATCCGCTAATCCATTCCATTCTCTAGGAATATGAATGAAAGTAACCGAATCTAAAGAATCGCACAGATTAAGAATCTGTTTAACAACCAAAGCTAAATGCCAACTAACATCAGCTAAATGTTGTCGATTCAACAAATTCACCACCACCTGGGAATCAGACTCACATATGATCCTTCGCCACCCAAGATGATAGTCGCGCTCCACAACATATAAAATGGCAAGAGCCTCCATCAAATTGTTAGAATGAAGACCCTTATAAATAGAAAAGATAAACTACACATACCCAGAACTATCTCAACCAACTCCACCAATACCAACATGACTAGGGTTTCCCCAAGAAGAGCCATCCGTGTTGAGTTTCAAAACTCCCAAAGGAGGAGGAGTCCAGTGCCCCTCCCTATTTATCTTCTAAAGAGGGTGTCGACATTTATTTCTCATGTATCGACCTTGTTGAGGAGGAAGATGAAGACGATTGCAACAAACAACATCTCGAGGATCCACTGCTTCCGCCAAATCACAATTTGCCAAAATAGTTTCTCCCAAAGAATGAAGAATTTTCCACCACAAGTGATGGGCCACCAACATCACATCTTGAAAAATCCTATGATTCCTCTCCAACCAGATATGCCAAATAATAAAGGAAGGGCCAAGAGCCCAAGTAACTTGAAGAAAAGAGGTTTTAATAGGGGTCGTGCCCCAACGATCAAAAAAACTCAACCAAAGAGGATACATGCCAATAGTCCTGGTTCCAAACATGCCACCATAAATGCCAAATCTCCCTAGAGAAAGAACATTGGAAAAAGAGATGAGAAACACTTTCCTCACTATTAAGGCACAACACACACATCGAGGGACCTTGAAAACCACACTTACTCAAATTATCCCAAGTAAGACAACGATTTTGAACCACCAACCACATGAAGAAGTTACACTTGGGCCACGAAAAATTGTGCCAAACTTGCTTCCACCAAGGAACATCAGTGTCTCCAAACCTCTACCTAACAAGTTGCACATAACTTGCTGAAACAGAGTACTTCCTAGACAAATCACTATTTTTAAAATTGTCTTTGTAATGATTTTATGACTCTTTTAAGAGCCTAAACATTGTAAGTATCTATGTGTCCAATAGATTATAAATGCATTATTTTCCATACCCGTTTAAATTGCACCTTAGTGTGCAATGGGTACGCCAAGATACCATGTAGATAATAGTTGTGGAAGTTCAATTGCCATGTCTTTAAGTGAATGAGGGTTGTCTTGTATTCGTATGGACCATGTCATTTTTGTTTTCACAAGTGTCGTGAATTAATTTGCATAATCTTAATGGATTTAAAGATCTCTGTGTTTTGCTTAGTGAAAATGTAGGTGGTGTCAATGCTTATATTTGCAAGACAATGCCTATTAATAAAAATACATGCTTCAAATAATATGCATAGGTGATGACTAATGGAATGCAAGTGAACCCAAGTGCAGTGCATGAACAAGAATCTAGAAAGGGGATGCATGAAAATAGAGACTAGACACCAAACATGAAAACTTACACATTTGAAGTAGCTACTAAGAAAAACACAGGGTTCTTGAAATCCATTAAGATTATGCAAGTTATTTCATGGCACTCGAGAAAATTTAAAAAAAAGACATGGGCCATACAGATACAAGACAATCATCATTCACTTAAAGGCATGGCAATTGAACTTCCACAGCTCTTTAGCATACTCATTTCATAAAATAAAGCACTTAGATTTAGAAAAGGATTACTATGAAACCCATCACAAGAAACCATTTCAAAAGATAAAGCTCAAATAAAGTATGTCTTCCAAAGGTTTGTCTATAGAAAATAAAGATATAAATTTTTGTTTATCACAACATGTTAAAGGATTGGTTGGATTTGGAGTTCCAAGTCACCTTGTGGGTCGATACTGGAAGCTTAAAGAGTTTTAGAAAGTCCCACCAGACTTTTACTTTTAATATGTCTATATTATGCCAAAGGGTGTATGGGCAAACCATATCCTTATTTATGTATGATAATGAACTAAAAATTTTGGATTCAAAGTACCTTTTAGTTTCAAGTAGTTAACATGGCTACCTGCATAACTTTCCTATAAATAATTAATTTTTAGATTTTACCTTTACCACCCATGATAGTTGACGAGACATTTCCTAAAACACAAAATCATTGGCCGTCATGGGATTACAAAACTAAGCTTTAAAACTGCATAGACACAGTGGCAAAAAGTGTTTCATTGTGTGATAGACTTAGGACTATGGTCAAGCATTCTAATGGAAAACCCTACATTAATGATCAAGCTATGGTACTTTTACAATGTAAAAAGTCAAGCTTCAAATGGGTTGGTCCAAATCATCTAGCTCCAATGGAACCTCATGAAATGGAAAGAGAGATAAAGAAAAGAAAGAGTTATTTGGTATGGGTTGGTCTAGATCATCTAGCTCCACTCGAGTGGGAGAGAGAGATAGAGATAAGAGATATAAAGGGAAAGAACACCTACAAATACAAACAAATCAGTCGTCATTTCATGCCAACGATCCAAAGATAAAGAGAGAAGGAGAGATAGAGATAAAGAGATAAAGAGAGAGAGATATATAGAGAGATAAATGGGCACTTAGTGTTAAACCACTCCCCCGTCTTCTTTAAATATGCCATGATTATATACATTTTTTATATTTGACAAAATATAGATTTTGGGACATGAATATTTTTTAAATACATTTTTTCCTTCTCTATAGGTATTTGTCAATTTTCCATGATGGTTGTTCCTTGGATGGATTTTGCAAAAATAGAGTGCATTCTATGTCATGACTAAAAAAAATGGGCTCCCATGACATAGAATGCATGCCATTTTTTAGGTATCAAGATTATTCCCATGTCATCTACAAATTTAAATAAATAAATAAATATTTCCTTCAAAATTTGATTTTAATCCATTTGAGCTTCAAATTATGCAAAGGTGTGAAATTATAAAAGCAACAAGGATCACTAAGTTTGATCGATCTTTGTATCATGTAACATACCATGAGAGGATGCTTGATGGTAACCTAGATGACATATAAACATGATATAGGTGGTGACCATGCTTATATTTGCAAGAAAATACCTATTAAATGTAGGTGTCAAGATGTGAAATATGAGGCTTCTAATAAACAAACATACATGCTTCAAATAATATGCATAGGTGATGACTAATGAAATGCAAGTGAACCCAAGTGCAATGCATGAAAAATCATCTACAAAGGAGATGCACGCAAATAAAGACTAGACACCAAACATGGAAGCTCGCACATTTGAAGTAGCTACTAAGCAAAACATAAGGATCTTGAAATCCATTAAGATTGTCAAAATTAATTCATGACACTCAAGAAAATAAAAAATGACAAGGGCCATAGGGATACAAGACAACCATCATTCACTTAAATACATAACAATTGAACTTCCACAACTCTTTGGCGTACCCATTGCACACCAAGGTGTGGTTGCTAGTATAAAGATGCTTTGAATTATATCTACTTTGTCTACTAGCAAGAATGGGAGGTCGAGATGAATTTACAAAAAAATGTGTGATTGCACGAGTCCTAGATCTCTAAAGTGATAAACCTGTGGGAAGTGGAGGTGGCAATGAAATTTGTTAGTCCCTACCTTAGTAAGGAGACTATTGTTTTTGCTCCATTAAATCTGCATTTATTTTCTTCGGGATTCGTGCATGGTTGAAATATTAAGCGAATTGCAAAGGTCGGGAATTTTTTTTAGTTTTGCACTTTTGGCATTTTTTATTGGAGCCATATTTTACCCCATGTATTTTATTCTCATGAGCAGGGAAGGATTTTTAGTTGTCCAATGAAAAGCCCCATGCAGAAAAATTTTCTGGGATTTCTAATGTTCTGCATGGATTTAGAGGTGTCATGCTTGTGGGTTTGAGGGTTTGTTGAACAACAGGTGTCCATGGTTGAGGGTGTGTGTATTCCTTGTTGGAGACAACGTGTTTCATTTCGAGCTCGTCCAAAACAGGTGTCCTGACGTCTAGCATTGGGTGTTTCCCAAAATATGGCACAAAAATGTATATTTGCATAATGGATCAATGTAAAGGTTTTGTGTGGTTGTTTTTATTGAGCGGGGGAGATTTGGGTGAGTGCTTGTTTTTTGTTTTCATCTGTTCCACATTTTTGTTTTGTGGTTGTTTTTGCTTTTCTAGGCTGGTATGGTTTTTATCGATTTTGCAGGTAAGAGTTAGTGGGAGGATAAATAGTGGCATCATTTTGTTTGTCTTTGTCTTTAGGGTTTGTCTATTATAAATAGTTCTCAAAAGCTTCGAATGAGATAGCACAGAATTCTTCGAAATCATTTAAACCTATTTAGAGATGGATTCAAAGAAATCATTGGAACATAAACAATCTAGGAAATTGTCATAGGAAAAGTTTGGAAATTGTTGGAACAGGAACAGTCTGTGATACGTTTTATAGGATATCGAACTTGGTTACAAGAACAATCTATGAAATTGTTGTCTAAATTTCTTAAATAAATCTAAACAATACAACTTCGTTGGTAATTCGTAGACTGTTCCTATCCTGGCGGCATTTCTTTTTAAGGTTAAATGTATAAATTTCAACATGTAAATAGCCTCCATATATATCGCTTAAATAATTGGGTGGAGACAATGTTCAAGGGAAACTAAAAAATAGATTAACCTCCAAAATGTTTGGCTAAAAGCCTACTTTCTTTTTCATCTGTTCCACATTTTTGTTTTGTGGCTATTCTTTTTTGGGCAGGTCTCTCCAAGAGCCCTCTCCATGGGTCTGTATATACTTAGTCGAGAACTCATTTCAATAGTCTATCTTCCCCTTTTAAGCCTAACCTTAGAACAACAAGGTGTTTTTCCTATTTTATTCCTCAGTTGACATTATCCAAATCCTTACTTTATTAGATCATTCAATAGCTTTGTCTCTTTGTTTCATTCTGCAGAAAGTGTTCATTGATTGAGCTTAATAATAATTTTTTAAGAATTATAAGAGTTGGGGAGTCAGCCACGACCAAGGAAAATTTCTAGAGCCATTATAGCACGTCAGTGCATGAAGTGGAAGTTTTCCTATCATATGTAATTTCACTATCACATGAAATCCATAACCTCCCATGTAGTACTATTTTATTTATTAGATAGAAGACAAGCTACACTCTTCCATTCAATTCAATGCTTTATGTGCCTATAGGATTTTTCCACCATTAAAATACATTCTCCTCTAGCCCTATGAGATATAGAAATCCACTCAGTTAGCATTGAAAATGATTTTGTATCAGTATTTACCATTTGGTCGGGAATGCTTTTTCCTCTTGGGCTTTGTAGTGTTATTTAAAGCATTCAGTTTGACAGTACACTTTTAAGTTGGTGTGGGCTAATATGGGCTAATTGCTAAAGCCAATTATACATGTTTGGGATCAAATGTTCATGCATAGGAGGCCTCTCACTACTACATGAACCAAGTCTATCATGTGCACACTCAACTTCCTCTAAAATAAAAATGCATCCCTCATTTAAAATGGTAGATGGGTCCATCTCACTTGTGTTTCCTTGTCTCATCCTCAACTGCCTCTTCAATATCTTTCAACTCTTCCTTGTGGGATGAGGCATAGTTCTTGATTCACACCATTAGCATTGTCTTCACTTAAGTAGGGGAGCTTTTCAAGTAAATTAATAATTCCATTCTCTCAAGGTCCTTTAAGGACATCCTCACATGTCTTCTCCTCAAGAGGGGACAAAATATTATCCTTTTCAAATAAATATTTTAGATCATTTTCCATGGTATCGAGGAATTCATTAATTTTTTCAGCCTTTATAAGATCTAAGAGGCTTGATCTCTCCTTTAAAGGACATGGCTCCATCTATGCTCTTTGTAACAAAATATTTATAGCATAAAAGAATTCATTTTCAATGCCTCCCATCTTTTCTTCTCATGCTAGGTAAAACACCATGGCCTCAGATTAATAGAAAAATTTAGCATCAACTTTTGTCTGTTGCACTTTAGTTCAATCATTGAGATCTCAAAGTTGCATGTGTTGAAAATATTAAAATTTGGTACCTTTACAAGCTAGGTGTAAGGAGATAGGACTTTGTTGAATTGAGATATGGGATGATGTTGCAATCTATTAATCTTGAAGCCATTGCCCCCATTTTGATAGAGCTTGGGAATGCTTGAAGTGACAAATGGATCTTGGGCATATTAAACTATAAAATGATCTTTGATTGTTTTGTATAGAAAACCACCCCTTAAGTGCCATGACTTCACTTGAAAGTTATAAGATAAGGCCTTTCATTTCAGCCACCTCCTTTGGATCAAAATACTTAGTAGAAGAAGTGGCTTGGATCAAGATTTGTATTGGGTTGTATTGGATAGCTGGAGATGGGGCACAATATGGAGGGAACAAGGAGATTATAGGTATGGGAGCTATTTTCCAACTAATATTAGATTTTTCTTAGCTTAGATAGCTAGATTGAAGGCATCAGGAAGGATTTCACCACCCAACATTTTAAACATCAAGGCCACTTCATAAAAAATATCTCTTAAATAATTAAATGAACACATAACCAAGTGGAGGGTGCATGTTAGTAGATATACTCTCCCAAGTCTTCTTGAATTTATAGAGTTTAAGTTGAGTGAACATGTAACCTAGTGGATGGTGCATGTTAGTGGAGATCCTCTACCAAGACTTCTTGAATCTAGAGTTGAAGTTATCCATGGACTCCATTGGGAATCTCTTTCTGGTGGTGAGATGTTCAATTAAATATAAGTTGTTCACCTTCTCCTTGAAATGTTCATACAATAAATCTACAAACTACTCCTAGTTTGCAATAGATGCGCATGCAAAACCTCCAAACCAATCAAGTTTCTTGCCTTTGAGAGAGATAGCCAATAGTCCAAGGAAAATATCTTTAGATATAACAAGTTATGAATCTCAAACAAATTTATCTCGTCTTACATGTGATTAATAGGAGACACTAAGCCATCTTCGTAAAAATGAGGCAATGCTCTTAAGGCAAAATGGGGAATGGAATCCCTTTGTTGAGGTAGCATCAAAGGACTACTAGAATCCTAAGCAGCAAAAGATAGACTTCTTGGAGTAGCCATCATATTTTGAGGGATATTAAGATAAATATAGAGTTACAAGCTAAACATGATCTATAGAAATGGAAATATGAGTCACTAGGTGGATGATGCATGCTCTTAAGAGCTAATTTTCCTGTAGTTTTCCTCTAAAATCATAGTATATGAAACTAAATCTTTCTGTATAGAACAAATAAAGGTTGAAGCCTTGAATTCATCCCACCGAATGTGTAAAAAAATTGTTGGTGTTTAAATATTATATCCACATATCCATGTAATGAGTCTTAGGCAACAAACATGTGCTCAAATATTATGTAAATTGATAATAGTATCCATGGTAGATTTGTAGGTTAATCCTTTACATGGATGGTCAACTGGGCCACATATTACATGTTAACTATATCCATATTGTAGCTATCCTAGATTAATTTTTCTTAAACAATTTATTGGCAACAAATTTAACTTTAGGTAACTTAATTGTACCCAAAATTTTATTCTCAACTATTATGCACTGGTCAATTAAAACAATTTTATGGCAATGCAAGTGATTTGGATGTATTTAACTCATGGTTGTTCATACTTGGATGTATTGAAATCATGCTTAAACATTTTTCCTTCTCTTTACTTGTTACTACATAAGTGCTATGTTTTATACAAAGGAGTGGGATTTTCACACATATTGTATTTTTTGTACTAGAATAAACTAGTTCCCAACTTTTTTCCTTAAACCTACATAGGACCAAGTTTCTGACATAAAAGATGGAGTTTGTTTGATGCTTATTACTTTACAACTATCCTTTGGACTATGTTAAAAATATTTCATTGTTGCCTATGTGCTTTTTAATGATTTATTCATTGGTCATGTGCATTCTTATTCTTATCTTTCCATTTATGTTAATTTATTGGTTCCTTTGTTTTGAAGACAGTGTGTTGCCTTTGATAACTTGTTTTGGTATTTGTGACTTGCCAAGTGGGTGTTACTTGATTCTGTTGCTTGGAGAGACAGTTGGCAATACAGGTGAGTGATGTTAGGGATTGTGTCATGGTTGTTTATCTTTCTTGGTTGTGTGGATCAATGTGCATGTTGTATTTATGTGTGGGGAACAAGTTGTTTGTGGCATGGCTTAGTTTTATGTGTTAGAAGAAAATCTTTGTCTCATGTAATGTTGTCGTTGAATAGCTAGAGGTGTTGGTGCCAAGCCTTTCCATATGTGGTGGATAATGTTTGTTTATGTGCCATAGACATGGTCTTAAAATATGGAGATTGTATTTGGTATGTCTATTTGCATCTATGGTGAATGCTTCATTGTACTATAGCTTTCTTTGCGTCTTTTTGGAATGGTTGTCCATGTTTCATTTTTAGGTTGTTATGAGTGTGGAATTTATGGGTGTTTGCAAATAGGTGTATATATGTGGGATTTGAGCAAGGGGAGAGGTTAGGGTTGTTGGATGGTGGTGTTGTGAACAGTGGGTGGAGTATAAAGCATTTTTTTTTGAAATGATAAATGTTTTCTTCCTCTAGACATGATTTGTGTTTTTGCAATCATGGGTCGTAGCAGGAAGCGTAAAACAAGGGTTGGCCAAAAGCATAATGTTGGAGGTGGAGTTGATAAAGATGCAGTGAGGCTTGTTGAGCCTAGTTTGAAAATGGAGATAGATGTGGCATTGGATTCAGAGACCCTTGTAATGATCATAAAGTAGCTCAAATTGCAGTGTGGCAAGTGTCGTGAGGCATCATCCATGGTTGAGTCATACAAAAACTTATTTACATACTGTTGTTATACAACTTTAATATATCGAGACTATTATATTTATAATGAAAACTATAATGTTATTTTAACAATATGGTTTCTTATCTATTTGTCTTCCTTCCAATGTTGGAATCTAGTTTTAAAATGTAGTTTTAATCTGTGGTAGTAATGGCATTGTAATCTCTGCTCCACATGGTATATATTGTCAATGATGTTTTCCAATTTTATGTGGAAAAAATGAATTCATTAATTTGATTAGACTAGATAGCCATTGTAAGTCATTCAAAAGTTAGTTATTACTATATGTGCAGATATTTAAAGTGAAGCTATCTTTTTTTGTTTCATTGTGTTGAAAATTCAAAGAGCTAGATCAGTAAGACAAAACATACAACTCTGACAATGGTCTAGATATTACCAAATCCTGGAAAATATTTCTTAGCTATCTAGTTTTTATTGACCTTTGTTTATTGGATTCTCTATTCATGAAAAATTAAAACTAGGTTGTAACAACAGTATCTGAACAAATTATATGTCATCATGATTGTTACATTTCAGTAAATTGGCATGCATTCCAATGATAGTTTCATATATTCCATCATCCAATGGTAAGATAGTGGTCTGGAAGAGCTCTAGCATGATGCATTACCAATTAGTGCAAGTGATTTTTCCCTTGCACTTTTACTTTAAAATGCCATTGAAGCTTGGAGCTGAAAAAGTTTTGCAGAACAAATATATCGATATTGAAGGTACAAATTTCTTTTATCTGATTCTATGTTTAAGAAACTAGGAGGATACTTGGAGTTTCTTGAATTTCACAAAAGTAGTCCTATAATCTATAATGGTTGTGTGTGGCTTGCAGGCATGTTTGAGAAAAACAAACTTTATTTTCTCATGAAAATTCAAATGGATGTCTTTAGCCATGCTTCAGATCCTAAGATCTTTCTGCTAAAATGTTGTTAGAATTGAAAGCTAGCAGTGTTTCTGTAATGATCTATGCAACTAAAATTACAATATGAACTCAATCATGCCAACTAGAAATATTTTAATATAATAATATTTAAAAATGTGTTTCACATATGCCATATATCTACAATTTGATGATTGTGAATACTCTTAATATTGTAGAGGAGGAATTGGGTGAATATAAGACTTAGCTCCATTAGGATTAGGAGAAGGTGGGACTAGAGGACCTCTTCCTCTACGCTTTCTCACTTCCACAACACTATTTCCTCCTTGGGATGACAATGCATTTTAGGAATGGCATACAACTCTTCCACCTAATCTTGTTGCAAAACCACCCATATTGGGCAATATAGCTCGTGATGAAGCTAAGGTTGAGCTACCCTTATCAACACTTGCAATGAAACATTATCATGGTCTATAGTCATATAATTAATCAATCAAATATATCAAAGAAAAGAGTTAATTTCCATGAACCAGTCAAGATTAGAATCAAGGATTCTCAGTGTAGATTATTCTTTCAGTGCCTCCTTAAACCATATTTATGTGGGCTCTTGGACTTTGATGCCATGTTTTTTGCTTGTTTCTTTACTGGTTCTTGTAGCACTTTAACTACACTTTTTTGTCTAATACATTGTTAATTTATATGAATCATCCTAAACCTATCGGATGTATGAATTCTTCCTTCAAAATATGACTATGAATCCAAGGTATAGATTTATTTGCAAGATTCTTGTATGGTCTTTTTGTTGGCTTGATACAATTGTGGAAAACATGTTCATGTCAAACTAGATTAATGTGCAAAATGCATGTTGTATATATCCTTAACTTGCATCATTTTCTTTGTTCTGAAACATTCATCTAGCATATTTTAGAAAATGTTTTTGGTTTCAATGTGTTTATTTTATTCTGATCAAAGGACATTCGTGGAAGATAATTTTTAGTCTTACAACTAATGTATAACCATAGTTGGGACTTTCTTCCATTGTAATATCAGAGATCTAAAGTTGATACCACAAGAAAATTGAAGGCTAAAAAAGAACTGGTTGAAGCCATGGCACATTGAGCACATGTGGATAGAAGCATAAAGCTTATTGGAAAGCTTTTATTTGGATCAGAAATAGGCTCTTCTATATTGAGTGTTGTATGACCACATGGGCAACCTTTGGTTGATGATTGGGACTACCTTAAAGCATTAGTAATATTTATTTCTTAGATTTTTCATTTGCATTAATTGTATGTAGCTTCCCGCTTCTAGTATTTTGTAGAAACTATTGTCGTTGCTAATATTGCTTGTCTATGATAGGTACATAGATATGAATCATGTGCGTGCTCTAGAAAATATCTATAACAAAGGTATTAGTGTGGATAACAAGGCTGAAGTTTCATCTGAGGTGTGCACTCAAATCCCAGCTACAAAATGGAGTTCACTCAAACTTTCTCACATTGAATGATCGCTTACAATGCAAATATAATGCCATAATAGTGATGTTTCTTAAGGAAGGCTATGCAACCATTCAAAATCCAAATATGTTATGTGCAACATCGTTGCTATCACAGAATTGCAATGAGCACCAAACAAAGACAAAAAATGGAACTTGCTCAACAAATGTATTGTTGAGATATATTTGATTTTATAAAATACAATTCAACATCTTATAATTATGATTGCATTCATGTCAAGCCAAGCCATGATACTATGATTCTATACATAATCAAGTGATCATTTTCAATCTTGGACTTTACGTGCTACTTCTGATTCTAAGTGACCCAAGAAACTTCTAACACATACATATTAAGTTAGACACATTGATATTGTTTTATGGTTAAAATACTTTGTTGTTAATTTTAGAATGAAAAAGAATTTTGGTGACATTTTATAGCATCTATGATTAACTATGCAATTATCTACGACTTGATGGGTTAGCCATAGCTCATGACAAACATTTATCTAACTATACAGCTTGGTGTTTGTAGTATATAATCCTAAACTAAATGTTGCTTTATAACCTGAAAATCAATATAGCTTGATGCCACAACATATCTAGAAGCAAATCTTTTTCTTCTACATTGTTACCTTGTTTTACAAAGGAAAGGGCTTGCTTCAAGATTTGCCTAATGGCCCTGAATGTTGTCTTTAAATTTATTGCATTAAACTTAGCTGGTAAGGTGAATGCAAATTTGTTTGGCAATGCAAGAAATAACTATCTTGATCATTAGTAGTGCAAGAAATGACTATCTGAATCTACCATCGGAAGGATTGCTTCTACATCGATAGCAAATAGCCATCTCGAACACTCTACTCCATGTGTTGTGTAGTGTGTATGCGATATAGGATTTGTAGTTAGACTACATATACATCATGTATATTTAAACTGTATGTATCGGTTATAATAAATTATTAAAAATTATTACTGCAACCATTGACCAAGAAACTTAACTTTTTACCAGAGCATCTATTTTTTTCATGCTCTTATCACGCTCTATGCTGTCAGCATTTGGTAGGGACTCCTGCTGCTACACAACTCTTGTTAATTTATGTTTTTGTGTGCTATTATCTTGCAATCTACATAAGACAATATATGTAATGAGATTTGTGTATCATATTTATGTTTTGTTATGTGGCTGGTGGGAGTCAAATGTGTGCTTGCAATTTCCATGTTAAGGTGCGTTGTAAGTTTGTCCCTCTCCATATAATGTATATAACACCTTTGAATAGTATTTGTCTTTATATTTCTAGGATATAAAGAGGAGAAACAAAGTGGCAATTTACAAGTGTTGTAAATATGTGTGAGAAGTCCATTAGTCCAGTGAGCATAGAAGTTGTGGAGTATGGAGGCAACAAACAATTTGCATGTGTTGCAATGTTGTGAGTTGAGATCACCACCTCAATATAGTGTATGCATGTGTGATTGTGAGAATAAGATGTAAGTTAGCATCTTGCAAACATACAAGGAAATTCCACATGTATTTGTTATCACTAAGGTGCAAGGATGGAAAGCATCAATGCATATTAAATACAAACTTACAATTGAGATCTATAGCCTGCAACCTTGACAAGACTAGAACATCTGGCACACAACTTTGGGCAGATTTTGAATGACATGTGGTTGGTGATTGTTATGGAAATCTAAGTATTTAAGATAGAGTGACAACTAACTTTACAACTCAACAAACATTTCAATAAGTCGAGATAACTAGCTTTAACACTTGGATTATTTATAATCAAGAGTGATGATCAATTATTTTATTTTATAGTACCATAATTTGACTCGATCAAGCTTAGAGGTCATAGAGGACTTTGTGAATGAAGTAAAGTACTCACATGACCTTCCAAAAGACAAGTACTCAAAGTTTTAAAATCAACATGACCAAAATTGGGGGGCAACAGACACAAAGACTAAGGAGTTTGCAAGCAAGGAGGTCCCTACTAGTACAATATTATGAAGTTGGCATGACACTATATTTTATGATCTACTATATAAAGTGTTTTTTTGGAGTTACTGTGCTAGGGAAAAATTAGGTTTACAGTCAAAAACAACAAACTATTCAAACCCTAACTAGCAATGAAGAGCAATCTAACTTAGAAAATAAGTCAAACAAGCATGTAAAACAACTAAAATCTAAGCTAATATCGACTTCTCTCCATTGTTCTCCTCCACCTTCCACTATTGTTCCCAGACTTGCAGATTCATGCAACCATCTTGAGAAGCTTATGTGCTTGTTAAGCAAGATTTTGGAGATTGTAGGCTTAAGAGAGGAAAAATTGAACTAAGAGAGATTAAAAAATGAACTTGGGGAGATGAAAAATGGACCAAGAGAAATGAAAATGAGTTGGAAAAAGGTGTTTTATAGAGGAGAAAATTTGAATGAAGAGCCAGGATCACATGTTGACTTTGAGGCCAAATGAAGGGTTGAGATGAGTTAGGGTTTTCTTACCACAATAGGACAAAGTTGAATTTTAAATTCAAGAAATAGTGAGGTGGGAAATATGATTTAAATTAAATAAATTTGTCCATTTATTTAATTTATTGAAAGGATGCATGTGAAGGGGGATTTTGGGAATTAGGTGATGGGATTTAAACAAATGTTTTATTTGTTTAAATTAATGAAAGGGGCCATTAGGAATAATTAAATAATCAATTAAGATTAATTATTTAAATATTATCGAAGAAATAATTGTCCTGTCACTTTTGCAACATGAGGACATTTTAAGTGTCTACATTTTGCCCCTCTTTGAGATGATGTTCGAGATGATGTGATTTATGTTGAGTAACATTATTTCAAAGAAGCTAAGGAAATGGATAGAAGAAAAGGATGATGGTGGAAAGATAGGATGATGATGCCCCCTCAAGAGGATAGGCAGGTTGGACAAACACAGGTAGGCTCTTGAAATGAAAGGGATTGGTTAAGGAAGAAAGATAGGGGAATGGATAGAAGAGATGAATGATACATTAAGCTATAATGAAGGTGGAGGAATGAAAGATTGGCTAGAAGAATGGGAATGAGATCTTGCTTTGATAGATTTTTGAGCTTCTCACTTGCAATTTTTTATGCTTATCATCATAGAACTTATTATGTCAAATGACGACAATCACCATGGCATGACAAAGGCCAAAGTGGAAAGTGTGGTCCCTTGTGAAACAGGCACATGACAGACAAGAAATGCCTGACTCAGACTAGTAACTGTGATACCTTGTCAGAACATGTGATGAGATAACTATGAGGGGTGCAAGTCCTTATGCAAGGAAGCAGTTGTTCTTTCCAATGCATAGGATGTCTTTGATTTACACCCAATGGAATCTCGATCACACGTAAGACACCAAGTTGCCCCAGTCATTTTGCCAAGACAAACCGCAAATAGCAATCAAAGAAAAGGGTCTCGCCCTATCCTCGCTTCTCTTCATCACTTAGGGATTGCCTTGAGAAGCATAAGAATGAGATTGTACAACAATCCAATAAAAGATAAGACAAACTAGACCAACGGCCAGTTTGACCTTTTGCAAAGTGATATGTTCTTGATTGAATGATCATGATTAGATGAAGAAGGCCTGGTTTTAGGATAGAAACATGTCATATAAGACACCTGGTCTGGTTTCAACAATGCCCCTACCTGTCTAAGGCAAGTGATTGATTGATTGACACTAGTGTTGTTGGCCATGTGAGCAACACCAGGGCTTGATTGATGATGTTTGATAAATGGTGCATGTCATATAAAGACCAGAATCCTAGTTTCGACGATGCCCCATTTTGTGTAGGAATGTGATGGTTGATAAGGATAGCTTGATAGTGACATATGATTATCATGAGGCAATTGATTGGTTTGACTGATTGAATATCTTGTCTTTGTAGATTTTGGGATTGGTTTGAGTGTGCATTTTTTTTAAAGATTGATTGTTTTGGTCTAATCAAAGTGTCAATCTCATCAAAGGATGACTTATTATGATAGTTGACAAGACGGGCCCTAAGGGACTGACCTAATGCCTCAAGGGCTCATCGAAGATGGCCTTACCTACGTGAAATCTCAGAGGCAACATAGTTCGACCATGTGGACTTGGGATGATTTGAAGAACTGATTTGAATGATATGATGAGGTGATTGATTAGGATGTTTGACTGGGTTGATCAAGAGATTTGATTGAGTGATTTAGTTGAGGAAGTGAATGATTTGAAGAATTGATTTGGTTGGAATGATGTGATGAATTAAATGATTTGGTGGATTGATATGATGAGTTGATTGATTTGATTGCTTGGATTTTTGTAGGGTATTTGATATTTGTTTAATTTTGGCAATATTTTGATTTTTTTTGGATTTTGACATATTTTGATTTTTTTGGATTTTTGAAATGTTGTGATTTTTTTGTGTTTTTGGGAAATGTTGTGATTTTTTTGGGATTTTTGAGAATATTAGGATGTTTTGGTGTTTTGGGAAATATTTGGATGTTTTTTTTTGGAGTTTGATATGTTTCGATTTTTTTGGATTTTGAGGAATGTTTTGATTTTTTGGATTTTTGGAGAATTTTTATTTTTGGGGATTTTTGAGATGTTGTGATTTTTTTGGAGTTTTTGAAATGTTTTGGAATGGCATTGGATGACAATTCGAATAGCCTTTGTGCTAGATACCAATGACAAGGGAAAACCAAGTCTAGGTGCAAGGAATTGGATGGGATTGGGTGAATGGATAAAAGGGGTGGGCGATAGTGGATAGAAGGAACATATGCGTAAGAGGGCAAGGATGTGATCTCCAAGGACTATGTCACATAGGAATAACATGCCCCATTGTAGGTAGTATGCTTAGGATTTGACATGGCAAAGCTTATGAAAATAGGATGACTGGATGGATTGGAAGGGATGAGGTATATTAAGGGACATCCAAAGCATGTTTCAACATTTTGCCCCAATTTCTTTATCAAGATCAAAAGAGGAAGGGAGAATGAATGGACTCGATAGGATAGGTATATGTATGTAATGGATAAGGATGGTCAGATAGGAAAGTATGGAAATGGTATGATGGAAATGATATGTTGGATGAGACAAGGTGCCCCCAAGTGTAGGTGACATAGAAGATCAACTTATGTATGACACTTGTTTGCCAGCTTTTCATCATGGTACTTATCCAAGGCACCTATTTACTAGGTTTTCACCATTGAACAAACAAATTTCTCCTTACTTTTTTTATTTTCTCTTTTTTTTTCACTTTTTTTTTTTTGAATGGGAGAAAGCGGGATATGGAAAGGAGGGACTCAAGAGTCTAGTGCCATGAAAGGTGATAGTCCCACTAGAGATGGATGTTGTCACATGGACCATGTAAAGCGTCATTATGCTCATCGATGTTGGTAAGGGATTGCATGAAAGTGAGATGGATAATGTAGATAGTGGATTATGAAAGGTACAATAGTGGATTATGATGTGGATTATGTAGGGCAAGATAGTGGATTATTATGTGGATTATGTAAGGTTGAAAGTGGATTATGTAGGACTTATGCAAAAGCATGGACCATAGGGACGCGATGGGTGAAATGGGTAGGATAATGAATGATGGATGGGAAGAGGGACGTATGGAAAGAAATAATGACCAATGGTTGCACACACCATGATAAACATTGAAACTTTTGATTGGATGGTGGTGTAGGAAGAAATGGCGATGTTTGCTTAGTGGATGGGTGAGGTAGGAATTTTGGGACCCACATATACTTAGTATTTGTATGATTTTTATTTTTGATGTGGGATGGAGGAATGTGATATTTTTGAATTGAATGGCATTTTTGAATGGAAGTGGATGGTTGGGATTTTTGAGATGTGGATGCCCCTTTTGACGTGATTGCTTTTTGCTTAGGGACCCATACCATTTTAGTTTTTGGACTTTGCTTTTGAGTGTATGGGTTTGGATGGATTTTTTAATGTATTTTTCTTTGATTATTTGCATTGATGTCCTAAGGCATTAGGACCATTAGGATGTTTATCTTTATGAGTGTAGGCATCCAAATGTTTATTTTTGAATCCCATGTGGCAGGTGGAATGAGTGGAAGCTTTATGTTTACAAGATATGTGCATTTGTTGGTCATGATTAGGAATGTAAGGAGATTTATGGATGATAGGGATCTTAGGTGTTGGAAGAAATGGTGGTAAAGTGGATGGTGGGAAATTAGGGGTCAGAAGTAGTGGAGGTAAATTGGATGGTGGAAGGTGTATGGTCACATGCTTTTGACATTTGTAGGATGATGGAGGTGGAATGGTGACATATGTTTTAGGAATATGATAGGGTTTGCGATGGAAAGTGGTGGACTTAGAATGAATGGAGGAAGTACCAACCTCATTAGATTGTTTAGCTTGGGGTGTGTATCCAAGGCCATATGAGCGAGGGGGACATTGACATGGATTGGCTCCAAAATTTCTTGTCCGTGAAGGCCTAAGCCTTTACCTTGGTAGTTCATCTTTTGGATGATGTGATTGACAATGGAACTATGTGTAGTTTGGACACTAGACTTGAGTTCATTATTAGACGAAGAAGGGGATGTGATGGAGGACAAAGGTTGTTGTTGTCTAAGGAAGAACACTCATGAATGAAGGTGGAAAGAACGATAGGATATGATGGTGGATTCGAAATGGGGTTGATAGTGGATGATGTGGAAAGATTAGGATCTTGATTAGCATTGTGTTCACTTAAATCCAAGTTATTTGTTTGATCTTCTATGTATGCTTGGGAGGCACATGTCTCATCATGACAAGTGGAAGTGGTTGTATCATGGATTGGTGGAGTTTCTTCACTTTGTAGGAAGGCCATGAATCGGGGTGAGTGTGCAAGTAGGTCAACAAGACTTTCATTAGGTGGAGCATGTAGGTCTCGGGTGTCTTGCTCATGAATGGTTGTGGAGGTATGAATAGGATCAAGATTCTCATGGATAGGTTCTTCATCATGCATAATGTCTTGATCGTGGAAAAGGTACATGTTATGGATGGGTTGTATAGAAGGGATTTGATCTTGAATAGGATGGGAGCTTGATGTTTCCATGTGCTTAGGGTTAGGCTCTTGACATACCTCTTGACTTTGGGTGGAAGTGGAAGACACTTGGATAGGCTCGATATGTTCTAGATGGTCAACCACATGAGGGCATGATGGAGTTTGACTTGGGCTCAATGGGGGAGACTCTTGGAGAGGCTTGATGGTTTGTAGACCACATGATGGGTTTGGAGGAATAGGTATGGCATTCGAAGGTTCTTTGATAGGCTCATGAATGGGTGTTTGACATGGGGATAAGTTGTTCCTAGCTAGTAACCATTGGATCACATCCTTTGTGGTTAGATGGGTGATGGAAGTTGAAGGCTTAGGATTGTGATTAGGTTGAGTGGCTAAGTCCCATGGTGGAGGGATGAAAGAGACAGAAGGTGTTGGCTTAGGGTTTGGACTTTGGTCAGGTGAGAAGTCAAAGGGATTGAACAGATTGGTGGATTTGGGTTTGCTTTTGTAATGTTTGATTCTAAGATGTGGAGTTGATGTAGGATTAGAGTGTAGTGGTATAACGTACTTATAGGGTAGATGAGGTAGACTTAGGATCCCCTTGTCAAAGGTAGAATGAGAATTTGAAGGCACTTTGTCTTGTTGCCAAGGTGGACTTGGGTAGACTTGTGAAGAGGCTTGGGGTGTTGGAACCTTGTTCTCTAGGATTGGTATGGAATGACATGTGTCTTCATAGCGTTGTATGTAATCTTGTGAGATTAGGGTTGAATGTTGGCAAGTGCTTGACTAGGATGAATGATGATGTGGTGGAGTGACTAGGAATGACTGAGATGTGATTAGGATAATGATTACGTTGAATTGGATTGGATGATTAGGGTTTGGTTAGGGTTTTGATTAAGATGACTTGGAAATGATTAGAATATGATTAGGGGTGAGGTGATTAGAATGAATTTGATCAAACAATGTGATTAGAAAGGGTGATTAGGATGTGAAGGTTGAATGATGAAGATATGAGTAGGATGTGATTATGATATGATGTCGAATGACAAGAATAATGATTAGGATGAAAATTGAATGGGATATGATTAGAATGATGTCGATTAGATGACAAGGATGATGTGAAATGACAAGGATGAATGTGGTTAGGAAGAATGTTGAGTTGATGTGTTCATTATAGGGATGACTAGGAGGATCTACTCCCTTGTCTCTTCATTTTGTAACTGTGTCTTTACCAAATGGGACTTGTGAATTGTGGGATGCTATGCGAATATCAATGGAAGGTGATGAGGCCCAGACTATGATAGAGGCTAATGATATTAGTGTTTGAAAAGTCTAGCTCCAAGAGGGTACTCTCGTCTACTAATGACCTTTCAAAGCACAAATTGTTTTTATCGAGACTTTGAGGTGTGGAAGAAATGATTGGTTAAAGTGAACCCATGAATTTCAGAATTCACTTGGAAGGATGGACTTAAACTAGCCATGGAGTATTAAGCCCAATTTGTGATTGATTTGAAAAAGATGTCAAGGTCTCTTGGTCCAGATTTGTACTTGTGATACAGTCAAGCTTCAACAATTTCTCCCTATGTTTCAACCTTAGGAAGACTAATGTTTAGGGTCCTCTATAAATGTCAAGGGCAGAATTCTAATGAAATGTTGTGATAGAATTTGATCATAAAGGAATGAAATTGAATATGTAGTGGGTGAATGAAATTGAATATGTAGGTTTATAATGTTTTGACACAGTTGCAATCGGATTCAATAAGGAGGGTAAATGCATAGAGTTTTCCCTACGATTGTGGCGTATTGTGATTAGGAATGATTAGGATGAAATCGATTGAATTAGGAATGAAGATGATGTTGCATAAGGATGAGACAAAGATGATTTGGATTGTTAGGAAGAAGTTGTTAATTGGATTATGAATGAAGATGATTAGGGTATGGACTAGGATGATTACGATGATGGTGATTAGATGAAAGAGGTGATTAGGATGAGTTGGAAATGGTTAGGGTATGATTAGGATATAATGAAGGTATGATTAGGATGACGATTAGGATGAAGTGTAGTGATTAGGGTGAGGTGTAATGATTAGAAATGATGATTAGGATATGGTTATGATGACTTGGATTGATTAGTAAGGATGATTAGGATGATGATTAAGATGAGGTGTAATTATTAGGAATGATAAATAGGGTATGATTAAGATGATTTGGATTGATTATAATGAAGATGGATTAGGAGGGTGATTAGGAATGATGAATAAGACGTGATTATGATGAGGTGTAGTGATTAGGAATGATGAATAGGGTATGATTAGGTAAGGTTGAATGGATAATGTAGAATGACAAGGATATGATTAGGATTGGATTATGACGACTTGGATATGATTAGGAATGACACGATTGTATGAATTGGATTGATTAGGATGAAAATGGATTAGGATACATGGAATGATTAGGAATGATGGATATGATATGATTGGGATGATGTTGATTGGATTAGAAAGAGGATGATGTGGAAGGATGATAATGTAATTAGGATGTGATTAGGATGAGGACAAGGATGATGATTAAAATATGGATTATGTGAATGATAAGGATGACGGAATGACAAGGATGATGTGGTTAGGAAGAGTGATTAGGATATGGTGACTTGGAATGAATGTGTTGACTAGGGTGTTTGGGATGATGATTAAGCAAGCACACACATCAATCATTGAAGATATTTGGCAGTCAGATTGGTTGTTTTTAGTAACTCTTAATGTTTTGTAAAAACTTGTAAACATGCACGATCCTAGGCTAGGAAAGGATAATATTTATTGAATTTCCACTTGGATTGCTCCAGCCGCACTTACTTAAAGCGAATAACCTAGAAGCTTAGTGGCACTGGCTCCCCCTTACACGGCACTCACTTCTCAGGCACACCAAGCTTAGAATTCCTAAAGACCCAAAGATCTCTAATTTTTTTATCTCTACTTTAAACTGTGAGATTGTGGGACAGGTCCAGAGGTCTATCATCCAACCTCCTGCATCAGCAAATAGAGGGATTTTGGCTACTAGCACAAGGTTCTTAGTAAGGACATTTGTTTAGGTGGCCATATGTGCGGTGACTCACTCCGTTTAGGAGGCCTCCCAACCTGCAGAGGTTAGGCTCTACAGGTTTTCATGCACCATAAGGTACTAAGGGAGACATTCATCAGTATGACATAACAGCACATGTTGTTTATGACTTTCATCACAAACACATTTTTTATATAGCGGTTTGAAAGAGCTTGGCTTTAGCTTGTTCTTGGGTCATTCCCACCTTTTGAAGTGGGGTGGCAGGCCCTCTAAAGGTTCAACAAAAGAAACACAAGTAATTTTTTTTGATCCCCAAGTTCATACTAAGACGTGAGGGGAGAGCATACACATTTACTTGGTCATACTCGCACATGTTCATTTACCCTTAGAAAATAGATGTGTGGTGTGATTTATGCAAGTGTTGAGAGATGCTTTTGATTCCCAAGATCACATGATGTGCGAGGGAAGAGCATACACATCTCAAAACACCAACACAATCACCAAACAAAGCAAACAGTGATTCATTTTAAGCCCCCAAAGATATGTGTGAAAACAACAAAATGATGTTCATTTTAGTGCACCAAAACCAAATGGTCCTATGATAAGAAAGCACATGCATGAGAATGAAAGGAACCCTGCATCAAAATGTGTTAGTAGTTTTAGTTTGGTTTCTTCTCCCAATGAATGCAACAAGCTGAAAATTAGATATCAGTAACATGAAATCCTTATGATGATGCTAAAAACATGAAACATTGACCAAACACTTTATTTTGCAAGCCACTAAGTCAAAGATGCCACGAAATCAATTATGTAAAATATCTAAAAATATTTATCAGTTATAGCAAAACTAATTGCACCATTAGAAACTCAGGAAATTTTAAGCATTTTTTAAAGAAATTCATCTAAATCTGATCAAATTTGCTCAAGTTACACGCGTTTGAAGTTTAAAATGACCGTTGATTTTGACCCAAAAAAAGTATGAAAATGATATTGTTACCTGATAATTGACCTCGCCACAATGAAGCTGGGCGAGTCAGCTCCGCAACACCACTCGTTTCGTGAAATTTTGATAGGGTACGCAAAAGTTATGGTCATTTGAAAACAAATTGCCTATTTTGGCATGTGGAGGCAAAGGGGGTCTGGCTGACTGTTACAGCTGACCGCTAGCTGTTTGGGAAATGTTGGTCACATGCACAGACAGGGTTTGCTGGCAGTTATACTGGCATTTTGTGCTAGTGGTTTATGCTAGCGGGGCCCTTGGTCCTTCATGTGACCAAGGGCCAAGATAAAGTAAAAAATAAAAAGAAAAGGAGAGCGGTAGCCCCCCTCTGCCCTGTTGGTCAGTAACATGACCATGGATTTCTAGAACCACAAGCTTAAAGCCTAACCACATGGTGGTGATCGCTGAGGGATCTAACCATGATCGCTAGCAGTTTAAACTGTGACCTCCGATTTGGGGTTTAAATCTGCCAAGCGTGACACATCACTTAGGGTTTGAGGAATGGCGGAGGGAAGTCCACAGGGAGGCAACCGGTGGATTTAGGGGTAGCTACTTAGCGTTCAATGGGTGGTGGATGGTGGAAAAATAGTGGTGACTCATATTTCATCACTACCCATGGTGGCCAAGACAATGAAAGTTGGTAGATACTCAAAAGGGAACGGCGATCGATAGCTACAAGGGAGTTTCAAAGGCATGAATTAGGGTTTCGACCTGGGAGTTATAAGGTGGCAGAAAACTCCTTAATGGAGGTGACACTGTAGGAGTTTAGGGTTTGAGGGAGCTGACAATATTGCAGGCCGAGCGGTAGGCAAACTCTGAAAAGCTTGAGTCGGGTGGCAGTTTCCACAAGCAACGAAGGTGGTTCATTTGGTGGCGTCAAGGGTCTAGTCGCTGTTGGTTGTAGCGAGATTTAAGGAGGCGACCTGGGCCAAGATAGTGGCAACGTAGGGTTCAATGGGAGCAATAGGGGTATTACCATGAGTGGCGGGAAATTTTCTGTAGATGTCGAATAATCTTTGGAGATCGGTAGAGGATCTTTAGGTTGTGACATGGGTTTCTGTAGGCTATGACAAGGGTGTTTAGTGGGAAGCGAGCTAGGGTTGTGGAAGACTAGAGATTCCAACCAGGCAGTAGATGTTAGGTTTAGTGATTGGTTAGGGTTTTCAACGAGCCACAAAATGTTAAACTTGCCAATAAAATTGACCTGCAACAAAACAAATTGAACTTGCGATAAATACACACAACTAGTATTAAGCTTGCAACATGTAACGATTAACCACGAAACCAAAGAAAGTGTAAACAAAATTTATGACCCAGGCCTTTGCGCATGTACCATACAGGTCTATACGGATCCATACGATACAGCTCTGCAAAGGGGCCAAAAAAAATAAAAAATTCTGTAGCTAAAATATATCAAATTTTATGTTGATTTTCATCGAACGGCCCTCCCGAACTCAACAGTGAGGTCCATTTGAGCCCAGGAAGCCACCTACAAATTTTTCCTTTCAGAATTTGACTAAACTAATCGATTCACGTTAGGTTCACCATTTTGTGCTAGGGAAAAATTAGGTTTACAGTCAAAAACAACAAACTATTCAAACCCTAACTAGCAATGAAGAGCAATCTAACTTAGAAAATAAGTCAAACAAGCATGTAAAACAACTAAAATATAAGCTAATATCAACTTCTCTCCATTGTTCTCCTCCACCTTGCACTATTGTTCTCAGACTTGTAGATTCATGCAACCATCTTTAGAAGCTTATGTGTTTGTTAAGCAAGATTTTGGAGATTGTAGGCTTAAGAGAGGAAAAATTGAACTAAGAGAGATAAAAAAATGAACTCAGAGAGATGAAAAATGGACCAAGAGAGATCAAAATAAGCTGGAAAAAGGTGTTTTATAGAGGAGCAAATTTGATTGAAGGGTCAAGATCACATGTTGACTTTGAGGCCAAATGGAGGGTTGAGATGAGTTAGGGTTTTCTCACCACAAGAGGACAAAGTTGAATTTTAAATTCAAGAAATATTGAGGTGGGAAATGTGATTTAAATTAAATAAATTTGTCCATTTATTTAATTTGTTGAAAGGATGCATGTGAAAGGGGATTTTGGGAATTAGGTGATGGGATTTAAACAAATGTTTTATTTGTTTAAATTAATGAAAGGGGACATTAGGAATAATTAAATAATCAATTAAGATTAATTATTTAATTATAGAAGAAACAATTGTCCTATCACATTTGCAACATGAGGACATTTTTAAGTGTCTACAGTTACTATAGCCCTTATTTTGTTAGAGTTTAGCATTGGATTAGGACACACAACAAAAAACATCATAGGGTAGTCAAGTGGACTCTAATGATTCTTGCATAGTTACAACAATTGGATATTGTGTGGATGTTGGTTGTAGATATTCTTATTTAGGGAGCAATTAGCAATTATATTTAAAAGTTTTGAGTTTCAACATGTACATTTGTAGAAGAAAATATGTGCAGGTTTCTCACTCCCTATTGACATAAATTCATTATGTAGATTACATTTTGGGTAATGGTGTTGCTAATTAAAAAGTGCATTGAATCAATTATCATGGAGTATGCTCTTATCATGCACATAAGTGTGGTTAATAGATTGGTAGGATCAATAAGAATATTGATAGAATAAAACAATGGAGACTAGTAGCTCCAGAGCTACATGATGTGAAATGTGTAATAAGAGGCATGAAGTTATGCACACTACAACAGAGGTAGAATAATCTAGATGAACACACTGCACACTAAGCAATATAGTCAAGCTAGCATTAATGCATGACATCATGTGGAAGTGGAAGTTGAGGAATGTTGGATCACACATAGTCAATTGAGGGAGCATGAGCAAATTAGACAAACTCATAAGGGAATATAATTAATTATTTTATGCCTATAACCTAATTACATGGAGTATGTGTGCTCTGATGGGGATGAAACTAGCTATATCTTTATATTGTCACTTTGTGTCAGTTATCTTTATAAGGAAATTTCATTAATGACAGAGAGGGATCCATATAGCTTGTTGTGCATACATTCAGATAGCAAGCTAAGGAAGATTTTGATAGGGAGGTAGAAAACACTTTTCGTAAGATAGAACAAAAGATCCATGATTTTACAACAAGAATGTGTGTGTTGTGGGACTACTTTTTTTATTTGGACAAATAGGGAGATCAAGAAGAGAATATGAATCCTATTGTTATTTATGAGTTAATTCATTCTTAGTTTTGACCTTTACAAGTGATGAATATGCATCCTAAAATTGACAGGTGTATGCAATCAACTGGTGTGCTAAGAATGTTATTGACCCAATGTGCCAAATGTACTTATTGCTTCTACACTTGGGGTTACACACATGATTGGTATGTACAATTTGATCCTCAATGGAACCATAATAATTCTCAACATGGTAAAGATGGATTTTTTGCTGATTTTGATCACCCAAAGTTGACTCATCATAGTATTATTTCTATAAATACTATTCAACAATTGACAAGGGAGATAATATTTAGTGATGATCAAAGGTTTAAGGAACTCATACCCAAAATTCCACATCATATTGGACCTGTGATATATAAATAAAGGTTTGTCAATGGCCTAATCATGCACATTTGTGTGAATTGGTCCAAAGGACTTTAGTGACACAAAAAGATACACTTGAAGTTGCACTGTGCCTTGAATCATTACACAAACTACACAACTATGGTTCTAGTGAGTGGTTAGAAGAAAGATTGGCCAAATGGTTTTGTGCATTGAGTAGCTCACTAGTGCAACTGATATAAAGAGGTTTGTGGTGCATAACATTTTGAGGAGAAGGACATATTGCTATCAATTGTCATATGATGAGAGTGTAAGTTGTTGGTGCATTGTCATTTCCTACCCCTCCATGCATCCCAAATTACACAATTTTCCATGAGTGCCATGATACTTTAGCATGTCACACATTACAAAATCTTAAGGGCATCAATTTTAATTATTGGTATGAAGTTTGCAAGAATGCAACACATGATATGAGAAAATACAAAGTTGTTTAGGCCTTGTGCAGCACTAAGGGCAAGCAAGAATACAACTCATAATCAAACTACACCAAGTACACCATGCTTCTAAGGATGCGGTGGTGGATGAGGAAATTGTAGTAGTAGAGGACAACGATTTTATTGTTATCAGTGTGATGACCCATGTGAAAATAAATTTGTAGCCATAATAAACTATTTCCACATAACCCCAAGAGAGAAATATTCAAACTAGTATTTAGAATCCACGGTGCAAAAGAATAGATAAACATCAAGATGATACTAGATGTATCTTGGAAAATCCTTGTGAGGGAAAAACCAAGGTCCAAAATCACTCACACACTCAATGTATTATCTCCATGAAAAATATTACAATACGTTCATCAAGTCTCCATGCAAGGCCTCTAAAACATCAAGCTCTCTAATTGCATTCCTCCACATAATCAAGAAAATGAGAACCATGTAGCTACACATCCCAATCCATGCTTTCTCTCCTCACATATGCAACCTACAAGATATGCTCAATCCAAGCTTAGACAACAAGCCAAAGGTTATTCAAGCCAACCTCAACAACTACTCATGTGCTTGCTTTTATAAAGACAAGCTTGTACAAAAATACCAAGTGGTATTATATAAACCAAGTGCCTCAAAACCATGAGCTTACAAAACCATGTCCCCCTCATTTACTTTTTGGTATTAAGTTTTCCCAATATTAAAATATTTTCTCAATGTGCAACCCACACTAAATATTTATCACAATGTTACATACAACTTACAAATAGCCCCAAGAATGTCTAACCCATGTGATGCACATATCCCTAGATTCCTAGATGCACCACAAATAAATATTACATTATAAGAATTATGTAAGGTGTACAACACACCTTTTCCCAACATTCTCCCATTTGTTGTATACATTGCATAAATGGTCAAAAACAAACTCAAACATAAAGGGAACAATCCCTATAGCCAACAAGTACCATCAAAACATCCAAGTGCTCCATGTGCTCTATCACGATACCTACAACACTAATCAAGGTGACCACCATCTCAAACAAGAATCATCTCATCCTCCATCATGCCAATGCACAAAATATGAGATCTAATCCAAAGAGATGCCACACTAATTATCACAGAGAAGCATTAATCCTGCCTCAACTCAAATATCCAAACACAAACACTAAATCCAGTGGTAATAAATAGGCTTGAGTAGCTCTCAAGAATTAATCACCATAGATAGAATAGCAATCACAACTAGTTGCTAACATATCCAATTAACCATACTCCAAAACTAAGATATAATCATCATAATAGGTAGACCTTATGCCATCAAAATATCCAACCCAATACATGATCACAAGTCACTGCATATACACTATCATGCATAAAGAAGTCCTCCAAGGTAAGAGGTAAGAACACATTAACATGAGATAAAAACCTCAAGACCCTCAACATTACAATGTAATGAGAACATCCAACAAAGGACACATATGCAACCTAGAACTCCCACTACATGGGTAATGTAAAACCTGAAATCAATCAAGGTATCCAAAAGTCCACCAATAGCACTCACATAGAAGGTGTAGAAAATGTCATAAATATCATCTAATACCATGGAACATCGACAATGATATGCAAACCTATAAACTAAATTGTTACAACATAACTCTCTCACCACACTAGTCTCCATAGCTCTCCCGTGTTCTAAACATCATAAGAGAAAGAAATTAAAGAGCCTCCATACTATTACTAAAAAACAATGAAGTACAATAATAGTAAATGACCACAAATATAGTGATCACAACGGCTCAATGCAAACCTCATATTCAATTTCATGTGAACACAAACCTTCAAGAAGAAACACAAGACCATATAGAGAGAACTTGCAAATTAAAACCCTGTAGCATGTCCTTCTACCAACACCTCTAAGTGCTCAAACTATAACAAGTAAGATCTCCTTCACAAAACCCCAAATAGAAAATCCTTATCAAAATCCAACTATTCAATAAAAGATCAAACATATAATGTGAATCAATATATTAACCAGGATGTAAGCCTCTCAAACCAAAGTAAGACCAAACCAAAAGATCTATTCCTAAAACCAAGGGAACAAGCCCAAAAGCATCCTCTGAACTCCTCAAATAAGCGTTTCAAAACTAACATCCATAGCTCAAGACTTGTTCCCATGAAAAGACAAAGGAAAAACAACCCATGCCAAGCAATCCTCAAATAAACCCTCTAGAACTAACATCCATAGCTCAAGACTCATTCCCATGAGAAAACAAAGCACAAAAGAAAATGCATCTGAAAACAAGGTGGGTTATACCTATCAGATAATTCACTATTGAGAGGACCAAGAGTGGGGAATGAGATTGCTCCTCTAGGATACACCAAGCCACAATGAATCTCTCCAAGAATAATCTTTTCAACAGGTCAATGTTGAACTCACATCTAACCCTATGTAGGCTCCTTGATCTTCATATTGAAACCTCATCAAAAGTAACCATCTCAACACATGATCTCCAAGATCAAGATATCTCTAGCCTCATCCAAATCTAAAATTGGTGTACAACTAATCATCGCATGCCAATTAAACTCTAATTCAACACACAATAACTAGAAGCTTGCAAGTAAAATGATCACACCACTCATCTATCAGATTATCACAAATCACCACCAATGCTCCAACTCCATAATCAGGAACTCATTATGATGATGTGATCTACATCTCCTCAAAAGAAGATCATATGTATCAAATGAATATATTTGCTCCTAAGAGCACCTATACCATGCCAAAACTCTAATGTGTAATCAAGAGTCCACTATGACACAATAACATCTATCCTATAAACAAGGATTCATTTGTCAAACTAAAAAATCATAACTGGCACCTCAACCAAAGACTCCAAGAGTCCTCCATGGTCACAAGATGTCAACATTCAAAAATCACACAAAGATAGCCATCTCTTGTCAATATAACTCAAGATGTAAAGAACTCTCACTATATACAAGAATAGGATTCAAGAGCTCCTCCATGACACCAACAGTTCCACTATAGAAGATCATCCATCATCAAGTGATGAATCCACATCACTACTAAAGCTCCCACTGAATTGTGATATCTAACTACACATGGCATTGTGATAACCATCTAGAAATGAAGATCTCTCATGGCCCTTACACAATCAAAACACTCAACTACAACACTAGCAACTCCAAATGATAAAGTAGAACTGAGATTTCCAAACCAAGAAAATTAACAACCATCTAAAATTAGGAATCAATCCAACACCACCAATAATGCATCCACATAAACAACCATGTCATGCCAAAGCTCCAAGTGTATAAGGAACCTCCATGACACCATGATCACTACCTAATATACCTACATAAACAACCATCTCATGTTAAAGCTCCAAGCATACAAAGAACCTCCACGAGACCATGATCACTACCCAACTAAGTTTCACACATCTTGTACCATAGTCAACAACTACGGGTCCAACAACACAACTACATCAGGTAACACCATCTCTCTACCTTATAATGACAACCAAACCAATGAACTAGGTAACCAAACTAGGCCAACCAAATAGAATCTATATCCACACTAAAATATCAATGGGTATAGATGACTCACATCCAAGTTATCTATGCAACTTGTAAGTGTAGACAACCTACATAGCTACACAACCCATAGATCTCACAATGTCATATACAAATTCAACCATACATCCATGACCATGTTAAACATAGACAACTAAAGATAAACATGTAAGTTCTACCATGACTCAAACACCAAATCACCTCTATATTTAATTTGTTGAAACTCACAAAGTACCATAGTCAAAGGAACCAGAAAATAGCTCAAACATAAATGTAAGTGAATGAAACATATCAACATCTTCAAACCTAATCCACTGTGAAGTGCTCAAAAAATGCTTGTTGTCACCTATAAGAAGTCCAAAATTGGACAACGTGGGCACAAGACATGACTTGTTGAATCAATGAAAGCAATCTTAGCTTCCAACTAGAATTTTATATAAAAAATCAAAATATGGAAAACCCACTGATACCATAGCACAATACTTAGAAAGATCTTTTTGTCAACTATAAGAACATGATAATTTAACTCCCTAGGTAGAATATATGGCTTCTATAAAAATACTGCTCTATTAGGCTTAAAAAAAATCTCTTGGTGGCTATAGGGTGGTTGACAGGTGGCTCCCCAATGGCTAGCGATGCTTGGGTGGACTTGGTTGATGGAGTGGGGGCTTGGTGGTGGATCAGAGACAACACAACCTAGTAGGATTAGCCTCCATGGGCTAGCCCCCCCTTTCATGACCAAGGGTTGGTCCCCTAGCTACCAGTCTTTGGCAGGTGGTCACCATTTCACTGTGTCCTTACACACATCTAAACCCTCTCACAATATTTGTTCTACACTGACATCACTAAATTTTTTTAACATTTTATTCTACACACCATACCAATTGACACAAGGATAATGAATACTATAGAATATTCCTCTTGAGATGTTGATTGTACCCAAACAACTGACATAGTCGTACGAACTACACAAAATCTTTGACCAGCTAATTTTGCCATGCCCTAAAAAATGGCTAGAATTTTATTCTACAAATATAGTCATGTTTTCTATCAAAATATAAGTTTTTAGACCTTATAGACTCAATGGTGAGGTCCATTTTTGTCTAGGAGGTCTTTAACAAATGATCGCACCAAAACCCTCACAAAAAGAGGCCAAATATAAAACCCACTTGCCAAATCTTCGTAAAACCCCAAATATGCAACAACCCAAGTCTGAAAACACATTTGTAACCTTAAAATGCCTTCAATCTTTTCTTTTAAGTCCATGGATTCAACTATGCACAAGAATCTACTCATACCAAAGGTTACAAATACCAAGAAAATCTCCTCCCACAACCTAACAACAAGACTCTAATACCAAGTGAAAGGAAATTTACAGCCGTAATAAACTATTTCAACATAACTCCAAGAGAGAGAAATATGCCAACAAGTATTAAGAACCTATAATGCAAAAGAATAGACAAACATACCATCAAGATGACACTAGATGTACCATGGAAAAACCCTCATGAGAGAAAATCTCAACCTCTAAAAGCACTCACACACTGAATGTATTATCTCCATGAAAAAATTACAATATATTTACAAAGTCTCCGTGCAAGGCCTCTAAAACATCAAGCTCCCTAGTTACATTCCTCCATGTAATCAAGTAAATGAGAACCATGTAGCCACACATCCCAATCCATGTTTTCTCTCTTCACATATGCAACCTGTAAGAGATGCTCAATCCAACTTTAGCTAACAAGCCAAAATTTATGCAAGCCAACCTCAGCAACTACTCATGTGCTTGCTTTTATAAAGACAAGCTTACACAAAACCACCAAGTGGTATTACATAAACCATGTGCCTCAAATCCATGAGCTTAAAAACCCATGTCCCACTCATTTACTTTTGGTACTAAGTTTTTCAATATTAAAATATTTTCCCAATCTACAACCTACATTAAATATTTATCCCAATGTTATGCACATACAACTTGAAAGTGGCCCCAAGAATTTCTAACCTATGTGATGCACGTATCCCTGGATTCCTAAATGCAACACAAATAAATGTTACATTATAAGCATTATGCAAGGTGTACAACACACCTTTTCCCAACACCATGGCATAAATCACATATGTGTTTAAAATTTTTAATGTGTTTACATTGCACAACAATGATCATTTAATAGATTAATGCCCAAAACTATTGCAACAATGTGTGTTATGAAAACTCCTACAATAATGATGAAGAAAGTAGGTCCACACACTATCCCCATTATTTCATCATCATATAATCCAACATCGCACTACTTTTGTTCCATCATCATCAAATCTAGTACATGTTTATACTAGTAGTAGTACCCATGTGCAAGAGAATATGACAAAATTGTCATCTATTGGTGCCTATGCACAACTAGAGTGTACAAACATTTGTACCTTCCAAGGAGAAGATTGCACACATTAAATATCATGCATTATGCATGGACACTAACAAAAACACCTATACCAAGAAGTTATGACAATATTTTGGGAGGCACAATAGGACATTGATATGATACGTGAAGAACCAAGGGAAGAGACAAACATACCTTATGCCATATTGCACCTCTTATGTTAGGGAGAAATGATGTTAAAATTCAAGTTATTTTTAAAGAAGCTTGCCCAAAGTTAAATAATGATGGAACACAACCTAAATGAATAGGGGATGGCTCCAAACCTAGATACACATTGCATAGAAATGATGCCATGTTTGACATTAAACTATTAATCCCTTCTATGGATGACTATAAGTTGCCTTATGTGGTGTTTGATACAAGTTCATAGATAAATCTTCTAACAAAAGAAGTTTGGGCAGCTATGTTTTGACCATCATTGTGCCTATCAGCACATATTCTTCTATATGTGCTGAACAATACTTGGGAACACCCTTTGGGTGTTCTATGGGATGTCAAATTCAACATTGAAAGGTTTTCCTTCTGTGTTAATTTTGAAGTACTAGAAATGGTTAAAGAAGACCATTATCCAAAACTGTTAGAAAGGCCATTTTATTTTGTGTTTGGTTCAAACATTGAATGAGTTTTGAGAATGATGACAAGAGAGTCATCATGCCAATTGACCTTGTGCATGGGCTTGCATATGTGGACTCTTTAGCATTGAAGAAAAATATTTGGAGGAAATTTGTTGAATCACAAAAGGACATGAGAATTATATCTAGCCAACCATGATGGCTTATATTGGTTTAGGATAGTGCATCAGAGGTTGATTCTAATGTGTAGTTGGAGAGGTAGTTGAAGGATAACTATGAATTGATAAGAAAAGGTTGTGCAAGTGTGTGAACTATGCAAGGTCATACACATTAAAAAGTTTCACATAGCATAAGAACATGATCATGTGTGAGAACAATACAAATCAAATGGGTGAACAAGCAACATGGAGCTAATATAGTTATGGACATTCCATTAATTACTGTGAGACCAACATGAATAGTTATACATTGGGTGCTTATTCAGTGGTGACAATAGTTGCACCATGTTTGTAGGATCTCTAAGGTTAGTCCATGTTTTGATGGTGAAAATAGTATTACATAGAAATAGAATGGGCATTTCTTGTTGAATTGAAACACCTTAATTATATTGTGCATTTTTTGAGAGGTACGACTACTTGTTGGTGGGTTGCACACTACCCTTCTATCACAAATTGGCAAGATTTTAGGGTTATGTTTCTTTGTAGATTTTTAGGCTTGTGCACACATCAAGCTTTTCATTATATAATTGATACATTAGCACATGCATGTCTTGCTACTTTTGAGGGTTTATGGGTGTCAGTGGTTGAAAATTGTGACCCAAAGTTGTTGGTACATAAATTTGCACATAATTTGTTAGGCTTCACATGTGTATGGTATAACCACAAAGCGACATCCCATGAGGTTACAATTTGGGAGCAACTCAAAATACATTTTCAATGTACATTCCAATTCAAGGATATTGCACCTTGTATTAACTTGACTTTTATAAGCTAGCAAGCTATCTTATCTAGTAATAAGTCTAAGATTATAGACATCATGCACAAAATTCTTGGTGACCTATCTGTTAAGTGTCAACTATTGTTTTCTCAAGAAGACTTGGGAACCAAATGACCAATTTGCATTAGGAGAAGGTGAAACAATGTTGAAGGAAAAGAGGAAGATAAGTATTATATGGGGGCTTGTGTTAAGAAGTAATTACATAATTTAGATGGATAAAATGACAATGAAGGTGAGGAATCTAAGTTGGATGATTTAAAGATACAAACATCAAAATTTGTTGGTAGAAGATGCAAATGTAGGTAGTAATGATGCATATTATGACCTATCACTAAAGACCATATAGGTGAACATTAGTAGGGATCATGAGCCAAATATGGAACTATAGGGGATTACCTAGAAAGAAGAGTTAGTGTGTGTTGTATAAATATGAAGATGTATTCCTAAGAGGCTACTAAGAAATGGATGAGTTGCATCCTTCTATAGGTAAGATTCACATCAAGTTGAAGCCTAGAGCAAAACTAGTCAAGAAGAGACTATATAGGCTCAAACCCAATCTTACAGTTAAAATTAATGAGCAAATTGATAACATGCTTGCAATCAGAGTAATTTTCCTATCAATGAGTTTGAGTGGGCTAGCCCAATGATCATATCCATTAAGAAGGATGAAAGGATCCAAGGTTGTGTAGACTAAATCACATTAAACAAATCATGTGTGAAAACCCATTTCTTGTGTTTTTTACAAAAGAAATTCTAGGAGTTTTAGGAAAATAAATGTGCACTTTTACAGATGGGTTCTTAAGATATCATTAGGTCTAGGTCATAGATGAAGACAAGGTGAAGACAACATTTGTGAGATAGTAGGGTGTCTCTGTATACAATGTTATTCCTTTTGGCCTAAAAATGAGCATATTGTCTTCTCACCCATAGTAGCCTGTATGTTTAAAAAAATTATTCATGAATTCCTACATGTGTATCTTAATAACTAGACAATCTATGGGATGGTGGCACATGTAGATTCATGGTACCCTATTTTGGAATATGCAAATAATTGAGAATTGCACTCAACCTAAAGAGGTGTACCTTTATGACTCATTTAGTAGACTAGTGGGTCATATTATCTACAAGGATGGGATGCTAGTAAACCTAAGAAAAGTAGCGATAATATTATAACTAGAGGTACTAGTAATGTTGACAAGGGTCGTTGTACCTTATCATTTAATCATATTTCAAGTGTCAAATCCAGGGCTGTGTCCATGGCTATCTGCAATTAGGAATCCTAAAGTTGCCCAGTTTTATCCAACTAACTCTAATGATCTTTATTGATTAAAGAAACTTAATATTACTGATCTATCTGTTGTGAAATGAATTCTAAGAATATTGAAAACAAAACTGAACAATGAATTGCTTAAAGTAAATCTATATTACACCTTCCAATGTAAACATGCATTTATCTGTGAAAATAGTAACTATCTCTTTAAACATAATCTAAAATAACGAAAACAACAGTACTAGCCTTCTGCCTTGGTGATGAGAGTGGGCCCTTGCTCCACATCCTTAGGGATGAAGACTAAAGTAAAGAATCAGCACAAGAGAATAATATCACAACTCAATTCAGTCCAATTCCATCCGCTTTGTATTCAGAAAATGTCTATATCAAAATAAGGTTACAGAAATTAGAAAAATAATCACTATCCTTTTCTGCTGCTACTTCTGTAAGTTTATATCTAAATCTGTGATGAGAGATCACTCACCCTATTCTACTAGTTCATCTAAGAGATAACATCAATCTCTTTATTCTACTAACAGTCTAACAATAGAATGAATATCCATGCAATTAAAATAGATTTAGTGGAATAGCAGTTCATGCTAAATTTGAGTCTTAGTTTTTAAATACACTTGGGCGGCGAGGCCCTGAAATATAGATATTTAAATCAGTTTATCAATAACTCATGCAAAATCATAAAGAGATAAAAACTTCCAGTAGTTAACTATAAACTGCCCTTAATTACTCAGGTGATGATTTGAGTAACATCAGGAGCATCCCGATCACCACTGGAAGTGTCTGACCAACAGCTGTGCTGGAAATCTACACTATTCTAAAGAGGCACCAAAGATGTATGTTTCTATGTGTAGCTCCGGAGATATGTTTGTGACCTTCATGTTTAGCTCTGGAGATGCTCAAGACTTCAGTCCAGCTCCAGAGATGCTTCACCTTCTTATCCCAAAAACCTCTCCAATCAAATTTGAACCATTGGAGATCAGTCGTGGCAGTCTGATGTCGGCTCCGGAGATCATTAGGACTACCTCCGGAGATGCACAAAATTGTCTACCCGAACACCTGCACCTGTTGATTCAAAAAGAGAAGATTTATGCATATTTCCATCAATTCAATGCACATTAGTCCTTCAATCAAAAATCATGATCTTAAGTAATTCATCTCTTATTAATCATCATTAGAACAATCTTGTTAGCCTATTTTGGTGCAGTCATCAGGACAATGGAATAAGAAGGGAGAAAAAGCGAGGTAAAAAGATATATTTCATGGGTGCTACCTGGCACTCATCAAATGTCATTTAAAGTTCTTTCATTCTTGGGATATAATGGGCATTGTTGCAAATTCATCAAGAATTATGTGCACATCTGAATGTCATTGGAGGAGTTGCTAAGAAATAAATAATAATTCTATTGGATATAATGGCATCAATAAGCCTTTAACTTATTGAAGGAGAAGTTGGTAAATGTGATAATACTTTAGTTTCTAGATTGGTATCCTTCATTCCATGTTCATGTTGATTCTTCAAGCTCTACAATTAGGGAAGTGCTTGTGCAACTAGGAGACAATCAATTTGATCACCCAATATACTCTGCTAGTAAAAAATTGACACTAGTAGAGTACAACTAAACTACAATTGAGAAAGAGGCGTTGATAATAGTATATCTGCTCTAAAAGTTTAGGCAGTATTTGTTCCTCATGTCATTCATATTTACATAAATCATCAAGCAATTAAGTACCTACTAAATAAACTAATCTAAATGGTCACATCTATAGATGGCTTATTTTATTCCAAGAGTTTGAGTTCAAGATAGTAGTGCACTAGGGTTAACATCATGTAGAACCCAACCATTTGTCAAGAATTGAATTTGAAAAAAAGGGCAATACACTTATTGATGATGAACTACCTAATGAGAAATTATTTAAAGTGGAAGTAGTACTAGATGACATGGAGGATATTTCAATATTCTTAACATTTAGACAAGCACCAAAAACATACACTACAACCTAGAAGAAACAATTAGTGGTCCATACAACACCTTATCAACTAATTGATGGGAAATTATACAAGATGGGTATCAACAAAGTGTTGTGACAATGTGTACCTAAAAATAAAAGTAAAGTAGTGTTTTAAGAATGTCACATGGTCAGGCAAGAGGACACTACCGAGGATATGCAACTAAATAAAAGGTACTTTAGATAGGACTATGGTTTCCAACATTATGTAGAGATGCATTAAACCTTTCACAAACATGTGATATATGTCAATGTGTGGGTGAGACCAATTGAAAGTATGAGATGCCACTTGCATCAATATTCACACAAGAGACATTTGATAAGTGGGCAATCAACTTTGTCAATCCATTCAATCCCCTACATGAAGAAGTGGTGCATGTTATATGGTCACTACGACTAATTACTTGATGTTGTTGGTAGAAGTTGTACCCAAAGGGATTGTGCTACAAAGATTGTCATAAAATTTATTTTTGAGAATATCATCATCAAGTTCAGTTGTAAATATTATGAGCAACCAAGATATGCACTTCATTGCATAAATAGTACAAGTATTATTGTGTGTTAATGGTTCAACAACATAAGAGATTGTCATACCTTCCATAGGCTAATGGTAGAGTGGAAACTTTCAACAAGATATTAGAAATAATATCATTAAAGGTTGGTAATGTGGGAAGGAAGGGTTGTGGTGAATGTGTACCATCAGTGTTATGAGGCTATGAGACTAATTCCAAGTGGTTGAAAATGTGCACCCCATTCTAGTTGGTGTAAAGGAAGGAGACAGTGGTACCAATTAAGTTTCTTGTTCCTAGTTTTTGAATTGCACAAGTTATGTGATTAGGACTAGAGGAAACTTTGGTGAGTAGAGTTTTGAGTTAGAGCATTTGGAGAAGTGTTTATCAACATAATGGAGCCATAAAGTGGAGAAATAGATTTAGATTCTCTAGCATGATAGGAACATCAAATAGGAGTTTTAGGTAAGGAAGATGGTGTTGAAAGATTGGGTAAATAGATACACTACAAACAAAACATTAAGTGTTCAAATCCCTATTATTTAATCAAAGATTCATGTTCTTGGCCAATATTATGGAATGGAGTAACATATAAAAATCAACAAACTACAAATAAACACATAACACTAGAATTACATGGAGAAACCCTTTTGTCCAAAAAAATCACCACCAAAGAGACCCTTCGAGATTGTATTAACGAATAATAATGTGTTACAATAATACATTCCAATTTAGTCTTCTTTTGATATCATTTTGGTAGCATAATAGTACTCACCTACAAAAGACCCATAAAACAACTATTCGAGGCATCCAATTTATAGAAGACTCGAGTAGGAAAACCACAAGTGGATTCCCTGAAACCAAATACCATAAAATAATGGTATTAACAAACATCAATGCACCCATATGCAAATCCATTAATACCCACAAGATTAGTAATTAATAATTACAACATTTTTTACCAATAGCTCCCATGGCACACATCCCCAAAAGTAGTGCTCCATTTTCAAGCCACTTGAACATGTGGACCCCACATGTCATAATAAAAATGCTCCACTCCCCCAAGCACCTATGAACAAGAAAAGTGATTGGAATTAGTTTATAATTCTCATTGTTGACCTGCCAACTATAACCTGCCCTATTTAATGATATTACAACCAATATTTCAAGTCTTGAGAGAATAATAATTAAATAAGGGTGTTAACACAATAGTGTGTACTTTTTGGTCTAAGTTGTGTTGGGAATTAAGGTGTCTCGACCTTTGCAAGTTCCTAATGTTTGTACTTATTTATTTATGTATTTTTTTCCTGCTATTGTAAATTTCCATGTAAATCTTATTTCATCACTTTGTGAGAGTTGGCACGGTGATGTGTCACCCTATATGGAAGGTGACTAGATGTATTTTTTCCTCATGTGAGGTAGGCGTCCCATGTTGTATTGGCATAACTTTTCCATGTGTCAGCACCTAAAGGTCATGTGTCAAGATGTATGACATATTCTATGACAATGTAAGAGCCAGAAATAGAAGGGATGAATAAAAGTGTCATTTGCATGTATGACACTATAAGAGGCATCTTTGACTTAGCCATTTTGGAGTGCCCAAGTTGGTCTATGACAAGTTGTAAGAGAATGTTCTAGAAATAGTCAGTTATGATAGATTCTCTTACAACTGTAAGTGCTTTCATATATGACAGATTCTATGACAACTGTAAGATGTGTAAGAGCCTAAGCTAGAAATAGTAAATTTGGGGCACCCATGTAGAGGAAATTCCTATGACAGGATTGGACAAGTGTCAGTGGCAGTTAGAAAGTGTTGAACAAGTGTCACATGCAGAAGGAGGCTGTGGGAAAGTGTGCCATGTGGATTTGGATACCCCACCTCCTAGAAGCTTTTTCTCATGGCTTGTAAAGTCTATATAAGGTGCTACTTGGAGCTAGTTTTGTATGTTGACTTGTAGGTACTGTTATACTGTTGGAATTGCTCCAAAAACATAGTGTTGTGAACTCCTACAAGATTATTGCTATGCAAGTGTATTGTAACCACATATTGTTTACTGAATAATACATTGGGTTGTGCTTTGGAGTGTGGGGTTTTTTACCCGAAAGGGTTTTCCCCACGTATATCTATGTTATGGTTTATGTTATGTTGTTGATTTATGTTTTATGATATATATCTTCTTCTCTATTACTGTAAGGATTTAAAATCTTGCATAACTCTCCCCTCATTAGTTCAGTGTAGGAAGTTATTCTACGTACCTTGATTCCTTTCAATTAGTATCAGATCTTGGCTAGTTTTGGTCCTAGTTGTTGGGTAGAGGGTTTTTTGTACTGATCTTTGATTGAGTGGGAGTTTGTGTAGAGCATTTTGTGATCTTGTTGCAGGAAGGAGATGGAAAACACATTTGGAAGAATAGAGATGGAGAAGTTTGATGGCAATAATTTTGAGTTGTGGAAACTTAAAATGGAGGACATGCTTGTAGATTGGGATCTATGGGTTGCTATATCTAGAAAGATGCCAACGGGCATGAAACAAGAAGAGTGGAATTTGATGGATCAAAAGGCTAAGGGTTTGATAAGGCTTTGTTTGGCTGACTCCATTTTTTTAAATGTCCATGAAGAGACTATGATTGAAAACTTGTGGAAGAAACTTGGTCAAATTTATCAGGCTAAATCCCTGGTAAATAAGTTGTTCCTGAGGAAGAAGATGTACTCTCTAAGGATGGAAGATGGGGGATCTGTCGCAAATCACCTAAACAGTTTTAATATGCTTGTTGCCCAGTTGAGCTCCATTGGAGTGAAGATGGAGGAGGAGGATTATTGCATGAATTTGCTATGTTCTTTGCACCACCTTGTTATGGCCATTGGGAGTACCACTACCACCTTCAAGATGGATGAAGTGGTCATATCATTACTTTCTGAAGAGATGCAAATAAAATCTTCCGAAATGGCTAAGGAGGTTCTTGGGGTTCATGGTTGATCAAAATACAAAGGAAAGAAGGACAAGAAATCTGATAAAGGAAGATCCAAATTTCATAGGAGATCTAAGTCTCCCAGAAAGTCCAAGGCATTGTGTTGGAACTATGGCAAACCTGGGCACTTCTGAAAGGAGTGTAAGTAAGAGAAGAAGAAGAAAAAGAAGAAGTTCTCTAATTTAGATTCTGACAAGTCTCAGGATGATGGTAATGCTTTTGTTTTTGCCTTGGCCACCCATGCATTGGAAGATGTGTGGTTGGTAGATTCTAGTGCTTCCTTCCACATGACCTCACATCAGGGTTGGTTCACAGAGTATGAAGAATATGATGGTGGGAACATGTACCTGGGTGATGACTCTCACTTGAAGATTGTTGGTTGTGGAAGATTCTTGATTCGATTCCCTGATGGATGACTAAAGGGGATCAATGGTGTTTTGTTTATCCCTGGTTTGGCATGGATCCTTCTTTTTGTAAGTAAATTGAATGATGTGGGTGTGTAGGTTGTCTTCTTGAATGGAGGATGCAAGATGACAAGAGGGCCTATGGTGCTTGCTAAGGGTGTTCAAGGAGGCACTATGTTTCATTTGGATGCATGCACTGTTTAGTGCAATAGTTATTTTATTTAAAAGAAGAGAGATTTAGATTCTTCATCCTCACCATTGGAACTAGTAGCAAAGAAGTGTGTTGCATCTACTTCTGATGGTCGTGCTTTTTGGGTACCTAAGGGTGCTCATGCTTCAGAGATGAAACTTCCTACTAAGAAGACAATGTTGTGGCATGAGAGACTTGGTCACATTAGTGAGAAGGGTTTTATAGCCATGAAAAATAAGAACCTTGTTGAGGGGTTAATGATTGTAATCTTGAGTTTAATTTTTGTAAACATTGCGTATATGGAAAGTAAAACCATGTTCAATTTTACTCCAGTTCTCACAAATATTTTGAGGTGTTAGATCTAATTCATTCTCATGTGTTTGGTCCTATGAATGTTCCTTTGATTTCTAAATCTGTATATTTTATACCATTTATTGATGATTACAGTAGAAGATTATGGGTTTATTTCCTTAGAAGCAAATTTGAAGTCTTTAGTTGGTTCAAAGAGTTTAAAGTTTTTGTAGAGAATAAGACTGTAAAAAGATTAAGTGTTTGAGGACTGACAACGGTGGTGAGTTTTGTTCGACAGATTTTGAGACGTTCTATAAAGAACATGGGATTGAAAGACATAAGACAACTCCATACACCCCTCAGCAAAATGGAGTTGTAGAGAGGATGAATAGGACGTTGATGGAGAGGGTTAGGAGTATGCTTAGTGGAGCTAGCCTCAAACAGAAGTTTTGGGCTGAAGTTGTAGCCACTACCTGCTACCTAATTAAAATGTATCCTACTTCAGCGGTTGTTGAGACGACACCCAAGGAGGTGTAGTCTAGTAAAAGGCCTTCATTAAGACATCTTCAAGTATTTGGTTGCGAGAAATATACACATGTGCCTAAGGAGAAGAGGTCAAAATTGGAGAACAAGGTGGTTAAGTGTATCTTCATTCACTATGATGTCTATGTGAAAGGGTACAAGCTTTGGGATCTTATGGCCAAAAAAGTCTTGTATAGCAAAAGTGTTATCTTTAGAGAAGTCCTTCTCATGTTGTTCTGCAACCAGAAGCAAAAGAAAAGAAAGACGATGTCGTTCAATTTCCTTTTACCCCTGAGAAGACTAAATTGAAAGCTCCTATCAGACCTGGTGATGAGGAGAGCTCTAGCAACTCTGAAAGTTTAGAAGAAGAACCTCAACCTTAGCTTTTGAGGATGTCTACATGTATTATAAGGCAACCTGAGAGGTTTGGTTATTCATTGCTTGATTCTAGTTGTGTTTTTTCCTTGATTTCTAACACTGATGAGCCTAGAACTGTGAAAGAGGCTATGGGTATGAAAAATGCAGGTTCCTAGAAAGAGGCCATGGAAGTGTTAATATGCGGTGACTGATCATGCTGCAGGGGCTACAGGTACACACAGCAAGGTAAATTTTGGTGAATTTATTAGCCGCGGTTTCCCCCCAGAATAATTAACAGGGGAGTGCAGTTAGTTTATTATTGGCTGACATGTAAAACCCCACTTTGTATAACTACCATAAGGTTTGATAAATAGCCGATTGGAGAAGGTGAAAAGCGATGAGTCATGGTTGAGATTGTAATGTACCATAGCAGCGGTATTGAGCTGCAAGGTTGCGAGCTTGTAATCATGAGTTTTGCTGGATAGTAATGTTGGATGACTGTGTTTGTGGATGTGGCCCATATTGGGTGAACCATGTTAAATCTATGTGTTCATTTATGTTATTCTTCATTGTTATTTTATGTGTGTTATTAAATCTACATATAATTGTTAAATTGTTTTGGCCTGCCATTGAAACCTTAACATAATCTTAACAAGAAGAAGAGATGGTTGCTTTGGAAAAAAATAATAAAGTTTGGGACCTTGTGCCTTTGCCTAAAGGACAGAAACCCGTTGGATGCAAATGAGTGTTCAAAAATAAATTTGGTGCAGATGGCAGTGTTGAGAAGTATAAGGCTAGATTGGTTGCAAAGAGGTGTTCCCAGGTTGAGGGAATAGATTATGGTGAGATTTTCTCTCCCGTTACAAAGTTGACATCCATTAGATTCTTGTTATCTCTTGTAGCAACATATGATGTTGAAGTTGAACAGATGGAAAGAAAATTTGGGTTGCAAGTTGAAAAAGTCTTTGTATGGTTTGAAACAGTCTCCTAGGATGTGGTACAAGAAGTTTGATGCCTTTGTGTTGAGTTTGGGATTTATGAGATCAAAATCAGATCATTATGTTTATTATATGATGGATAATGATCGCATTCTCATTATTGCATTATATATTGACAATATGTTGTTTTTGGGAATGGAAAGAACTTGATTTCTGATTTGAAGTCTCAGCTTTCAGTACAGTTTGTGATGAAAAATATAGGGGTTGTTTGGTACATTCTACGGATGGAAATTAGAAGAGATAGGGCAAACATAAAACTTTGGTTGAGCCAGAGTAAGTATGTGAATTTTGTGTTGGAGAGATTCAACATGGCAACTTGTAGACCGTTGACTATCAATCTAATGTTGGGGATGAAGTTATCTATTTTGGATTGTCCAAAATCTTCTACGAAGGTGGAGGACATGATGATATTTCCTTATGCCGATGATATTGGCAGCTTGATGTATGCTATGGTCTGTACAAGACTAGACATTGCCCAAGTAGTGGGAGTCCTTAGTCAATTTATGGCTAATCCTAGACGGGTACATTGGGATGCAGTGAAGAGAGTGTTCAGATATTTGTGGGGTACTTCCAAGTATTCCCTATGTTATCATGGTTATCCTATAGGACCTTGACATTCTATGAGTATTCGTGGATTTGTGGATTCAGATTGAGCTGGAGATATTGACAACAGAAGATCCACTAGTGGTTATGTTTTTATTATGTTCGTTGGTGCAATTAGTTGGATGAGTAAGTGACAATCTGTCGTCGCTTTGTCCACTACAAAAGCATAGTACATGACATAAACTCATGCTTGTAAGGAATCCATTTAGCTTAAGAGATTGTGTTCTGACATTAGGTTTGATGCAGGGATGATCACTGTTTGTTGTGACAGTTAGAGTGTCATATGTTTGGCGAAGAATCCTACTTTCATGTGAGGACAAAGCATATTAATGTCCAATACCATTTTTTCATGACATGGTAGAGGATGGTAAGGTGAATTTGGAAAAAGTTGACACTTTGACGAATGTTGCAGATTCCTTGACAAAGCCTGTGAGCACGGAGAAGTTCAGATGGTGTTCGAAGTCTATGGGCCTCTCAGCCCCTAGTAGTTGATTTCTTGATTATCTATTGGCTCTTGAAAGGTGTTTGACAAGTTTGAGAATGTTGGGAATTAAGGTGTCTCAACCTTTGAAAGTCCCTAATGTTTGTACTTATTTATTTATGTAATTTTTTCCTACTATTGTAAATTTCCATGTAAATCTTATTTCATCGCTTTGTGGGAGTTGGCACAATGATGTGTCACCCTACATGTAAGGTGACTAAATGCATTTTGTACTCATATGAGGAGGTAGGTGTCCCATGTTATGTTGGCATACTTTTTCCATGTGCCGGCACCTAGAGGACATGTGTTAGGATGTATGACATATTCTATGATAGTGTAAGAGCTAGAAATAGAAGGGATGAAGACAAGTGTCATTTGCATGTATGACACTGTAAGATACATATTTGACTTAGCCATTTTGGAGTGCCTAAGTTGGTCTATGACACGTTGTAAGAGAATATTCTAGAAATAGTCAATTATGATAGATTATCTTATAGTTGTAAGTGCTTTCATATATGATAGATTCTATGACAGCTGTAAGATGTGTAAGAACATTTGTCATAAGCCAGAAATAGTAAATTTGGGGTGCCCATGTAGAGGAAATTCCTAGGATAGGATTAGACAAGTGTCGGTGACAGTTATAAAGTATTGAACAAGTGTCATGGTCAAGAGGGCGTGGAAAAGTGTGCCATGTGGATTTGGACACCCCACCTCCTAGAAGCTTCCTCTCATGGTTTGTAAAGTCTATATAAGGTGCTACTTGGAGCTAGTTTGTATGTTCATTTGCAGGTATTTTTATGCTACCGGAATTGCTCAAAAAATAGAGTGTTGTGAACTCTTGCAAGAGTATGGCTCTGCAAGTGTATTGTAACCACATATTGTTTATTGAATAATACATTGGGTTGTGCTTTGGACTGTGAGGTTTTTTACCTGAAAGGTTTTTCCCCGTGTATATATGTGTTATGATTTATGTTATGTTGTTGATTTATGTTATATGATACATATCTTCTTCTCTATTACTGTAAGGATTTTAAAATTTTCATAACTCTCCCCTCACTGGTTCGGTGTAGGAAGCTATTTTGTATACCTTGCTTCCTTTCAAGTAGTACACTAAAATCAATATTTTAAACCAAATTTTCACTTGCTATCACTTATAGTAAGCAAACCATTAAGAATTTGAAGATGATGTAAACTAGTAAGTTTAGAGATTTCATGTGTAGATTATAAATATATATTCTTTTAAATTCAAAAATAACTTATCTCATTTTTAAACATTTGTTAATAGCTTGTTTTTATACTGTATAGTATTATTAATGAGTGATATTATGCCATAGTGCATAACTTTTTTAGAAATTAGATAAATTCATACCTTCTTAAATACAAAGTAATATTTTAATGCATTAACACTAATATCTAATTCAAATTAATTATAATTTAGAGTAATATTGTGTCATAATGTATTTTTGTATGCATCTTTTTGTTGAAACAAGGACACCAATATGGAGGGCACACACATTTTTTAGAATATTTTTCAACTTTTTAAAAAAATCATGTGTCAAACATAGACCTTTATGTTTGGTAAAAACCTATTTTCACTAGCTAGAAAATAGAAAATAGATATAATAATTAAACAAATTATATTCCAAATTATACTTTTCAAAAAGCTTAATTTGAGGGGTACAATCCTACAAAATCTCATGTCATGGTGACTTCATTTGATTGTCTAAAACTTGATATGAAACAAAAATTTCTATTAAAATTTGAGTGACCAAAAGGAGGAGGGCAGCATAAGGGTCTTCAAATGAAGGACCTTAGATCAAAGGCCCTCCATTCAAAGGTACACCTTATAGGTGTTTTGAGTGTACAAAGTTTTAAAATGTGAAAAATGACCTTCTATTGAACCCCCTTCATTCAATCCCTATTTACATGTGGTAGGCATTGTACCTTTGTGTAAAGGACCTTCATTCAAAGAAGAATAAAAACATCATTTAGAGGTGTTCAATGATTTTTGCCTTTTGAGACTTATTTTTGTGCCCCATACCACAAGTGGAACACACTTATATGCTTCCACCCATAATCTCTCAACCATGTTCATGGGCATCCAAGTACTCATTCCTAAGATGTCGGAGACACAAAAAATACATAGGATTTTAAGATTAATATCACATAATCCTAACATTCTCCCAATTGATAATACACATTGCAATTACATAAATAAGAAACATAAAATGAATCAAGTGTTGGAATAAGGTTTGTCATTGATGTCAAAAGGTCATCTGTTGTTTGAGTTTATTGATGATGGTTCATGTTTCAGGAGTTGCATAGTGTGAAAAAGTTTGCCATTGATGGTTTGGTAATTGACTGAAAAGTTGGTTTGATCTTCATGTTGGCTTGATAGTGTTGCATGTCATGGTTGTCATGCTTCATGATGATATTCATGTTCTTGATTTGAAGAGGTTTGATTTGTCATCTTCAGGAGTTGTTGCTTCATGATGCTCATGCTCTCATTTCAGGAGTTTCAAGTGTTCATACTATTTAGGGTCTGCATTATTTTCTATGTGAAAAGGTTGTTCATAATGTTCAAATGACCTCAATTGATTTGATGGAACAGGACTTCATAAAAGGTTAAGTTGTTGCAGTCAAAGAGAATGAAGAAATCATAGATGTTGAATAGAATGAAGAGATCACAGATAAGTTCATATGCTTTATGATTCATGTATTGCAAAGAGTTGCTTTATGACTTTGTGATGAGTTCATATGGTAAATGTTGACTCACATGGTGGATAGTTTCATCATATCTTGTTTTTAGTAGCAGAGATTTGATGCTTGATTGCTCCTTGTCAAAGATGGCAGAGGTTCAGATGTTTGCTCATTCTATCAGGATGTTTATGATTTGGTTCATGTAAATGGTTTGTCAATTCAGTCAAAGAATTGGTGTGATGTGTGTTGTGATATCTTTCACAAGAGGCAGCCTTATATTTGGTGTTGATGTTCATTGTTCATTCTTCACTCCTTCATAATTTAGAGTGATGCAAAGCGGTGATAGATACTTGTCTAAGGTTCTCAATGGAAAAGGTTTGCTTATAGGCATGATTGAAGAAGGGATAGACAATCTTATTGCTTCATGATAGTGAGTCTATATTATTGCTTGACAACCGTTTCAATGATCCTTTCTTAATAAGCATTCATCTCTAACAACAGTTTCAATGATTCTTTCTTAATAAGCATTCATCTTTATTCATTAAAGGTTATAAACCCTAACATCTTAAAACCTTTCTATATACTCCACTGCTCGTCATATGTTAATTGCACTTTTCTTTTATTTCTTTGTTGACCTACAAACATGAGTCATCTCACTAAAGGTGACCTGTTAGAGGGGCTTAATGACATATGAAAACCAGCCCCATTGACCTACCTTACCATTGGTCACATTAGTCTTCATTTGAGTGCATGGGCGCCAAAACACACATTAACGGTGTTGTTTAAAAGGTGTAAAGGCTGATCAAAGGCTATAATTCAAATTTTGACCTCCATCTTTTGAGCATGCACATTGATGTCCATTAGAATGTCAAAAGTGCTTTGACTATAGAAAATAAGGCTTTTTAAAGCTATTTTTAGCCTATTTAAAAGGCAGAATATCTTGGAGATTTAAAAGTATTTAATGGTCAACGCTCCCTATGGGATTCGTGACATGGACTAACCGCCTCCCATGGATTCATTAACTCTAGCGCTTGTATCGGAAATTGATAGGTCGACCTTTTGGTTTAACGGCAATCGTGGGCCAACATCAAGTGTATACCTCCCTGCACCAAGAGAATTTACTCATACTCATTGGTTTTGTAAGTGAATTTGGAACATTATCCAAAATGTCAACCTTTTAAATCATGACCTTACCACTCTCCACAATCTCGTGAATAGAGTGATACTACACATCAACGTGCTTGGTACAAGCATGATAAATGGGATTCCTAGCCGAACAAATAACACTCTAATTGTCAAATTCAATCTTAACCAACCTACAATCAAAACCAACTCCTAAATTATCTTTATAACCATACCACCTTATTACAGGCATGTGTAGAAACTACATAATCTACTTTGGTAACAAACAATGCAACTGTATAACACAGAAATTGAGCAAAGGAAACAAGTTAAAAGACTAACCTATTTCACCCAAAATCTAAGATACCTCAGATTGACCAAAAGGAATGCAAAATAAAGAAGTTAAATGCTTAACTACATGCAAACCTTGATTGTGGGATGTGCTCCTTGATGTCTTGATGTGGATGGCTCCTAAAATGGGCAACATAACCTTTCTTCTCATCGAGTCTTGGAGGAAAAGAGGTGGCATTTAGTTGCATGAAGAAGTTGTATGATTTGTGAAGGGGTGAGCTCCAATTTATAGATTTTTGGAGACTTAATTGGATGGTCAAGATTTGATTGAAAGATGAATGGTGGAGGATCATTGAGAGCTCTCTAGCAAGGAGATCTTGCCAAGTGTCATGACAAGATTGGATGGAAATGGATGTCCTTGAATAAAGGAGGAATGAAGAGTTGATATTTGACCTTGGGAAGGTACATGGATGAGATTGACTTGATAAATGGGAGGTATGGATTGGATTTTATTGGAATTTTAAATTGGGGAGTATAGGTACATGCCTAGTTTAAAATTAGAGGACAAAGGGATGAGTTGGATTTGATTTGAATTTTAAATTGGAAGCATGGGTACATGCCCAATTTAAAATTAGATGAATAGGAGATGGAGGACAAAAGGACCCTTGTACATGGGTCCTTGACCATGCCTTTTGTAAGAAGGCCATGTGGACATGTACAAGAGGCACATGCCTTTGTACATTTGGGGGAATGGAGAGGATTTGACCAAGTTAGATTAGGATTTGGTTTGTGCAAGTGGGGGATTAGGTTAATTAATTAAGTTTAGGTGACCTAATCAAAAGTGTAGAAAATAGGAATTAAATAAATATGAACTTTATTTAATTCATGGGATGGTATAAAGGGATAATAGATAAATTAAACTTATCTAATGTTTGGACTATGGAGAAAGGGGATAAATGATTAATAAATCATTTTGTCTAGGGATAAGTACCGATGCAGGTATCGATACGGGTATGAATGAATAGTGAATAGTACATGAATAGTGATTTTAACAATAAAATATTATAAAATCACAGATTGAAGGGGAATTGGTTAATTAACTGTCTAAACATGTGTTTATTCAGTTAATGTAGAAGAAACGGTGATTTAGGGACTTTTAGGGATGTTTAGGGATAAATTGGGATGAATTAGGGATGTTTAGGGATGACACGAAGAGTGGACAATTTTAGGCATCTATATTTTGCCTCTCTTTGAGATGGTGTTGCGAAGCAACATCATTTCAAAGAGAGATATAACATAGCGCTAGGTGGGATAGAAGAAGATGATAGGTTGAGGGATGAAGATGTCCTAGCACTCAAAGTGAGAGTGACTAGGAGGAATGATGGTAGGGATGATGCCCCCTTGAGAGAGCAGGCAGGTTTGAAGAGCATGGGTGCACTCTCGAAAGGATGAAGAGGGTTGGATTAGAAAGAAGAGAGTGGAATTTGAAAGACCACGTGGATTAGAGGATAGTGTAGATTTGGAGGCAGGGGGTGGAGGAAAAGGATGGGTGTCGATAGATGATAAGATAAATGATGAGAAAGAAGGATGGGATTAAAATATTAAGGAGGAAAATGGATGGATGCAACTTATACATGCCCAACATAATACAACCTTGTCTAAACGTGTGAGGAAGAAAACTTAGAGCATAAGTCGATTGGGGGATAGGGTAGATTTGGAGGAAGGGGGTTGGAGGAAAAGGATGGGGGTCGATAGATGATAAGATAAATGATGAGAAAGAAGGATGGGATGAAAGGATTGAGGAGGAAAATTGATGGATGCAACTTATACATGCCCAACATAATACAACCTTGTCTAGACGTGTGAGGAAGAAAACTTAGAGCATAAGTCCTTAGTGCACAGAAGGTATTAAATGGCCTTAGATGCAAAAGAATGTCTAGCATGCAAAAAGCTTTTCCAACACACACAAGATATGAATATTAGCTGAAGTAATGATAGTTCCTGACCCCATGGATTATGCATTATGTTGCACTGATAAATGAGAGCCATATTTATTTGATATGGCATGAAACCTTATGCACCGAGGTATAAGGAGCCAGGGTGAGGATGCATCCCATGCATAAAATCCAACCAATTAGGTCACAAGCAACCTTATGCCGTATAGCACCATGATATGAAAGACCATGATACTGCTGTGGTAGGTAGGTTACAGGGACCCATATTGATGCAAGATAAAAGATAATGCACATACACAAGTAAGCATACATGCACAGAAAAGATACAAAGACAAACATGATGTTGCCCTTGGTCAAGCTGAAAAGCCAAAGATTGATGGATTGATGATTTTGGATTGTGTTGATGATGATAAGAACAACACGAGGATTGGGAATGATATATCCCAATGATGATGATGGATGTTGTTGGATCAAAGGCTTGCAACAAGGCTAGGAACAAGAGCATGGATGCGATTGGATAATTTTGATTATGATTCTTAGCTCTAGATGCTCATTGATAAGGAAGTTCTTGTGATTTTGGATGTTAAGGAGATTTAGATATTTTGGGATTTGGATTGCTAGGAGTGGAATGCACTGGGTTGCATTTAGGTAGCCGTAAGCTAGATACCAATGACAATGGAAAGTTGAGTCTATCAATGAGGCATGAGAGGATGGTGAGGATGAATTGATAAAGGGGTAATGGATAATGGATAATAAGGATGAGTGATAAAGGGATAGTGGATATGAAGTAAAAGGAAAGGATATAGGGATGAAAACATTCAGCAATATGGGAGGAATAGAGTGCTCAAACCGTATTCATGGTATCAAAATCATGGTCAGGAGGAGGATAGGATGAGGATGTGGGGATAGGGGGATGATAGATTAGGAGGAAAGGATGGGAGATAAGGGAGGATAGATAGGTGATAGAGGATGATAGATGTAGGATGGATGGATGGGGGGATAGAGTGACCAGCTGGGGAAATTTTTAGTGGTGTAAAGACGTGATGTTATAAAACTACCAAAGGCACTAAGGGATGAAAGATGGGAGGGTACGATGGTGGATAGGGGATAGTGGATAGTTGAATAGAGAGAGTGTGAAGGTGACCTCCAAGGACTATGTCACTTAGGAAGAGGATCCCCCACTCGAGATGTGTTTTGCATGACCAGGTGTTATGATGGTGGGGATGGATGGACATTATAGGATATGCTTGGAAGGAAGGTATGTCAATGTGTGTCCAAGGCATGTCTTACAGATTTTTCCTCTGTCCTTAAAAGGATCACAAGCAGGGAAGGAGGATGAAAGGATGATGGTATGGATAGGAAGATGTGGTGGATATGAAACAATAGGATAAGTGGATAGGGATAGTGAAGGGGATTATTGGATAAGTAGATGGACAATAGGATGAGGATGGGCAATGGATGGGAGATGATAAGAAAGGTGAGATTTTCCCCCAAGTGTAGGGTGCAAATGGAGGAGGGATTACACATGACACCCACAAGGGGTTTTCATCATGGTACTTGCCCAAGGTACCACATTAAGGAATGCGTGGAATATCTAGCTTCCTTACTGTATCTGTAAGACATTTGTAAGTTTTTCTGTGGATTTGATTAATGAAGCAAAAGGGTCATTCATACATTGTAAACCATACATGACTGTGTACTTTAAATACAAGTAAATCTAGGATTCTACATGTATTTTCAGAGTGTTTTTTGGCTCTTACTTGTATCTGAAGTACTTTCTCTTTAAAATCTTGCAATCTTGGATGTGTGTTCATGAAAATACTCAGGGCTTCACATTTGAAGATTTATGTCTATGGATTTGATCAAGTTTGATGTATTTCTTACAACGTGAATAACAACGCATTTAGATCCTATAGTAGAATGATATTCAATTTGAATTTCTCTAACTTTTCCCCAAGTATTTGAAATAATTAGCTCAAACACAGAGATTTTAAGGAAATTGTCTTACATTTGAAAGGAGCATGCAGAATTGTGTTAGTATTTGACAATTTTCATATCAATTTGAAAAGAAAAGTTTGTTTCATTATAAATCATACAAAGCTGGTGATGTAGTAGTAAATTTATGCAAAGGAGTGAATAATTTGTTTGTCTTTACAACAATTTGCATAATTCAAGTCCAGTGAGTCGCAGATCACCTTAAATCAAGCAAGGCCCCTTGAATATTACAGTTTCACATTAACCTACTTAATTGTCCACAAGGTCAAGACCTGACCATACAAAAGCTTGGGATTAAGAACTCTTAAGTGATTTCTTCATATCTTTCAAGATAGTTTAGGTTCATTTTGTGAATTTTAACTTTTGTTATGAATGTGTAAAAACAATCATCAACAAAATGGATTAGGATTGGATGATGACGATGGATTATGATTAAGGATGAAGTGAATTATGAGATATTTGTTTAAACTCAAATAGTGGGATTGGATTAAGCTCAATTGATGGTATTTGATTAGGATAATGGTAATGATTGGGAAATGGATGAGGTGGATAGAGGGCTAGATGATTAGGATATGATGGTTAGGATAATGGATTGAATTAGATGTAGAATAGTGTTGGGATTATGTGGACAAGGGATTTGGAATAAGAGGATGAGGAAGTGATTGGGATTGATTTAGAATGGAGATGGAAAATTGGATTAGGGAAATGGATTATGATGTGGATTAGAAGGAAAATGAATGAAAGATGAAGCTCAATAATGGGATTAGGATTAGGAGTGGTTAATGGATGAGATGATGAGGGATGGGAGATAATTGGATTAAGGTAATGATAGGAAGAGATGATTGGATTATGATAAGTGGATGAAGTGATTTGGGGATTAAGGAAAATGGATTATTCATGACTAAGATGGGATTAACATGGTGATGAAGAATTGGGTTAGGATAAAAGCGATATAATTTGGATAATGAAAAATTGATTAAGATATGGATTTAGGGATGATTAGGGAAAATGAAAGATGGATAAATGATTGGATTAGAAGATGATTAAAATGATGGGATGGGATTAAGCTCAGAGATGGGATATCATTAAGCTCAAATGATGGGATTATGGTTAGGATAATGATGATGGATTAAGAGAATGATTTGGATGATCAAGATAATGATTAGGATGAAATTAGATGATTGGATGGGTGATTAGGAGAAATTGGATTGATATAATGTGGATTGGGATGAAATTAGATTAGGATAATGTGGATTAAGAGGAAAATGGATTATTTGGATTTGGATTAGGAAATGGATGATTTGGATGAGGATTGAGATGGGTGATTAAGGGTGGCTTAAGTACTTGACGTTAGGCAACTTTGCAATAAAATAAACACACGTTCATGTACAATTCTTGCAAAGGATTTTAATTTGATTTGGATTTAAGGGGATTCATAGGTTTTGATGATGAAGACATGCCAAACACATGAACAACCTAGATTAGTCAAGTAGTTGTGACATATCTTGTGGATCTCATGAAATGGTTGTGGGTCAATCCCAACTCAAAATAGAGAAGCAATTCCCACCCCCATTAATACCATGATATTATATCTTGGATAGATAGGGAATATATGATCATATACCACCATATACCCCATATCTTGGGGACTTTCATCTTGCCTAAAGTAGACCCTATCTCAAGTATAATGGTACATGTGAGCGTCATCCCCTCCTACTACAGCGGTGCACCACAAGATATGATGGTCAAAGGGTCTTAAGCTAGGATATACGGGCTTCTAGGGGTTATACTCGATACACTCAAGACGCGTGAGGCCTAAATCCTTGAAATGAGGGGTATGTCTAATGGCATGGTGTGAGAGGGTAACCCACTCTCCTCATTCACTTTGCAAGTTATAAAGTTCTTGCAAGATTCACCCAAACGATAATCGTCCCTCAATGGAAGAGTCTTTCGATTCTCTTCCAAATTTGTATACCTTGTCAGAACACAAGGGTTGAGGCCATCCCCTTGGTGATGAAATCCAAGGCAAGCCCCCTAGAGAAAAGAATCCAAGGTGTTTTTGATCTCCAAGATTGTCAAATGGTGTGAGGAGAGAGCATACACACCAAGTACCTTGGGATGAACAAATATAACAAAGATTGGATCAAATCAAGGTGTTTGATCTCCAAGATCCCCAAATGGTGCAAGGATAGAGCATACACCTTGAAATGACCCCAAATAAAGCATACAAATTCTTTTTAACCCTAAAAATAAATGTGCCTAGATTTAGTGGAAAAAGGATGGATCCTTCGGCAAGCGGACCTACAAAAACTTGTTAGTAGTTTGGAGGATTTGATATTTGACCAATGATGTGCTATAAACAAGTGTGTTAGAATTGAAGTGATAAAATCTGAAAAAACCAAATATTATATGGAATTATACAATATATTAGATAAGGTATTCAAATTCCTTCTAACATTTTAAGTCATTTCAAAAAACAAATCATCAAATTTCGTTAAGTTTTGCAAAATTTATGGGTATTTGAAGTTTCAGGGGTTGTTTCATAGGTAGAAGTGCTAAACCAGTAAACATAGGCGCTAAAGGAAGAGGCACAAAAGCTAAAGGAGGTGTCCTAGGCGTTGATGCAAGTAAAGGCACTAATCCCTAAGGTATGGGCACTAATCCCAAGGGTATGGGTGCTAAAGCATGATATATATGCACTAAAAGATCTGATATAGGTGCTAAAGGGTCTAATATAGGCACTAAAACATAGGAAAGATATACTTGAGTGCAGGGGCGCTGAACTCGACTACATAGATGTTGATTTGGGGTTGCAGGCACTGATTCAATAGTGTAGGTGCTGATATGACTGTTGGTTCCCCAAACTACACCCACTGATCTCTAAAAGGGGATAAGCCTTTATGATTAAAATTAGTGAAGTCTGGCCAATGAATGGGAGATTTATTCCACTTTTCTCCCCTACTCTTTAGGCTCTGCAACACCTAGGTGGGTTTCCCTCTATGACACTAAATATGAACTAATTAGAATTGGAGTATAGTGTCTAGTAGAAAAGGGCTTCATATAGATTGACAAAGATTTGTGTAGTCACTCACTAGAGTATCTTAGTCTTTGTAATCCTTTAAGGCTTTGATATGAAGCTTGATAAATACTTATAAATAACTTGCTAATGATTTGAGATTTGTCATTTAAAATTGGGATCCTAGAAATGGGGATTGTAAAGGCTGACCAATGCTTATCATAGGCTACATAGTCACAATATTTTACGTTCACGATAGCACTTAAACGTATTCATGATGGTCATTAAAATACTATCACCTGGTAATAGTAGAACCTCCTAAATCCTACAATGCAACCATACTTAGTGATCCATCTGAAATATTGATACTCCTGTACTTCTTAGGTAAGCATTTAAAATATTCTTTAAACAAAAAGGAAACCAAGAGAAGAACTCAGTACAATAATTGTGCAAGACAATCTATATAATCCTTGATTATATCAATCAAAGAGCATTATATTTCAATAATGGAGATCGTTACATAAGTAGTATGTATTCATATACGCCAATTTTACATGATACTACAGTGCTGAAATAAATACTTATAAAACAAAGGTTTGATATCTTACATCAAACTTAACCAATTTTTCTCCTTACAGAGCCCCTCTCTTTTGAATTTTTCTAGAACCCTTTAACTAATGAACACCGCCCCTTTTATAATGCAAGGGGAGCTCTTACAATACATTAATATTCCCTACAATAGTATTATGTTATCTAAGAGAACGTGAAAAGGATTCAAAAATCCCTTGGACAATTCAAATATAACTGCCCCCTTTGTTTTACATGCAGACCCAGAGCATGGGTCGTTGGGTTGTCGACATGACTCCCCATCTTTCAATCTCCAGTCACTGAATGTCAGATACCATGGGACCATTGAAGTAACCAACAACAGTTAGATTAGAAGGCAATCACAATTGCTCTTTTGAGGAAGTTGTTGAAGATGTCACCATCAGTCAGGCACTCACTTCTCTAACTCTGTCGAAAGAATCCTAACTCCTCACCACCAACTGGGCCACCCAAATGTGATATCCTTCCTTTGATGCATTTGTATATTTGATGAGTGTCATCAAGCATAAGGAAGGGGAGAGAGCAAAATGATGCCTCTCTGTCTGAGCATATCACAACCCTAAACTTGGCCGATGTTGTTCAAATTTCACCAAGTTTGTCTGCCTTAGCCAAGCAATTGCACTTAATTGGAGCCTCTAGATAACCTAAACTCTCCCTCACCAGGATGACAATATTCACTAGTGGGCACAAGGGAGAAGCAAGGTTGTTGATTCCAAAGACTCCCATTCTTTCTAGATCTTCCCATCTCCTAGTTAGCCTTTACCCCTTCCTTAATTTAGAATGAGCAAACCTGCAACCGGGAGAACAAGGACATACTTCTTCAGGAAATATAGGACAAAAGGGGAAAGATAGAAAAGGAAACATTCTGCACTATATCCATGGTAAAAGTGGGTGCAAACTATACATGAAAACACTTCCTTTTATAGCAGAAATGGAAGGAAGCCCTTTGCCCAAGCACTTTCTACTTTCTAACAACCTCCATAATTTCATTCTAGACGCATGCAAGCTTTACACACTTGAATCCATATATGGAAATATTTGAAGATCACATCGTGACCACCAAAGTAGGAAATGGAGGTGCAAGCTACTAGTAGATTACCAAAACCTGACTACAAACACATCCTACATAGACAACAAGTGTCTGATCTACTTAATAAAGTATGACTGAAGAGATCGAGGATCGAGAATAGCAAGTCAACACAAAAATATAACAATAAAGCACAAGATTAGGGTTTAGGGCTCAAGACTTAGGCTTTATACTTTGAGGAAATAATCTAAAACCCTCAAAAAATAATAGGTTCTAATAGTGGCTCTGTCAGGAGACGCACATTCCAGTGGGATGTGGCGAGAAAACAAAAAACTCTAGGATGCAAATCAGACCAAACAAATAGACAAAACATAAAACACTACACTATGGGTTAACAATAGCCATAATTGCATAACACAACACAAGGGAAAAGAAAAAACCTAACTACGAAGCATGGAAAGAAGAGTGTAATCTCAAGAGAAAAAATACTTCAAGAATTGTCCATGCATAGGCAATTCTTCAAACTCTCTAGATAGGATTTTTAGGAAGTAAGAGTTCTCTCCATGACCATTCATTATGATATAAGGTCCTAACCACATGGAATCAAACTTACCATGTTTCCCTTTGTCATATGCTCTTGCATTCTAGACCAATACCATGTCACCACATTCAAACTTCCTATCCTTAGCCCTTTTGTCAAACAGATACTTCACTTGTTGTTGTTTCTTGACATTCACCAGTTGTGCTTTTCTCCTTGTTTCATCCAATTCTATTAGTTGGTTTATCATGCTCGTCATAGCATCTTCTAGGTCTTTGAAATTGTCCTGGATGAACTTGTATATAGGAAGTAGATTATTGACAGGAATATTTACATTCATGCCATAAACAAGCTCATAAAGTGATTTCCCTATAGACTTCTTTATAGTCATTCTATTTGCCCATAAGGCCAATTTCAATTTTGAATCCTAGGCCATTTTATTTTCTCCCAACATCCTCTTGATAATCTTCATTAGGCTCTTGTTACTAGATTCCACCCGGTCATTCCCTTGTGGGTGGTATGGTGAAGAATGGAACAAATTTATTCCATATCTAGTGTAGAGGTTAATCAACTTAGTTGATTTGAAACACATGACATTATTTGTGATTAACTTGTTTGACACCCCAAACCTTGAAATGATGTGATCCATGAGGAAATCTATAACAACTTTACTAGTAGCTCTCCTAGTTGGGATTGCTTCTATCCATTCGATAAAGTAGTCAGTACCTACTAAAATCTATTTAAAACCCCACTGGACTTCTCAGAGATCTCTCCAATGAAGTCTATCCCCCATTGTTGAAATGGGGCTTCTACAATCTGAGGCCTTAATGGTAAAGCTCCAAACCATTTTAGTTTTCCAAATTTTTTTTGGCATGCTTCACACTTCCTTACCAGATTGCAAGTATCAGAAAACATGGTAGGCCACCAATATCCTACCCTAAGGACTTTATGAGTGATAGTCTTGGGCATGAAATGGCCTCCACAATTCCCACTATGCATGTCATTCAGGATCTATCTTTCTATAGACTCGTCCAAGCATTTTAGCAAAATTCCATCTCTATTTTTCCAATATAAATCCTCTTCTAAGATAGCAAACTTTAATGCTTGCAACTTCAATGTCCTTTTCTGATTATCACTTAGATTCTCTAGACACTTTAAATGGTTCAAGTAAAATATAATATCCTTGTACCAACCTGATTCTTCCAAGTTGCATTTTTCCACCAAGTGGACATCAGTCACACAATTTACCTAAGCATCTTCTAGATTTGATTCAGCCATAAGCTTAGCTAATCCCTGACCTCTAACCAACTTGGTGATCTAAATTTCTATATTAAATTCTTAGACTTTATTAATACATCTACATCTTCTTCCAATAACCTCATGTTGCACAAGGATATCTTTCACTGCAACATGTGGAACATATGCTGTAATTTTGGCTCCCGCTAGATAAGGCCTAAAATATTTTACAACCTTAACTAATGCATACGTATGTTTCTCCATGGGTCATACTTCAATTCAATAGCTTGGAGTGATTTGCTAAAAAATGAGATAGGTTGTTTAAAACCATCACTATTCTTTTGTAACAGTACTGCTGCTACAGTGTGAAAAGAAGCAAAAGAAAACAATTGGAATGGCTCAATAAATTTTGGAGAATCCAACATAGGGGCTTGTTTGATTGCTTCCTTGATATCATGGAAAGATGTTATTGCCTCACATTCCCAAGTCAAACTCTACCCTTTCTTTAGCATATTGGAGATGGATTTAGTCTTTTCTACAAAATTTGGGACAAATATTCGAATGAAGTTTAATTGTCCAAAGAATGACTGAATTCCCTTAACTATCTTAGGCTAAGGAATCCTTTCAATGGCTACTACCCTCTCAGGATCAATTTTGATTCCATCCTTAGAGACTATGTGCCCCAACATTTTCCCCTCAACTACCCTAAATACGCATTTCTTGGGATTCAAAGATTTGCCATACTCCATACTTCTCATAAAGATCTACTCCAAGTGGTTGCAATGATCCTCCTCTCTTTTAGAGAAAGCAGTTAAGTTGTCTTGGTATACTACCATAATGACATTTATTAGATCAAAGAAAGAAACATCCATGGCTCTTTAAAAAGTGGCCCCATCATCTGTTAATCCAAAAGGCATCCTAATATAGACATAATTGCCCCATGGAGTTGTGAAGGCAGTTTTATATTGTTCTAACTCCTTTACTTTGACCTGATTATATCTAGAGAAACCATCCATCGTAGATAGGAGTTCACAACCAGTCACTCTCTGTAACATGGTTTCCATATTAGGCAAGGGGTAGTTATCCTCTAATTATGCTATGTTCAAGTTTCTAAAGTCCACACAAAGCCTAATATCACCATTCTTTTTCCTGACAGGGACTAGATTTGATACCCAAGTTGAATGCCTGATTGGTTTAATAATACCCCCTTCACTCAGGTTGGCTAGTTCTTGTTGCATCTTGGGTGCTAGGGTGGGATTAATAGGCCTTTGTTTTTGTCTAAAAGGCTTTGCATCAGATTTCAATGGAATTTCATGTTGAAAAAAGATCCTCCCTATATGCCTTCAGGTCATCATAAGACCAAGCAAAAACTCCCTTGTATTTCCTAAGCAAAGCAATAAGCATGGATCTGACCTTGGGATTTAGTCTCTTACCTATGTAGACATTCCTTAGTTGAGATTTAGTTCCCAAATTTATCTCTTCTATATCATCTCAGTGCATAGGTGTAGGCTTAATAGCTTGGTTGTCTGCTCCATCAAACACTCGTTCCAAAGCTACCAATCCCCTTGGGATTTTGTTGGTCTTCAGCTGGATGAGTTCATTACCAAAAATGGTATCCTTCCCATCAATTTTTTCAACAAAGCCTTGAAAGTCTATTTCTTGCCCTTGGTACTCATCCATAGAGTTCATGAATTTGTACAAATCCTAATCATCATTGAAAACTTGCCAGTGACAAATATTTTTAGGGATAGAAGGTCTAGTCAATACCTCCACCTTTGAGAATCCTACTAATGTCAAGTCCTTTGACTTGATAGATTGGCTAGAAAATATGCCATCACATTTCCATTTCTTTCGATCCAATCAATTGAAAAGGTATAAAAGGCCTCAATTGTGTCCCAAACAACATTTCTGTGTTGTTTAAGCCTTAAGTTTTTATAAGCATATTTGGCCCTAATATGAGAGACCACAAGCTTTGAACCTCCCAAAACCTTCAGTTTCGTGATTCCATATTTGATTGCTAGTTTCAATCTTAAGAGAAGTGCCTCATATTCAGCAACGTTATTGGTACATTCAAAACTAAGTTTGAATGATGATCTACATATTTTTTAGAAGGAGAAATGAGTACAATACCAGCCCCAGAGCTTTCTTTAGAATAGGCCCCATCAAACTGCATTGACCACAGTCCATCACTTCCAGAAGCATCTATGATTTCTTCCATCACAGTCTCCTGTTGTGTCTAATCAGTCTCATTTGCTTTCACTCTGAAATTATCCATATCAATGTCCAGAAAGCACGCCTGATCATTTTGATCTTCAAAACCTTCTAGAGTTAAATATGCTCTCTTTTCCCTGTCATGTCTAACCTACTTCCCATTCGTAGGGATCATGACATAGGATGAATCCATATGAATACTTCCTCTAATAATGGAAGCCCACTTTTTGGATAGCAGAATTCCAAACCTAGGAGGGATGTCCACCACAATAATGTTCATTTTATATTCTCTCTGAGGGTAAGCTACCAATTTGAAACCAATACTTTTTAGGGTCCCAATAATAGGGACCTCTCTTGAATCCATGGTGAAATATTTCCCATACGCCTTTGTTACTATCAAGTCTAATTCTTTCATGATCTCCAAAGGAATAATGTTAGTTGAGGCCCCAGAGTCGATAATACAATTCTTAAGGAGCATATCATTTATGAGTAGATTGACATAAAATAGATCAACCTGAGAAGGCCATTTTTGCACTGTTGTCCCCAAGTATACCTCTAGTGTTTTGGGACTCCATCTTTTATCAGTTTCTATTGTTGTATCTCCCTTGCCTTGAGATTCTAGCTGGTTTGGCATTGCATCATCAATGATGGCCAAAGCCCTGACTTTATGTTCTGGTATCCTCATCATTTCTAATAAGTGAATAGTCACCCTGATTTGACTAAGGATATGGGCTATGTCCAGAGGGATATGCCTTGGTAGAGGACTAGCTCTAGTACTGCTACCAAGTGTAGGAAGAATTTGAGGGACATTTTTCTTTTCTTTCTTCAGACAGACTTATTTATTTCCTTTGTTGCCAATATTGTTACCCTCGGTTTCTTTAATCTTCTGATGTGGATTAGTTCTCACTAATACCTCCTTGGAAGTATTCAAACCTTTCTGGAGATTGGGGACATTTTGATTTTCTTTAACAATGATGTTGCCTGCCTTCCCTGTAGTATTGCTCTCTCCTTGAATCCCCTTGCTTCTTAGATTGTAATCACTCTTAACCTAAGAAATCTTAGTAGCAGTGAAGGATTTAATTTCCTCATCAGTATGTTTTCCAAATCAGATCTTAGGACTTCTTGAGTTTAGCTGAAAAACATGATGATCATCTTCATCATCACTAGCAAAGACCTAATGTTTGAGACAATTTTCAAGCTGCCTCTCCTTTGCAAGGTCACCATCTGATGCATTTCCCTCATCAAATGTATCTTCATCTTCACATATAAAATTATGAGCCGGAACCATGTTTACATTTTGGTCTTCTTGGTCATTTGCATCATTGTATTCATCACAAGGACTTTTAGTATCATTAATTAATCTGGCAATGAGACATGCAGAAGGGGAATGGGGAGCTTGACATATCAGGCACCACAGGTAGTCTTCTACGGCATACACCCCTTTTCTCAAAGGATCAGGAGTCTCTCTATTCTGATTTCACTATTATTTGGAGGGAATGGCCTCCCATTGTGCCAATTAGTGTTGTAAGGTTGATCTGAAAGTTGTGGCATTCTTTCTTGTCTCGCAAAAATAGGTTTATTGTTAGAAGGCCCTTTATCATTTATTGCCATGGAAATTTTCATTTCCTTGATAGCCTTCCATAATTTTTCACTCATTAGTGATAAGGGCTTTATTACTTTGTCCTCTGTCTTGAGATATAATTTTTTGATCACTTCTTTTGTGAAACTTTTCAGAAGCTTTTCTATTTCTCTCAGTATTTGAAGCAACCCAATATGCATCTCTAGGTGTTTGAGGATTCTTGTCTCTTAACAGAAATCCCATCTTACTGTCATAGGAATTACTGTATAAAACTAGGCACATAGATTCATTAGGTCTTAAATGAGGAGGTATTTTTTCCAATACTCTGACAAATCTATTGTTATAGTTTGATACTGTTTCATTCACCCCTTTAGTGATGCTAGTGAATTCATTTATTGTAAACCTTATGTCAGAGTTGTTTCCATAAGGTTCTCTATAAACATTTTGGAAATCCCTCCATGAATTGATGTTATTCTCTGGTAAACATGTATACCATTCTCTAGTAGTTTTATCCAAAGATTGCACAAATAATTTCATAAGTACATCCTCATCTTCTACTTCAAAATCATGCATCAGATTGTCAAAGTATCTCAAATGTTCCTCCCCTGAGACAACATTATTTCCTAGGAACTTTACTAATTTAGATATGATTTCATTAGGAACAGGATTTGGAAAACCTAAGATCCCCAAAAAATTTAATTGCCTGTATCTAGCTAGATTTAAAGGTGGTCTAGCAAAGTTTGGCTGGTTATTGTGTGGATTATTTTGACAACCCTAATTTAATCCATGATTCACTTTGTGGTTATTTTAAAATCCAGCATTAATATTTTCATTTCCCATTGGGATGTTCATATGGCCCATGTTATTAGCCATATCAATCCTTCTTCTTAATTCACTGACTTCTCTTTTTGCCTCAAGTCTAGCTACTTCTACTCTAAGGAAATCAATTTCTCTAGTTGCACCTTGACTTCTAGGAGTATCAGGTCTTCTTGATGTTTCTTCCCCCTTCTTTCATTTTTATATTCAACAGTTATCATGGGATCCTCACCATTGTGATCATGATAGCTATCATCAAACCAAACTTCATGATTGGCCACATCATGAGGTTGCACTACTGGTGTTTTAGATGACCATAAGTTAACTGTTGCATTAGTGACTGAAGGGGAACTTATGGGTCTTAAAGCATCATAATATCTTTGCAGGGTAGCCTCTTCATGCTTCTCTCTCTAACCTCTCTTATTTTAAGAGAAGCCACCTTGCTTCTTCCTTAGATGTATTAAGCCTATTGGCTGGGACATCACTTTCATATCCAACTAATCTTTCTTTAACTACAGGATTTTCAACTTCAATATGAGGATTAGATGGCTTACCTTTATCCTTAACTTTTTGGGTGGTTTTCTCTTTGTCCTTAGCATCTGTTGTCAGCTTCTTGTTTAGGTTGTTGTGCAATGATCTTCTTCCATCCATTTTTGAAACATTGATAAAATAATCAGGTCCTTTTAGAATGCAGAGTTGCCACCCACCTTAGGGATTGGACAAAAGATCACTAACACTCCCTCACTCAGACATATAATAGAAAACAGAAGGTATGACAGATATAAGTCGATTGGATATTTGTTAAAGGTAACTTTAGATTTGAAATGACCCTATCCAATGGACAACCTCTGTCCCTAGTAGAGTCACCAGTCTATTGGTTCCCCAAATTGTACCCACTGATCTCTAAAAGGGGATAAGCCTTTATGATTAAAATCAGTACATGGGTCCTTGACCATGCCTTTTGTAAGAAGGCCATGTGGACATGTACAAGAGGCCCATGTCTTTGTACATTTGGGGGAATGGTGAGGATTTGACCAAGGTTAGATTAGAATTTAGTTTGTGCAAGTGTGGGATTAGGTTAATTAATTAGGTTTAGGTGACCTAATCAAAAGTGTAGAAAATATGAATTAAATAAATATAAACATTTATTTAATTCATGGATGGTAGAAAGGGATAATAGATAAATTAAATTTATCTAATGTTTGGACTATGGAGAAAGGGGATAAATGATTAATGAATCATTTTGGCTAGGGATAAGTACCAATGCAGGTACCAATACAGGTACATACGAATAATGAATAGTACATGAATAGTGATTTTAACAATAAAATATTATAAAATCATGAATTGAAGGGGAATTGGTTAATTAACTATCTAAACATGTGTTTATTCAGTTAATGTAGAAGAAACAACGATTTAAGGACTTTTAGGGATGTTTAAGGATAAATAGGGATGAATTGGGATGAATTAGGGATGTTTAGGGATGACACAAAGAGTGAACGGTTTTAGGTGTCTACAACAACCATGGGTTGCCTCTTAGTCATCCAATTAGCACCACCATCACATAGAGAAAACACAACCAATAGTGGATATTTGACTAACCAAGTCACCTACCCAATATGAATCAACAAAACCCTATATTTCTAATAACTTTCCCACATCATTAGAACCATGAAAACATAAGTAATAATTATAAGTTCCTCATAAATATCTAAATATTCTCTTAACATAAGTCCAATGCTCTATACGAAGGTAGACATAAACTTGATAAGAACTCCCATAGCTTGAGTAATATCCAATCTAGTACATACCATTGCATACATCAAGTTACCTACTTCACCAGAATAGGGAATATTATACACATCCTCCAAATTATCATTCAACTTAAGACATTATTTCAATGATAACTCAGTGCTTACATGTAAAGGAATACTCACTGATTTCCAATCTTGCATATCAAATTGCTACAAAATAGTGTTGACATACTTATGTTAACTGAGCCAAAGATTTTTGTGGACTTGATCCATACTAATTTCTATTCCCAAAGCAATTTTTTCTACCCCTCAATCCTTCATGTCAAATGCACCAAAAAGCTAAGTTTTAAGTCTCTAATCATCTCCTTGTTTCCAATAAACATTTCATCAATATACAAGATAATAATTAGCAACTGATCATCAATAAATTTAACATAAACATAATTATCTTCACTTCAAAAAAAACCTATTTTCAATGGAAAAGCATCAAACTTTCAATACACATCTAAGGTGATTGTTTTAAACCATGAAATGGTCATTTTAACTTATAAACTAGATTTTCCTTTTCTTTTTCCCATAAATCCATTAGGTTGTCACATGTAAATTTCTTCTTCAAGATCCCCATGAAAAAAAAAAGTTTTAACATCTAGTTGCTTCACTTCAAAATCACAAGTGGTAGTAACAAAAAACAATAATCATATGGAAGATAATTTAGTGAACATTGAGATCTCATTCACAGTATTCCTCCCCTTCCTTCAATCGACCACACAAAATTCAAATGGAACCCTCCTTTGAATGGTTTGTGGAAACTAAATTTTTATGCAGCTTCATATGGCAATTAGGGTCCCTCTAGTGTGGGGTGTGGCATCCATGATTTTTCCAGTAACTTGATCAAAGCTACCTCTAAGAAACTCAAACCAAGGACAAACACTGAAGCAAAAGCAAAAGATTTACTCCTTAGATTACAATTGGTAAAGACTTGTAGCATCGATAATATCATTGTTGAGGGTGATTCAATGGTTATCACACTATGTATAAGGAATTGACACTCATCAAATCAGAGGATCAAGAATATATTAAATGAAGCTTAGAGTATCTTAGATAATTTCTCAACATTTTCCATAAATCACTATAGGGAAGGCAACAAGATTATTGATTATATCTCCAATCATAGTATCAACTGATGTGAAAAATGACCTTCTATTGAACCCCCTTCATTCAATCCCTATTTACATGTGGTGGGCATTAAACCTTGTCTAAAGGACCTTCATTCGAAGAAGAATAAAAACATCATTTGGAGGTGTTCAATGATTTTTGCCTTCTGAGACTTATTTTTGTGCCCCATCCCACAAGTGGAACACACTTTTATGCTTCCACCCATAATCTCTCAACCATGTTCATGGGCATCCAAGTACCCATTCCTAAGATGTCAGAGAAACAAAAAAATGTATAGGATTTTAAGATTAATATCACATAATTTCCTAACATTATCCCAATCGATAATACACATTGCAATGACATAAACGAGAAACATAAAATGAATCAAGTGTATACCTCCCTGCACCAAGAGAATTTATTCATACTCATTGGTTTTGTAAGTGAATTGGAACATTATCCAAAGTGTCAACCTTTTAAATCATGACCTTACCACTCTCCACAATCTCATGAACAGAGTGATACTACACATCAACGTGCTTGGTACAAGCATGGTAAATGGGATTCCTAGCTGAACAAACAACACGCTAATTTTTGAATTCAATCTTAACCAACTTTCAATCAAAACCAACTCCTAAATGATCTTTATAACCATACCACCTTATTACAGGCATGTGTAGAAACCACATACTTTATTTTAGTAGTAGATAATGCAACCATGCGTTGCCTCCTACTCATCCAATTAGCACCACCATCAAATAGAGAAAACACAACCAATAGTGGACCTTTGACTATCCAAGTCACCTACACAATCTGAATCAACAAAACCCTATATGTCTAATAACTTCCCCACATCATTAGAACCATGACAACATAAGTAATAATTAGAAGTTCCTCGCAAATATCTAAATATTGTCTTAACATAAGTCCAATACTCTTTATGAACGTAGACATAAACCTGCTAAGAACTCCCACAACTTGAGTAATATCCAATCTAGTACATACCATTGCATACATTAGGTTACCTACAACACTAGAATAAAGAATATTATATACATCCTCCAAATCATCATTCAACTTAGGACATTATTTTAATGATAACTTAGTGCTTTCATGTAAAGGAATATTCACTGATTTGCAATCTTGCATATCAAAATGCTACAAAATAGTGTTAACATACTTATGCTGACTAAGCCAAAGCTTTTTGTGAACTTGGTCCTTACTAATTTCTATTCTCAAAACAATTTTTTCTACCCCTCAATCCTTCATGTCAAATGTACTGAAAATCTAAGTTTTAAATCTCTAATCATCTCCTTGTTTCCAATAAACATTTCATCAACACACAAGATAATAATTAGCAACTGATCATCAATAAATTTAACATAAACACAATATCTTCACTTCTAGAAAAACCTATTTTCAATGGAAAAGCATCAAGATTTCAATACACATCTAAGGAGATTGTTTAAAACCATGCAATGATAAGTTTAACCTACAAACTAAATTTTCTATTTGTTTTACCATAAATCCATTAGGTTGTCACATGTAAATTTCTTCTTCAAGATCCCCATGAAAAAAATAGTTTTAACATCTAGTTGCTCCACTTCAAAATCACAAGTGGCAGTAACAAAAAATAATAATCATATGGAAGATAATTCAGTGAACATTGGGATCCCATTCACAGGGTCTCTATTCCTCCCCTTCCTTCAGTCGACCACACAAAAATCAAATGGAACCCTCCTTTGAATGGTTTGTGGAAACTAAATTTTTATGGAGCTTCCTGTGGCAATTCGGGTCCCTCTAGTGTGGGATGTGTCATCCATGATTCTTCCAGTAACTTGATCAAAGCTACCTCCAAGAATCTCAAACCAAGGACAAACAATGAAGCAAAAGCAAAAGATCTGTTCCTTATATTACAATTGGTAAAGACTTGTAGCCTCGATAAAATCATTGTTGAGGACGATTCAATGGTTATCACACTATGTATAAGGAATAGACACTCATCAAATTAGAGGATCAAGAATATATTAAATAAAGCTTAGAGTGTCTTAGATAATTTCTCAACATTTTCCATAAATCACTACTATAGGGAAGGCAACAAGATTGTTGATTATCTCTCCAATCACGGTATTAACCAATCGAAGGAAATGATTTTATTGTTTTCAATCTTGAAGGCCAACTAAAGCTGAAGAGGAGCTCAGCTTCTCCCTTGTCACCGCCTTCATAAACATATCCATTGGATTGTCATCTGTATCTTTTCCAGCCTTAACTGTCCATCCTCCAACACCAATTAGATGAAGTGATACCTCAACTGTATGTGTTTGGTCTTTGAATGCAAGGCAGAATTCTTTGCAAGATGTATGACACTTTGGTTGTCTATAAACAAATAACTATTAGCCTGTTGTTTGCCCAATTCTTTCATGAAACATTGTAGACATATCATCTCCTTGCTTGCCTCTGTTGCAGCTACATACTCTGCCTTCATGGTGGATAAAGCAACCACCTTTTGCAACCTTGAGATCCAACTCACCGTTGTCCCACCTATAGTAAAGACATAACTTGTAGTACTCCACTTGGTATCAATATCCCCTGCCAAATCTGAGTCCATATAGCCTGTTAAATTAGTATTAGAGCCCCCAAAACATAAATGTTTATTAGATGTACCTCTCAAATATCTGAGAATCCATTTTATCGCATTCCAATGCTCCAATCCAAGATTACTCATAAACCTTCTTACAACTCCTACAGCATGTGCAATATATGGTCTCGTGCATACCATGGCATACATTAAACTTCCTACAACTAAAGCATATGGTACCTTGGACATTTTGTCTTCGTCCTCTTGTATCTTTGGACACATTTCCTTAGTCAATTTCAAATGACTAGGCAAAGGTGTACTGACAGCTTTTACATTTTCCATATGAAATCTCTGCAACACCTTTTCAACATAATCAACCTAAGATAGAGTCAATTTGTTGTTATTCCTATCTCTACAAATCCACATACCAAGGATTTGTTTCGTTGCCCCCAAATCCTTCATAGCAAATAATTTTGCTAACTATTGTTTTAACTCACTTATGTGATCCATGTTAGACCCTGTTACAAGCATATCATCTACATATAAACATAAAATAATGTAGCTATGATTATCCAACCTCTTAAAATAAACACAATGGTCAGAATTACATTGGTTGTAGTCTTGCTCAGCCATAAAACTATCAAATTTCAAGTACCATTGTCAAGGTGCTTGTTTCAAGCCATATAAATTTTTCTTCAATCTGCACACCAATTTCTCCTTACCTTTGACCTCAAATCCGTGTGGTTGTTCCATATATATCTCTTCCTCCAAATCACCATGGAGAAAGGTTATTTTCCCATCTAGCTATTCCAAATGCAAATCTTCAGCAACTACAATACTTAAAACAGTACGAATAGAAGTCATCTTAATAACCGGAGAAAAAATCTCATCAAAATCAATGCCCTTTTTTGTGCAAATCCTTTTACAACTAACTTGGATTTAAATTTGTTCTTACCTCCATCTTCCTCTTTCAACCTATAAACCCATTTATTTTGTAAATCCTTTTTACCTATGGGCAACTTGCATAATTCCCAAGTCTGATTTTTTAGCAAGGAGTCCATTTCTTCTTCCATTGCATGCTCCAACTGAACCTTTGTATCCACCTGCATATCTTCATCATACCCTTCTAGTTCACCAGCATCTGTTAACAAAATAGAATACAAAGAGGGAGAAAACCTTTTGAGAGGTCTACTTATCCTTGTTGACTGTCTAACATTCACTAGAGTTTGTGGTATTTGTTGTTACCATTACGGAACATGAGGAACCACTCGAACATCATTGTCCTGAGTATCATCCAAGACCATAGAATCATTTCCTTTCTTCTCATGTTGTTGCAACTGATCTTTATACAACACCTTCTCATTGAATACAACATCCCTGCTTGTCACAATTTTCAGATTTTCAAAATCCCAAAGCTTATAACCAAATTCATCAATGCCATATCCAATGAAGATACACTTTTTTTATTTTGCATCCAGCTTGGTTATATTTCCATAATCTACATGTGCAAATGTTTCACATCCAAAGGTTTTGAGAAAAGAATAACTCACCTTCTTACCTATCCATGCTTCCTCTAGAATACCACAACCCAAAGGAATTGAAGGACCTTTGTTAATTAAATATACATCAATATTGACAGCCTCTGCCCACATGTTTAAAGGTAGCCCTGTTGGTGATTATTTTGATGCAATCACAACAGTAAGTTAAAATTCACATATAATGAACTGAAACTATACTTGAAAGATAAGACGGAATCACTTAAGATTCAACTAATCCCAAGTCTACAATGGTTCGGTTGGTCAAGTTCAGTTGGTCAATGTGAAGTTGTAATGTTCAAGGGGTCTTACGTAGTTTAGGGTTTGTTTGTGGTTTACTGGACCAAGATTATGCAAAAAGATCATAGACATCAACAAGTATTTTGTTCATTTGCATGCAAGTGTTACTGTGCTGCAAATTTTAGGTGGTTTTCTTGAATTATTGCAGCTTTCTCCTTTATACATTTATGAAAACTGTCTACCTTAAACTCTGTTATGCATGCTACTTCAAATTTTGAGACAATTTCCTTTTGATTTGTACGTTTTCAACTAAATATTTCAGATGGGTTGGGACAAGTTAGAAAGATCTAATCTACACCTCATTTACTCTACCGAAGGATCTAATTGTTCTGCTATGCACTATGTAAATGCTACAGCAATTTGATCAAATCCATAGTGAAAACCTTAAATGCAAGTCCTGAGCATTTTCACAAACATACATTTAAAATTGCAAGCTCTCAAAGAAAATATTTCAAAACACAAAGAAGAGCAGGAGAACACTCAGAAGATAGATGCAGAACTCCAGATTCTATTGTATTAGAAACAAATAGTCATACATGATTTACAATGTAGGAATGACTCTTAGTTTCATTGATCAAACTACAGAGAACTTACAAGCTTTACAGATACAGTAAGGAAGCCAGACATTCCACTCACACCTTACTGCAGACACAGGCGACCTCCTTCTTCTACTTCTAAACTAAAAGGTTCCTCTGTTCTAAAATGTTACTTCTACAAATTCCTGCTGCTACAAATCTATATGTAGCCCCTGTGTCAAGTATTACAGTGTAGAGAGGCACAATATAAAGACTTCTGATTGTCCTCACTACAGCAAAAAAACCTAACTAAACCCCTGGTTCAAACCCTTGGTTACAGCAATAAATGCAGGTGAACCAGTTCTCCAAAATATCTCTGAGCAATGTCAAATCTGGGCGAAATATTGCCCCTTCTGAGAAGCTCTGGCAGCTCAGCAATAACTTCTGTTTGTCTGTTGAAATAATACCTTCAGCTGCAACCTTGTCCTCCATTTGAATGTCCTTGACTTCTTCGCACTTTGTCTTTACTTCTGGCTCCTGAGATCAGATTTTCTTCCTCCATGATGTCACTGTGATGAAGTTCCAGCTACTTCCTCAACTGCAAGCCTGCAAGACAAGATAAGCAATAAGTATCAAATTTATCAAATGAACAGCAAGAAGTTAAAATATCTGTTTAAATCAAGGTGACTGTGCAAAAATGTGGAAATCGGATCCCAAAATCTTCCAAAACGCGTTCAAAATGTACACAAACTGTTCAAAACGCATCGGGTCAACCATCGCTGACCAGAAAAATGGTACGGGCGCCAAAAAATGCGTTTAAAATTTCCATCGCTTTCCACTTCTTGCCCATCAGCGTGAGAATTGCCATCAGCGCGTCAAAAAATCGCTTGGCCGATGTTCGATGTTTGGTTGATGGCCTTTCTTGTTATTTCCCCTTTGTTTCCTTCCATCGGCGTGTCTCATATTATCGGCGTGACAAAAAACAACTCTACCGATCACTATGGTTTGGCCGATGGCCCTTTTACTTCGCTCATCCTCCATCGGCGAGAGTTATGCCGATACAGCCCTTGTTTTGAACTCGAACCCTTGAACCTTGAACGTGGTTCAATACAAAGGTTCAACGCAATGGTTCAAAGACACATTTCTACGCAAGGACTTGCATTACAACTCATTTAGAAGAAAAAACTTTGAACCTTGAACCATTTGAACCAAAAAAGAGTTCAACCGGATGGTTCAATATGCAGGTTCAAACCAATGGTTCAAAGACACATTTCTACGCAAGGACTTGCATTACAACTCATTTAGAAGAAAAAACTTTGAACCTTGAACCATTTGAACCAAAAAAGAGTTCAACTAGATGGTTCAATACGCAGGTTCAAACCTGTAAAAATAGTGCCAATGAATAAATAGTGGCGATCAAAGCGTGCCGATGCACCCCTTTCAAACAGTCAAATGTGAGATACAGAGTGGAACTTAGACAAAATACATTTAACCTGAGACCACCAAGTACGAATATGTCAAAATTTTAAACGAATGCCAACATGGAAAAAAAAGGCAAACAACTGACTGTTTATCATGCAAAACCTGATAGTACATTTTACCAAATCGATCATAACTTGCAAAATATGATGAATTTTGAGACGGTTCAAAAGGCAACCCTGGCTCATTTTTCACAAGGAATCCAACCACATCATGCAATGGTATTGAAAATGTAATTTTCCATATTTTTAACAAGGTTTGCAAATTTGACCCTCCTTTTCCGTTACCACCAAACAGAAAAAACACAAGCAGAAGCAACAGCAGGGGTCCTCATTTTACTAAGGGGCAAAATGGGGCATGTTGTGAACATCACAACAAGCCCAACATGCAATCTCATGCTCCTTGTACGCTCCATTATTGTCCTATTTATGCGTTCAGCCACTCCATTCTCCTGTGGAGTCCTTGGAACTATTTTCTGCTTACGGAATCTATTAAAGGAATAATAATCCTCAAATTATTTGTTGTAATACTCACCACCATTATCAAATTTGAGACATTTTAATCTTTTACCCATCTCATTCTCAACCAAGCTTCTCCATTTCTTAAATGTTTCAAATACATCAGATATTTACCTAAGGAAATAAATCCAAACCTTCCTAGTTGCATCATCTATGAATGTAACATAATATCGAGAGCCACCAAGAGAAGATACCTGAGCTCCAGTCCCCATACATCTGTATGCACAAACTCCAACTTTTCATCTTTCTTTTTCTTCCATCCTTGAGAAAACTAACTCTCTATTGTTTTCCATACACACAACTTTCACATAAATCCTTATTAATACATTTCAAACTTGGTAAAACTTTCCTAGAATGAAGTACCTTCATACCTTTTTCACTCATATGCCCAAGTTTGTTATGCCATAGTGTTGTCTCAGAACCCGCAACAACTGTTTCAGTCTCTGCCTGCGAACCCACAGCAACTGTTCCTGAACCTGTTTGAGTTTTCTCTGCAACAACTAAAGTAGAAGGAACAGTATGACCTATACAAAGACATAAAGTGCCTATTTTCACACCTTTTGCTACTATTAAGGCACCTCTTGTAACCTTCCATTTTTTATCATTAAAAGTAACTATGCAACCTTCATCACCTAACTGCCCTGCTGAAATTAAATTCCTACTCAGCCCTAGAACATGCCTCACCTCTTATAGTAGCCAATGATTCCCATTCTACAACTTAATCCTAATTCTTCCCTTTCCAACAATCTGTCAGGGTTTGTTATCTCCCAAATAAACCAACCCAAAATCCCCTTGGAAATAATCAAGAAAATAACTTTTATGAGGAGTAGCATGAAATGAGACCCCTAAATCTAAAACCCATGAATCATCATCATTATCTAGGTAAATAATCAAAGAATCATCTTCATATTTATTACTTACCACATTTGCCTCCTTATTTCCTTCTTGTTTGTCTCCTTCTTTATTCTTTCAAGACCAACAATCTTTCTTTAGATGAACTAATTTCCCACAATACCAGCAATCCTTATTTCCTCTGGATTGGGACCTCTTGTCCTTTGATTTTCCACGTGACTTCCCATGACCTCCAAAACCTTTTCCTCTCTCCTTTGATCTGCCCCTACTTTCTGCATTCAAAACACTACCTGATGTGAATCCACCTAAGCTTTTCCTACAAATTTTCTCACTCGGTATAACACCAACATCATGATCAAATTTTAGTGTATTTGAACTAGAAACAGAGTTACTAACCGCCATTACCAAACTATTCCAACTTTTAGGCAAAGAACATAATATCAAGAGAGCTCTAACTTCTTCATTGAAATTTACATTTACAAAAGTCAATTGACTGGTAATTGTGTTAAAATCATTTAAATGATTAGAAATCGATCCACCTTCTACCATTTTCATATTAAATAAATGCTTCATAAGAAATACCTTATTCGAAGCGGAAGTATGTTCATATAACTTTGCTAATGTTTGCATCAACTCATTCATTATCTTTGCTTTTGAAATATTGAATGCCACCAATGGCACCAGGCACAAACGAATGCTTCATAGTGCCTTTCTATCTAGAAGTTCCCAATCCTCATTAGTCATTACTGTCAGTTTCATGGCTTTCCCTTGCAACAGTCTCCATAAATCCTTTTGATAGAGACAATCCTCCATCTGCATCTTCCATAACTGATAGTTCAACCCATTGAATTTATCTACCTTCAATTTACCCTCGTCTACCATTGCTCTCACTTAACCGTGAGACTCCCACTCAACCGTGAGACCTTCCTATAGAGGATAATCAAATACAACCTGCTTTGATACCACTTGTTAGGAATAACATGCAGAAGATATCAATTAAATGCAGATAAAGATTAAACAGAGGAATGAAAAATACACAAAAATAAAAATGTGAGAGACAAATTTAACGTGGTTCACCCAAACTCGGGCTACATCCACCAATAGAGAGTCTAATATTATTATCTAGCAAACATAGAGCCGATTACAACCAACAATCTCTTGCAACTCAATACCATTGCAATATGCTACAATACAATATCAATGGAAACCCTAACCCTAAATTGTTTTTATCAAGACTTATGTTGGTTATAAAAATAAGGTTTTATATGTTGGCCAATAGAAAAATAACTGTTGACGCCTTTATAAAATAATAGGTAATTTTTGCTTTAGGGGCACAGCCCCCAGACCCCCACCATGGGCTCCGCCCCCAAGGGGTCATCCCCCCAGGCCCCGCAAGAGGGACTGTGGCCCCCTTCCAATTCCCCCATTAATTAATTTGGGGGGAAAATGCGCAGTCAAAAGTGGGGAAAATTTAACCTCCAAGTCTGATTGGGCTCCATATAACAATAATTTAATGTGGCAAAAGTAGAGAAGGTAATCAAATTCCTTGTGAGGCATGCGACCCTGGCAAAGAAAAATAATGACTCCTATGGTCCTGACTACAACAGTATGATCTAGGTTAATATATGTCTTGACTGCCTTTTGCTATAGTGTAGGCTAAGTATCTATGTCTTTTTGGTTTATCATAAATCTGTCTATATGTCCATACATATATTAATTTAACATGAAGGATGGCATTTTGTAATGTTGTAATCTAGAATTACATCCATTAGACATTTAACAATGTCATTTTGTATTTATCATCCTTTTCGTCTAGTCTGACAAGAATTTTTGTACTATCTTAATATTTCAAAATTTTAATATAATGGGAGAGGGCCCTTAGCCCTCATTTGATCTATCAAAAAAATAGTGTTGTGGAAGAAAAATTCACCATTTAATAAACTCCCTCTTTCTAGGATATCCCTTTGTCTCTAGTGTGGCCTTGTACCTCTCCAACTTACCATATACTTTGAATTTCTTTTTAAATACCCACTTGCAACCAATGTGCTTCCTTCCCTCAAGCAAACTCATTAGATCCCAAATGTCACATTTCTCAAGTGCCATCATCTCCTCATATGTGACCTCATTACAACACTCACATTCCTCTAAAAAAAGACTCCTTGATAGATCTAGGTTCATCATCAGTACAAGATAAAACAAATATAAAACAAAAATTTGGTGGGCCATGCCTATCAATTGGGTTCTCATCTCCTCATACATGACCTCATTACAACACTCACATTCCTCTAAAAAGAGAGACTCCTTGATAGATCTAGGTTCATCATCAGTACAATATAAAACAAATATAAAACAAAAATTTGGTGGGCTATGCCTATCAATTGGGTTCCATTATCTCACTGATCTTCTCAAGGGTGGAGTAAGGGATTCTGCATGTTCCTCTACATGCTCAACTTTCTTAAAACTCTCTAATAAATCATCTTATCCTCTCCATCTTCAAATTTATCATCCTATTCTTCAACACATGGATCTTCTTGCTTCTAGAGCTTAGTCTCAAAATGCATTGGTTTCCTTTCTTTTTCCTTTCATTATCTTGGATGAACAACTACTCTAAGCTCCTTGAAAACCACATCCTTAGAGTAAATAATTTTCAAGTATAGAGGATTCCAAAGCGTGTAACTTGACATTCTCACGATATCTGATGAATATACATTTTTTAGCTTTAGGATCCAACTTAGATCACTTTTCTCTAAGCACGCAAGCAAAAGCTTCACAACCAAATTTACCCTTAAATGTGAAACATAGAGTTTCTTACTTGTCCACACCTCATACTGAGTTTTTATCAACAAGAGTCAAACAAGGAGATCTGTTAATAAAGTAATAGGTAGTACTCGTAGCCTCAACCCAAAAGCACTAATCCAATTGCGTACCACTCATCATACTTCTAGCTCTTTCCATCAAGGTTCGGTTCATTCTCTTTATAACCTCATTCTGTGTGGTGTATAGAGGGTAATTTTCTACCTCGTGATACTTGCATGTCTATAAAAAACATCAAATTCCTTAGAGCATTAGTCACCTCCATTATTAAAAATCTCAACACCTTTATTTTCCTATTTGACTATTTCTCAACAAGTGCTTTAAAATCCTTAAACTTAGAGAAAACCATATATTTATATCTAGGAAAATAAACCTATGTGTATTTTGAGTAGTCATCTATAAATGAAACATGATATCATGGTTTACCAATAGAACCAACATTCACTAGAACAAATGCATATAAGTGAATAACTTCTAAAACACTTTTTCTACAATACTTCCCACAAGAAAAGAAACTCTATTTTTCTTTCCATACACACAATGCTCAAATGAATTAAACTCATAAGAATAAACATAAAAATCATCGACCATCTTTTCATTAATCATGGTCCAAAGACCCTTTTTGCTGATGTGGCCCAAATATTGGTTCCACAACATGCATGCATTTTTATAAGTGCTAGTTACATTAGCAAAATTACGAAGTGTAAAAGCATCAAGCTTAAACAAAGTCCAACATTGTGAGCCTCTTACTATCACCAAATTTCCTCTAGCTATCTTATAACTAAACTAGTCAAATGTCACATGCACTTCAGAATCATTCAACTTGTATATATGAAGAAGATTTATTACAAGTCCTAGAATGTGTAAAATACCATTGAGAGTTTTCACTATGCCATCATTGAAACACAATTGTACCTTCCTATAACCAACATTTTGATGTGAACTATTATTTCCAAGGAATACCTCTCCTCCATCATAAGCTTGGTAAGATGGGAATCACTCCTTGTAGAAAGTCATATGGTAGGATGATCCTAAATTAAGAACCAACGATCATCACTAGCAACATTGACAATAATAAACAAAGCAATAATTACCAAAAGTTTTCTTCTTATTTTTTGCATTCCTTCTTCACATTTCCCTACTTCCCATAGTTCCAATACTTTACTTTGCTCTTCCTAGGGGTTTTGGACTATCTTTTTGACTTGGACCTATATTTTGACATCTTTCGTTCCTCATTAGATCTACCTTTGTCCTTAGGCCTTCCCCGGACATACAAGGCATCCTTCGAACCATCATCCATGAACTTTCTCCTTATTTCTTTATTGAGCAAAGTGGCAACAAGTGTATCCATACTTGGCTTTGAAGAATCACCACTAATTGCAACAATTAAATTTTTCTAAGATTGAGGTAAAGAGCAAAGTAACAAAATACACTTATCCTCTTCATCAATTTTAACATTTGTTGAACCTAACTAACTCAAAATTAAATTGAAAGCATTCAAATGCCCGATAACTAAGTCACCTTCTTGCATTTTTAATGAATACATACATCTTTTGAGATATAATTTATTTTTTAGACTTCTAGTTTGATAGATATCACCTATCCTCTTCCATGATAGATATGTGGTAGCCTCCTCAAAGACATTCAAGAGAGTGAAATCTACAAGACACAATTGAATGGTTTCCTGTGCCTTCTTGTCCAACTTATTCCAATCTTTATTAGATATGCCCTTGGGCTTTCCCTATTTATGCACACACTCCACTAATCACTCTCCTTGAGGAGATCCTCCATCTTAAGCTTCCAAAGCTTGTTGCTCTCATGCCATTGAACTTCTTAATCTCTATTCAAGATGTTCTTCTCGTTACACACATATCTGCAATCTCACTATTTAGAAAATGCTCACTACATCACAAAAAACCCACAACACTCCAAAAAAGGTGCCCCCTTCTGAAATCAAGTTTTATCTTTGATACCAAATGTTGAAAGATAGGATAAACAAATATAATGAAAACAAAACATTGTGTTTAAATCCTAATTATCTAGTCAAACAGTCATGTACACTTAGCTAATATTATGGAATGGAGTAACATATAAAAATCAACAAACTGTAAATAAACACATAACACTAGAATTATGTGAAGAAACCCTCTTGGGAAAAACTCCACCACCAAAGATACCCTTCAAGTTTGTATTAACCAATAACAATGTGTTACAATAATACAATCCACTTCAATCTTCTTCTAACAACATTTCAACATCATAACGAGAATCACCTCCAAATGTCCCATAATATAACTATCTGAGGCATCTAATTTATATAACATTGGAGTAGGAAAATCACAAGTGGGTTCCTAAAACCAAATACCATAAAACCATGGCATTGGCAAAAATCCAATGCCACCATAGACAAATCCATCAATACTCACAAGAATAGTAATTAATAATTGAAACATCTTTGACCAATAACTCGCATGACACACATATTCAAAAGTGACACTCTATTTTCAAGCCACTACAACATGTGGACCCCACCTATCATAACAAAATATGCTTCACTCTCTAAAGCACCTAGGATTGAGAAAAGTGGTTGGAATCAATTTGTAACTCCCATTGTTGATCTACCAACTATAACCTTCCTTATTTAGTGCCATTACAACCCATATTCCAAGTCCCAAGAGAATAATAATTAAATAATCTCTCAACGATTTATATGGGCATCCAAGTATGCATTCCCAAGATGTTGGATACATGTAGAAAATACATAGGATTACAAGGTTAATATCACTCAATCCTAATAGATGGTGCTCATGTATGATTCTGAATTTAAGGAGCATTTGGGAAACCTCTAGGTGTGATGGTCATAGCCATTCATAATTAGGGAGGTCAAAGCACGTGGAACAATAAAAATGGAGCAACTAGATGGGACTCTAATTGAAGTTGCCTTAACTTATACCTCAAGAAGCCTCATGTATAATAATTTATTAGCATGAATAATAAGGTCTTATAGGATAGATAATTAGGATAGGATAGGTTTTGTTTATTTTCAACAAGTGATTTTTAGGAAATAGTTGTGTTTTATCTTCAACAAGTAATTAAAGTGGTATACAAAATGAAATTCCAATGCAATGTAGTTGTTTTGTACAAACTATATAAAGCAAACAAACAAAGAGAAGAGGAAGAATGAGGAATTATATGAATTGGGTGCAAGAATAAGAGTAGTTGTACACAATAGGGAAAAGAAGCATGAATGAATGCATTAAATACAATAAATTAAGTAGAGATCAAGGCGACTAGAGCTATTTTTTATTTTTGTAAGGATTCTAGCATTGAGAAAGATCCAAGGAGGAGTGCATGAAAATACAATGAATTGAGCATTAAAATACAATGAATTGTGCATGAAAATGGAATAGCACGCAGAGATTTGAGTTATACAAGGTAGAAGATTGTGCCATGTGAAAAAATATTGCATAAAAGGAAAGGGATATAGAGCAAAGATTAGAAGGTCATAGAGAGAACTACAATGTTTTCATGATAGAAGGTGCACATATATCTTACTTGTCTATGATATTTAGGGGGGATTGGCTTGTCTTGGTGAATGCCACCCCTTGTGACAATGAGTATTATTAGATTCAAAGTATGTTATTTGTGTTTTGTGAATGGTAGAAGAGTAAAGCACAAAGGAGTGTGTTGGGTGCACAAAATGGAACAAAGGTCGTATGAGCATGAGTTGTATACTCAACAAGCTTGGTCATCTTCAAGAATAGAGAGTGGCACATAGGAGAGGAATGGAAGTTTCATGCAAATAAGGGTGCAAAAGATAGATGTATTTAAGTTTAAAAAAAAAGGGAAATAAAAATTATAGGATTGCAATATGATTGTAACCAATGAGCCATGTGGGGACACTCACATAAGATTTGGTCATAATGATGCACACATGAAATATGACAATTTTGCAAATAATAATGATAAAAAAATTATTACATGAAACAATCACCTAGAAATATGTAAGGTACAAAAAGCTACAAATGTGACAAGAGGGATCAATGCTTTTAAGAAAAGTAATGGAGTACATGCTACAAGAATTTATTGAAACATTGTGAGTTAATAGAAAAATATGAAAGGAGAATATAGGGAAAGGATTCATAATGATCACCATTCAAATATTACATCATTAATGCTCTAGTAATTTTGGAAACAAAGCATTGAATGCTCATGGATTCATAAAATGTCTACATAAGGGACATGTTTTATTAAGGAATTTCTCAAAGAATTCAAGCTCATTGCAAAAGTGAAATTATCGCAATTTGAAGAGAGTCATGCTCGAGTTTGTAGTTAGAATGGCATGGGTTATGATGATGGTAGAGGCCAAGGAGCTATGGATGAACCACAACAAGAGATTGGTGATAGAGTTATAGGAGGAGCATGAGGCGCATTAGAAATTATGCCACTATAATTGATGAACATTTGGTATAAATATTGGTCATTAAGGAACCCTATGACCATCTAATGAGCTTTGATGTCACCAACAACAATCACTTTGATGAGGTAATTGACAACTAAATATATAAGGGTCTCACATAATCATATGTGGATAAGCGGGACATGCAACATAAGAGATAGAATGCCAATAGTTTGGCCTTTGATGCTAGAAGGGTCTCAAAGTTAGTTGTGCAAGCTCCCATACTTTAGGAACATTGTCATTGGTATAATTTATTGTGAGATAGTTTCATAATGGAATTATGTGCCTTAGATAGTAGTATGTCATACTAATTAGCACATACACCATCCATGAATTGACTAGGATTTCGTGCAATTAGATGCAACAATAGGATGTACAGTTATATGCAAATTTGAGCGTCATGTTGAGCTAAGTGACTGAAATAGTGATTTGGTGACACATTCAATGTAGAGGACCATACAAGATTGTAGTAACAATATTTGAATATGCTTAATGCTCAGATTTGAGTGACATGCATATCAAGGATGAAGATTTTCTGCAAGAGGGTATATTTAGTTATGCTTTGTGGGGTGTTTGTAGGCCATGAAATATGCATGCAAGGCATCATCTATGTCTATTACACTTTATTTGCAAATGACATAGTAGAAAATGCATAGGCAACATGAGGTGAGAGAGAAACATTCTGCTACAAGGCGTTGGTGATCCTCAATGTTTTGATCTATTATAATGCATCAATGGGTCAGGAGGTAGGCACACCTAACTAGATCTTGACTACATAGCTCTAAAATATGATGTCAACTATAACATATAGGGAGACAATCAATCAACATCAATTGCAAATGAATACATGGCCCAATGTCTTGTAGCTACAATTCATAAATCAACGCTAAGTAACACTGGAGTTAGTAGTTGCAAGCCTAAATATGTAATTCCATCTTTTTTGAAACCACATCAAAGTCACCTTCCCCAACTTCTAGAGTAAGCAAATCCAAGCACAGTACCATATATGTTGATGGCATATGTGGTTGAGGTAGATATTGCTTAAGACAATTGATAGGGTTTTCAGTTGAAAATAACATCACATACACCTAAACTATTACACAACCACTACAATAAAGGCTAACAAAAGGGGAAGATGCATAATAGGAGGTTGCAAGCTCAAATACACCAAAGACACAACCAATGCCAATGAATGTTGAAATGGGTGAGTATACTATATAAGGTAAAGTGGGAGAGCATGTAGAACAAGTAGTTCAAGGAGAAGGTCCTAATGCATAAGATTGCAAGAAGGGGATTGTTGTAGAGCAACTTTTTGTTCCAAGGTACATGCACACATGAGCTCTAGGCATTGTCATATAAGAGCCTATTGAGGATATTTAAGCACAAAGGAGTGACAACCACAAAACCCACCAACTCACATGATGTGGGTTGAGAAGATGCCAACAATAATAGGAGGTGATGTTTTTCCCATAGGGTAATGAGTTTTGTGATTAAATTAAGCCACTATAATGTACTTTGATAACAATTCCATTTGTCAAGGATGCACTAGAAACATTGTTGAATACACCGAGCTAAACATTGCATAATTCATACACATTGATTTCCCCAGTGCAGACACTACCCTCGTGCACATATTAAATGGAGTAGAAGTAGTCACATTGGTGGATACAAATTTGAGCCATGGTGATTTGGTAGCCTTGATGCTAACAACAATGCTCAGGTTGGTGAAATGATTAAGTTGCACTCACCACGAAGCCAATCAATTACATAGTGACACGGTGCAAATAATTGATGGGTTATGAACTGTCACAACAACCTTGCAACAAGAGGTGCAAAAGAAACAATCAAAATTAGATGTGATGAGGCAAGCAACAGTAGATAGACATAGGTTAATGCAATTCAACACATCATTAACTAAAGGGACACACACATCTTGGCCCTTTAAAGAATGCATGATGAACATGTCAAGCTATAGGAGGACCATGAAGATCAACTCCATAAAGCATCTACACACCTCTATTAGTTACAACAAAGGATTATTGATGTGCACAATGATATTTTAAGGGTGGTAAAGTAGTTGTATTAGTCAATGAGTCCTTGGATAAACATTTGTGCTCCTTGGAAATGATTATGTAGGCACTCTTGACCCTTGCACCAACATTGGAATAATTAACTACACAAGTCGAGAGAGAAGATGAGGAATTAGAAAAACAAGTTGCAAAAGTAGATTAGGGAAGGAGGATAGCACCTGAGATGGCCATTGTTGAGGAAATAAGCCTCAAGGTCACGACAAAACTCACTAACATAAGTGATTTGTGTGTGGTTCAACGAGGACATCACTCAAGTAAGGAAAGTTTTGGCTAGCACATTATTGTGGTGTGCATGGATTGACACGAGGCTTGCCATCAAGGAAGCCAGATTGACATGATGCAAGGAAGACTTGTAGATGAGGACCTAAATGGTTAAGACACAACAAATATATATATGCACATGTGCAAGGGTTAATGACATAGATTGAGAGAATCATGTAGAAGATATTATGAAGCTTAAGGAGCTCCCACAACTATTGCACAATAGAATTAGAGACATGGGAAAAGTTGTGTTATAAATGTAGACTACATTTGTAGCTTTAGAGAGCCAATTATCAATGCTAAAGCTAGAGGAGGACGATGTGGTCAAGTTCATCACCCAAGCTACATACAAATTATTCAACAACATTTGACCCGAATAGAAGCAAGTCTTTGATTCATAAATTTTGGTTATTGTGCTAAAGATTGCTGATGTTATTTCCAATAGAAGCTATGCTATCATTGGATAAAGTTTTTGGTGTTTTGAGGATAGAACATATAATTTCACTAGTAGAATGTTGGTGCCAATTTTGTATGTTTTAAGGTGCACCAATAATAGATAAAACTGTGAAGAAAGATATGAATTATAGAAAGTTGCTATTTTGAGTACTTGTAAATATGGATTATATAAGATAAGATTTTTAGGTAGTTTGAAGGTAACGCAATGGCATGTTGGGCTTGCATGCCTTTTGGAATAATTCAAAATAGAGGTTTATAAGGATTAATATAGAATAAATCTAGCTTAGTTTTAAAGCAATCTATATATAGATAGGTTGACAGTAAGTAGAGATTCTATATAAACCACCTTTGTAAAAATTTTGGAACACAATTCATATAATTTAAATACATCAAAGTGCTATTGGAGTTTTGGTATGTGTTTGCTTAAATATTTACTATATATGTGATTGCTTTACTTTACTAGGGTTTTTCTTATAATGCACAGGTTTGTACAAGGGTCTGGAACTCTAGCATGCCTAGGGTAAGTGGTCAGTTGGATTTATAGTTAGTACATAATGGTATTAAGTGCTAGCCAACGAGTCAATAACACACATGGGTAAGTTGGCTAACAACCTCCTGGTTTAGTTGCAAGATTGAGTTGGTTGATTCCCACCATCTACACATCAAATGAAAATCTTTCCATAAATGTTGCAAGTGAAAGACCCAAAACTTCTTAGTCTAGTAGCGAGATTATGTTGGTTGATTCACATTATTGATTCCCACAATTTGGTTGTGAGTTTTTGATGCAAGAGCATCTTAGGGATCATGTAATTTCACATCACCCAAAAATATATGTTTAATTTTTCTTGTATTTTCTATTAATTTTGTAAGGTTTTTGAAGTTTTGTTTATTTTGTGTAATGGTATTAAGCACTAGCCAAGAAGTCAATAACACATATGAGTAAGTTGGCTAACAAACTCTTACTTTAGTTGTGAGATTAGGTTGGTTGATTCACATTATTGATTCCCACCATTTGGACATCTAATGAAAAAATTTCCATGATGAAAATATTTCTACAAATGTTACAAGTGAAAGACCCAAAACTTCTTAGCTTAGTGGCAAGATTATGTTGGTTGATTCACATTGTTGATCTTGGTTGATTCACATTGTTGATTCCTATAATTTGGTTCAGAGGTTTTGATGCAAGATTATCCCAAGGGTCATGCAATCTTACATCACCCAAAAACTTATGTTTAATTTTTCTTGTATTTTCTATTCATTTTGTTAGGTTTTTGAAGTTTTGTTTATATTTTGGCTTTATAATTTTGAAAATAGTTTACACCAAGCCTAATAATGTACATGTAGTAATGCAAGGTCATTTGGTTGAGTTTTTGTTGGTTGCTCAATAATGGATGCCAAATTAGTAATCTTAAGCATGTGCAGTAGTGCTTCAAGCATAAATCATTTGATGAATGTACATTAATAAGGTGATTGTTTCAATTCATATTTCACATTTAGGAGATGGCATGAGATTTAAAAATTCAAATTGAATATATTTTCCCTAACTTAATAGACAAAAGGATGCATCCCATGACTTGTGGTGAAGAAGAGGAGGAAAATTGGAACTATTACCTATTTGTGCATTTCAGCCCAAACAAGCAAAGCTGGGACAACACTATTTGTTCTACCTTGAAGAGGGAGATAGGTATAGTAGAAACTTAGACCAGGAGTCTAACACAGGAGGAAAGGAAGAAGATTAATGAAGGGTAAGAGCTCGCAACCAGTTTTAAAAGGCCTACTACCCAGGTAGGAGGCCATTCCAGTCATCACTTCTACCTAAATCATGCATTAACTCAGTAAGAGTTGTTATAGGAGCCAGATAGAAGTGGGAAGGACACCCTATAGGAGTAGGAGACATTCCAAAATAGGCAGGAAGGGGAAACTAAGCTATGAGTTTCAGATTGTTTCAAATCTATGCAGTACAGTTTGTTCAAATCTCAGATGATAAAGGTACACAACTTGTTAAATCTACTTATGATTTTAAGCAACTTTATTAGGCAATAAGTTTCAGATGTATTTTCCTAATACAATTGATGGTTTACAACAGAAGAGAAATAGAAAAATCATTGCATAAAACAACTACTTAAATATTCACAAGGAAAATGTGTTCAAAGTTCTTACACAAGCCGTGGGAATTGACTATAATCGATGAAATGAAACGAACACATGTACATTTGAAATAAGAAACATAGAGGAGGAAAAGGGGATTTGTCATTACCTGAGAAGATGAATCCCCACTGGTGGTTGCACCATCTTCAAGTTCTCCATTTTTGTCTTCAGAGGTACCTGCAAGAGGGATAAAAAAATGTGTTAGAGCTCGGGATCTATCCTTTCACTCTTGTATGTAAGAGCATCAAATTCACATGCTATCTTCTCATAAGCATCAAAGCAGGAAATGAAAGAGATAAGGAACTTCCAGATGCAAATATACAACCACAAGAGGATGCAAGAGATGAAGATCGTATAATCAGAAGAGAGGCTTCTAGCCTCTATGTTTTTCTCTAACTTGTGTTCTGAGTGTGCAGGTATAGGTACATGAAGAATGTTGTTCGTTAAGTAGCAGTATGAAATAAATGGAATAGTCATTATGATTGTTATACATATGCTTGAGTGAAGGAAGATCATGGATAGTTTGATAGATACAAATTAGGCATGTAGAACACTCAATAGTGCCTCAAATGAATCATAAAGGAGCAATCAACCACTATCAGGACTCTATGACAGTCATAGGAAAGATAAAGGTAAGAGGTATAACACAATCATTTCTTGGTCAAGTTTTTGTCACCAAGTAGATAAGGACAGTGAGAGGATGTCAGTAAAGTATGAGAGTTGTGAGCTATTGTTGGTTGATAAAAGAGGAAGGCCTTGACAGTAGGCTCAAAACAGTACAAAGGGATAGTTAATACAAATGGCAAAAGACAAGAGCTTTTCCATGCAAGGACAAGGGTTAAAGTTCATTGTTAGAAAGATTTGAAAGAGGGTCTAAGATAATGAAGAGGAATGTCAAGAGTTATGGCTTCAAAGTCTTCTCAAAGCCTTATCTAGATACTAAACAGGATAGATATCTGTCAATGAATGAGTAGAGATCTTGTAGGGTCTGCAAGACAAGATAAGTAGGTAGCAATATCTCAAAGGAGCTTGTTACAAGGTTTGAAATCTAAGCTATATCTCAAGGTGTGTGAAGTCCAAAGATGGCAAAGGAGAGGTATATGAGTTTTGTTAGAACTTTTTGAGCCTTTTCATGATTCATATAGTCCTTCAAGTATATACTTCACAGGACTTGTGACAACAATGTGGAAAAGAACACTCTGCACAATACAAGCAATCATAACAAAGGTTAGTGGATAGAAGTTTAAGAAGACAGTGAATGAACTCCCAAGCCTTAGAGGTATAGTGATCAAAGAGTGAAGGATACATCCCATGAAAGACTTGAAGACTCTTTGCAAAGCATACTGAGATGGGTGCAACAGTCATGAGTGAAGCTCGATGACAATGTGCAAAGAAAAGTTAGTGATATCAATAGAGAGGTTGGTAAATCCATAATGCATAAATATATAAGATCAAAACCTTGACAAAAGTAACAAATAGGGGGAGAAGGCAGAGATCTTGGAAAGGGTAGAATTTTGTATCATCAATGTGAAGGCTTATCAAAAGTTTCCAAAAGGTATGAGACAACATTGTGACGGTGTATGAAGATTGCCATTATCATGGATGCCTTGAAGAGTGACAAATACTAGTAGTAAGGTATACAATAGTAATCATAGATAGATAAGACAAAGGAACAGAGATGTATGGGAGATGAATGTGTCTAAAAGCCAACAGAAGCATGATGAAGAATAGTAGACAAAAGTTTGTATAAAGACAAAGGTTTGCACCCAAGTGTTGAAAGATTGCAGGAATGTATGTTTTCTTTCTTGTTAAGGAAATAATGGAGTTTTTACAACAAAGATGGACCTATTTGCTTCAACTCGTGTCAAGTCTTAAAAGATTTAAACATAGGTTGTGGTAGTACTATAATGAAACCCTCATAAAGACTCCAAGCCTCGTGAAGTACCATTAAGGAGTTCACCATAGACATATTAGGGATTATGAAAGTTTATTTAAACCTATTTAGGGTTGTGGGGATAACAATCATCTCTAAAAGACTGTTACAGTCATTGAGGAGGCATGAAAATAAAGGAAACAAGTGAGTATCAATAAGGGGCAATGGTACACATGCATAAGGAACACCAAAGAACAAAACAGGAACAATGACTACACAGTTCTTAGAAGTAGCCAATAGTCCACATAAAGGAGCAATCCTGTTTGAAGGGCTTATCAACCTTACAAGGAAAAGCAATCAAGGAACAATCAAGGAACAATCAACTAAACAACAGATACAATGCCACTTCCATAGTATGTAGATCAGAGAAAGGAACACTCTCACAACTTTCATGAAAAGAAGGAAGCTTTGTAAAGATCAGCTCAACGATAAAAAGAGGATAGTTTCATGTCACTTTATTAGGAAAAAATGATATTGTTTATGCTTCATAGAAACAACAGGTGCCTGATGTCTATAAAGTGTTCATAAATTTGCCTCATATATTATCAATTTTGCTGAGAGAAAAGCATGTACAAGAAGCACATCTAACCATGAAAAGCACAAGGTCACTGATGAAACAGTAAGAGCCTTTCACAATGATAGGAGGTATGCAAGTGACAAAGAGACAGGGGGTTAAGAGAATGAAGATTTGTATTAGCACTAATCCCTCTAGGGTCTTGAAGTTTTGTACTTCACTTGCAAAATTTTCATTACTTTAGCAGTTAAGTGCTAACCCTAAGATCCTTATGGAGCTCATTGAAGAAACACAGTTTCAGAAATAGCCTTATGATTGTTACACAATCAATAAAGAGGTAGTTATATATGGTTGTTATTAAGCTAAAGGACAACAATCATCGATGATTGTTATAGATAACATATAAGACAATCATTAAGAAGATAAAATAGTGTTCTAACAGAGTAGTATGGAGCAGCCAAAGAGACTGAGAGGCTTTTACAAGTGATAAATTCTCTAAAGGATACAAAGATGCAGAGTATGGAGCAGTGTAGGCATATTTGAGTATAGGAAACGGTTGGTGACAGAGCTTTATTATAGTGTCCATCAGATAGTGAAGGTTATGCATTATGTATGACTGCATTCAAGGCATGAAGACAAAAGGCATAGTCAAAAGGGATTATGACAAAGTTCAGAGTGTAGAGGGTTTGTAAATGCATTTCAAGCTTTATCATTACCTAACCTTGGTGCAAGTCAGGCATTAAAATCTTACTATGGCTGTACATGATCTAATTATTTCATTTTTCTTGGAATTCTTCATTCTCTCACTTAACTGCTACAAACACTCCATACTGGGGAAAAGGAAAGTGATATTTCAACATCCAGAGCATTTGAAGATTTGCAGACAAAAAGGAGAACAATCTTCCAAAAAGCACAAAGACTTCCAAACACAGAAGTTGCAAAAGCCACAGAGCAATGAAGTAGCTTGAAAAGAAGGAAACCCTAACACAATTGCACTGTTTCCCTTCAAAATAGAGAGTGTAGAAGCAAAAAAAAAAAGTCTTCATAGTTCTCCCTGAGAAGAAAGAGCAGTAATATGCACAGAAGGACGTACTTACCAGTGGTCAAGGGACATATAACATGTAGAAGAAATCCAGTTGCAAGATTCCCATAGTTTTCATCAAAGAAAGAAAGAAACAACAAACATCTTACAGTTTTTCTCCATTGTAGAATGTAAAGCACAGAAAAGAAGTTTTTTTAATTGTTTCCTCAAAGAAAGGAGCAACTAAACTATTCCATTGCCTTTTCAAGTCAAGAGTAGGAAGAAATAGTAGGGTTTTCATGGTTTCTACATTAGATATGAAGCAATAAAACAAAAGTTTCATCACTTTTTGTTCAAAATAGATTTTTTTCCCAAAGGTATAACATAACAGTAGAAGGCATGAACTTACCAGTTGCAGTCTTAGGAGAGAGAAGATATCAGTGAAAGCAGCACTAGAAAAACCCCATGGCGGCGCTTAGAGCAGAGTGTGAAAACAACAAATGAGCCCATATTAGGGTTTGAAACCCTTTTGCAAAGGAATGATGACCTAAATTTTAGCCCGATGCAAAAAAGGGTTTCCTAAGTCTTTTTTGACTTTTGAAAGGAAAGAATCATTGAAATATATTACCTGTGTGGTCAATAAGGCGTTTTGTAATCATAGAAGCTGCCTCATGAAAGCTCATGGTAAACACTTTAAGTGTTAAAGAAGATAGGAAATGATATGAGCCATGACCTTTTAAGGTCTTATCAGGAGTATAAAAGTCAAATAAGCAAAAAATTATTAGCCCCACCTCTCTTTGCATGGTCAAAGACATTCACAAGTGTAATTTAACACTTATTACTTGGTAATAATTACTAAATTTACCTTAATGCTTGTTATATAAACCTAAATCATTTATAAATTTATGATAACACTTATTAAGGTAAAATAATAAACTATATTACCTTGATACTTGTTAAAATAGATTTATAAATTGCCCTCAAAATCATGTAAGGGGAGAGAGAAGAGAAGAGTAGTCAAACAAGAGTTATAAGGTCATGCAAAAGGGGGTTTTTTTGCTTTTTTATTTGGACTTTTGGTCAAATAGGGCTATTTTTAGAGGCCCACTTGGTCAAGTGGCTTGATAAGAGGAGTTTAGGACTAAAATAACTCAAAATGAAATGGTTTTGGACCCTCTAATCTAATCTTTTTGCCTTGCTCACCCAACAACTGGGACTTCACTATTTTTGGGACTTCTTTCCAACCAATTCATGCATCAGAGGAGAGTTCATTCAGAGTGGAGTTGACTTCCCCATTGTTTGGAGGGAGTTTGTATTGTAAAAGAGAAAACACATATGCTTTTTTCTTAGTTCTTGCTTTCTGTTTTCCTTTGCACATTGCAAAGAGGGCTTTTAGTATTGTAACTCAACAGATTTATTTGAATTTTATATAGAGCAACATCATTATTTACAGGTACTCATATTATTTTCTCAATAAAATCAGTGTTACCTTTAGAGTTACATGTGTTATACTTGAATGAATGATTTTGATAAGGAGTTTGATTGTGATTGTAAACAAATCCTTTAAATTTCTGTCTCATTCCTTGAAGCTTAGATACAAAAAAGCAATTGATTTTCACATGTTGTAGGTTGTGCAAACCATTTTTCTATTTTTCCCCAGTTGTGAAAGCATTAGTCTTCCTTCAAAGAAAGCATAAATATTCAAGCCTTCTTATGAAATATTTATGTGTGAACATTGCCCAAAACTGAGTTGTGTAACCAAATCTATTAAGAGATAGTTGTGAATCAAAATAGCAAGTTAGAATTATAAACTCCATGCATCACCTCCTAGGATCCATTTTTCAGTTCCATAGCATTCCTTCTATCCTTTTTCCTTGCAAAAAACATCAGATCTAGGAGATTTCAAGGGAATTGACTCTTTTAGAGGTTCACCTTCGCCATAGACAATCCACAATCTGAAGGTGATCCAATGTTTCACGGGATTGTTGATTTTTATGCTTGACAAGGGTCCAATCCTTGTGACAACAGGAACCATTTCTAAAGTTCATGTTTACATGTTCGGTAATTTGGGCCCATGTCGATCCTTGGTGAAGACTTATTTCTTAGCACCAAAGAATAGAATGATTTATGATGCTTTGGAATGATGAAAAGAGGTTGTAAATTGTAAACACATCATGAGGTTGTCCTTATTGGCATTGAGATTACGAGTTTCCTTCCTTGAAGCTTTGACATTGAAAATTGCCTATATAAACCAAGGGTTTAGACTTAACTGGAAGGAGGGGGTAGATGAAAGGTAGATATAAGGCAACTTTGGAAGAACACATAAATAGGAGAGCACTAGATTGGGTCTAGTAAAAGATAAAATTAAGGCAAGAGGCTAGATCCAAGTGTGAATCCAAACAGTCAGAGGACAAGTTGGAAGATCATAAGTCCTTTATGCATTAACTTAGTGTTTATTTGAAGGTGTATTACTTGAAGTGAAGGTAGAGGACAAAAGATTGGCAATAGTAGTCATGTTGCATAATAGATCTATATTGCATGCATGAGTTGGGAATGAGTTCCTTGTGAAGTTTATTGTATTGGAGTGTAAGACCATTTGGTCTATGATTGTTATTAGGGTATCAAAGCTTGATTGTAAAGGCAAGCAACTTGTTGTAGCTATTGTTGAAGAACAAAATACATCGTTTCCTTATTCATTTGTATATTTAAAATTTTATGTTGTGTGATTAATTTTGTGTGTTAGGACTTCATGGTTGGATTGTCTTTCATTAGACCATCCATCCATGATTGCATTAGGTTTGGTAGTTGAGAGATTTGAACTTGGGACCTCACTCCCATTAAGCCAACATATTATTGCTACTCCACAAGCCCAAACCCACCTTTACTTTTAAATCCAATCTTCTTGTATGACATAATTACACAAAACATCCATAAAAAATCCTTGCAATTGGGATGTCAAAATCAAGCTCTCTAACTCTATTTACTATGATTAATTTAAACATCTATAATGCAAGGAGCAAGAATTGTCTCTATTCAAAACTCAAAACCAAATATTTGATAATTTTGAGTGCACAACAAAAGATCAAACCAAGACTTTCGATAAGAAACTCACTTTTGGTACAACTTGATGGGTCTATTGGATGTATGTCTTTTCATCTTCCTCTATTGAATATTTGTATCCTTATTCTCTTTTGGACTACTTTCACCTTGTATCAATTATCTATAAACATATTATCATGAACAACTATGTCTAATCTATAATATTATAACTTAATTCAATATACAAATAAACTCACATTTTAAAAACATTCTCACACAATACCAACATGAATAAGGCATGTAAAATACATGACATTCGATAACAAACTCACTTTTGGTACAACTTGACAGGTCTATTGGATGTACTATCTTTTTATCTTCTTGTGTCATCTTTGTATCTTTATTCTCTTTTGGACTACTTTCACCTTGTATCAATTATCTATAAACATGCTATCATGAACAACTATGTCTAATCTATAATGTTATAACTTAATTCAATATACAAATAAACTCACATTTTAAAAACATTCCTACACAATACCAACAAGAATAAGGCATGTAAAATACATATTAACACCAAACCTCAAAATTCCCATTCTTGAAGAGAAAGTCAAAAGAATTTATCTTTTTCCCTCTCAAATGATATGATAAGATTTAGTATAATAAAAAAATTTTTTTTATTGTTTACCCAAATATATGACATATTTTTTTATAATGGTTCAGATTATAATGTTTTAATAGGATTCTAACTCCTAATTCTTGAAAAAGTCAAAGTAAGCATGTGGACAAAGCAAGTACGAAGGAAAAAACAATATTACATAACACATCTCAATCCCTCATGGGACCACACGCAAAAAAGCTACTTAGGAGCGGACATAAAATGGAAAGCGAAAATGCTAATGGCACAACTAAGAACTAGTTCGCACCAACTTAGATGTGAAATCGGAAGATGGTCGAGGCCTAAAGAAGAATGGGAGGAGAGAATCTGCTGTTTATGCAATATGGATTTGGTGGAGACGGAATGGCACTACATCATGGAGTGCCCAACTTATGAGGATATTAGGGTCAACTATAGGGATATTCTGAATGTTGACTCCTTGACCAGCTTATTTGAAGAAGAGAGGTTAGCTAAACTCGCGATGTACTTGATCAAGATACATAGCAGAAGATACAAGATTCAAAAAGAAAAATAGATCAATTAGGCGCTGTGTGTGTGATCTGACTTTTGTGGATTGGGGCCCCCCTATGGGTTCTTGGCTCTCTTTGCAGCATGTTTTGGTTTCTAGGGTCCCATAGGCTGTTTTGGCCTCGTGGATGTTATTAAAAGCCTTCATTCATTCATTCATTGAAAATTAGGAATCAAACTCATCCACCCATATTTATGAATAATAAAATAATTGAGAGGAACCCAACTCTCAACTCATTGAATGCTGATAAAACGTGATTTACTTCCTATTAATTAAAGTAGACCTTTCCCCCCTCGATTTGATCACTGCCTGTAAATCCCAAAAATAACTCCTTCCATTAACACACAAAACAAGACCTTATCTATGCTCCGCCACGCGGCTCGAACTCTGAATTATTCGGGGTTTTACAAAACAGCGTATTTACTTTCCATGAATGAAACTGGTTTCAAACAATCGCCCCTTGAATCTCAACCTGCGTGCTCCCCGGTACCCCGTTCGAATCTCCAAAGGGCCGTGGATTTGGCTAAACCCTTCAGTCAGTTTATAGCTGATCTTGGATTCAAAAATGCTTTGAATTGAAAGGCTGCGGGGCCTGAGATCACATGGTAGCAGCGGAGTAAGAGCGAGGGAAGAAAATAAGCATGGATGAAAGTTGGATATGCGGTGAGTGCACTGGTTGTAATGATAAGGACCTTAGCGCATGTATTCGATGTGGAAACCCTAGGCCGGCGGTTATTGGGGTTCAGCCCTACGCCGCGGTCATGCCCACCAGAAATAATGGGGTTGTGAGGGGGGCCCCTCCTCCTCCTCCTTCTCATCATCATCATCATCATGATCATCATGATCATTATAATCACAGTCATAATCATAATCAGGTTGAAGAGGGCGGAGGATCTGGTTTCTGCTTTCCAGGTCTCGTCGCCGTTGCACTTTCTGGAGCTCTTACGGGCGTATTTGCCTTAGGTACTGAGCGCTATACCAATTTCTCTCTAGCTGTTTGTTTTATTTCTTTGCTTGGTAAACCTTGGGTGAGGTTATGTTACACCGTTATGGCAAATCATGTAACGGAAAGAGAGTCGCATCCATTCATGAATAGCTCAACTGATATTCAGAGAGCCCTTTTGGTTTCTCGGATTGTGAAACCATTAAACTTCTCACTACTGAACTCTGCACTCTTATGCTCAAATATGCCTTATAATTGTTACACCACAACATCGCCTTGGAATTGTTACATCGCCACATTGCCACATGTTTGCTGGATTTTGTGGCTCCTTGTTGCCTTGGGAGGACGGTGGAAGAGAACTAGGTAATATCTCGAGTTGGAACTGAATAGGTGCCGGAAACCACAAAGGACTGGCAGCTCAGTTGTAGATTACCCCTGTATACATATGGGAGGTCCTAAGTTTGAGTTTTAGCTGGTCCATGTAAAATAATAGAATGTGAACAGGAGTTACACTCAGGAATATTGTTACTAAATGGATGATAATCTCTTTTACTATTCTGTTCATGTTTAGTGTCAATATTTTTGATTGATTCAACAGAGTTTCATAGATATCAGCATCTCTGCCCTTAAGTAGCTGGTTACAGCTCACTGAGCGAGTGTTCACCTATACCACAAAAGTCTCCTTTAGGCTTAAGCTGTCATGAGTCATGACCAGGGGTATCCATTCTGTCAAAGTCACCAGAACAGTTTATTGTGAATTTATATTCGAGTGTACAGTTTATTGACATGGGAGGATTTGAACCATGCATACAGGTGTCACTCATTACCATTACAGCACTGCCACTTGGTTTTTTCTTACATGTTTTCTGGGAATTGAAATCTGGGTTGCTAACCGAATCTGATTGTTTTATGTTAGTTAGGGTTTTGTCTGTAAGGAATATTGGCGATGTTATCTGTATTGCCTCAAACAAATATTCTCAAGGACATTCATATTTTACATCGGAAATGTTAATACCTCACTATTCTATTCCGATTCTTAGAAAAACAAAGAATTTCATTTAATGGCAGAAAGCAGAAGAATGGATTAGGAGACAAACAAAACAAATTGCTATAATATTAGATAGGAAATCTGTTGGAGTGTGTTTACACATTGCTTCGTTACAAATTTCATTGGCAGCAGGCTTTTAATTCTATCCTGGCTCGTGTCTTTCTTGACAGCAACGCTATCTTTCTTCCCCTGGCTTCTTCGATCTAACTCAATAGGAGAATATATAGAGAGCAATGCCAAAAAGAAGGTAGTTAGGAGAAAAATTGCTCTCAATATCTGTGCCTAACTGTTACCACTAGTTGTACCAGTGTGGTATTATAGGCCAACATAGCTGTACAGATCAGTAAGCCATATTATAGGCCTGTAACAGTGGGGTCCCTTGGAAGGGGCAATCGTCCATAGTCTTATGCTGCAGGTGGCCCTGTGGAATATGAGAACACAAGAAATGTAAAATTTGGTTTCTTTACCTGAAAATCTGGAGTAGCCACTCTTTAAGCAGGAATACTCTAGCTGCTGTTAGAAGCGGGGGTTTAGAAGTTTGCAGGAACCACTCAGATGCTTTAGGACGGTTTTATAACAAATGGCAATTTGCATATGGTCTATTAGTTTTTTTAATAACATTCTTCAAATTTGATATCCAAAATCCTAAAAACCTGTGGCTTAGCAGAAAAAATATACCACATGGGACATTTCAACTGGAAACAGTTTCAGATTCTGCCGATTAGCATCTGCTGATAATACTCTGGATTTCTTTTCAGCATTCATGATCTGCACATTAAGGAGCTGACAAACATTATATATCTTTAACTTCTTAGTCAGTCCTCCTATATGATTTAGGATCTCTGGCAATTCGTTGAACTAATATGTTGCTTGTAGTGGCTGGGATGTAATGCATTGTTTTTTTGGACTGTATCAAATGTTGAATTTTAATAGTGCTGCTTTGTAATTAAAGAATCTCTTCTGTCAAATTTCCTCACTTACTTGAATGTTGCTGCAAGATTAGTATCCGATGCATGTGGTCGCTGTTGTGTTGCACAAGAATAAATCATGGGTGCTTCAAAACTCTGGAAACAGGGATAGGAGCATGCTAATATTAGTCCACTGGTAGTTGGAAGTTATTTTTTTAATAGTTAATATTTTTCACAAAGCAAGAAAAGCAGACTTATTCTTAGTCCAAGCAGCATTATTGAGGATATAAGATAGAGATAGGAAATCAAAGTAGAGGTTAAAGATACTCTTTTATGTTAGATTTATTTATCAAAACTTAAAAGATGTTATCTATTGTATTTAAGAAGCTGAGATATAACTGTATTGATTTATGGAATTGGGTTTAGAAGTTGTGTGACTTGGAATTAAGGAAGAGTAAGTTTAGCTTTAATGGTGGTTGGGGGGGGGTGGGCAGGCGGGAATGGGGGAATTCTATCTCCTGGAATCTTTCTAGATGAGTGTGTTGTAGATATTCTTATTTTCTTATATGCATGATCTTTTTCGTTATCCAGGGAATACCTGCATCTGGAATTGGCAAAAATGTGTATGTAATAGTATAAAAATTAGGGAAAAATTGGGAATAATAATGGAAAAAGTCAGAAATGCCTCTGGTTCAGCCAGAAATGGTTATTCTGGAGTTTCCATATGCCCTAGGTAACCAATTGGAAATTTTTGTTGCCTGGAATTGTTTCTGGGACTGGGAGATGTCTATCAACATTCCCGTTTCTGGAATACATAGGTGTCAACTAATTTGCATGGGATGTGAGTGTTGTTTTGGTTTCTACTTTATGCATGCCCTTACCACTGGTTATTGGTAATACGATGCAGAGAAGATTGAGGATTACATGTACTGTTGTTCTCACCAACTGTTTTGTGCTTAAAACTATGGAGCACTGCAGGATTATATTCTTTTTTAATCTACTACCTTATGTTTTAATCACATAGCTTCAATATCTGTTCATTCCAGGGAGTTGTTGGTATAGTTGTTATTTTACTGATGTTTTTATTCACCGTCTTCCAGCAAAATACCATTTTTCAATGAGAAGGTGGCATCACATTCAAATATATATAATTTTTCCAATACGTGGTCAAATTTTCTTTTTCACAGTTAAAGAGTTCATATCCATGGCTTAGTAGACGCTACATCTACAGCCTAATGAAAGGGGGTATTGTTTGGACTCTGAATTGATCTTGACTAGTCTATGTGCTTGTGTCATTGAGTTGTATTCTCATAAATAATGACTTTTTATTTGTTAATTTTAAGCTGTGATTCCTTAAGGTCTTCAAGACACCCTAGCGTTCTCTAAGGACCTGACACTATTTTGCATTAAGGCCCTATAGATTGAGTTATGTAGAATTCTCATATTCATATTTTATTTCCATCTCAGTAAACATGGAATTCCTTTACACTATGATCAGATGTCTTAACTCAGTTTCTTTACAGGAGTTGAGCTCTTGTATCAAGCTCCTAGGGGTAAAGTCTTGTCAAAGTGACCATTGAATGCTATAGTACATAACATGAAGATTTTAGTTGTGTGTACTCAGTTGATATGAAAACCTTTGCGACATATATTGGCAGTGTTGTTTCAGACTCCAGAGGATACTGATATGCATTACATGAATGGGGTTTGCAATATTAGAACTATAACACTCAATAATATGGGTATTGTTTGGACTCTGAATTGATCTTGACTAGTCTATGTGCTTGTGTCATTGAGTTGTATTCTCATAAATAATGACTTTTTATTTGTTAATTTTAAGCTGTGATTCCTTAAGGTCTTCAAGACACCCTAGCGTTCTCTAAGGACCTGACACTATTTTGCATTAAGGCCCTATAGATTGAGTTATGTAGAATTCTCATATTCATATTTTATTTCCATCTCAGTAAACATGGAATTCCTTTACACTATGATCAGATGTCTTAACTCAGTTTCTTTACAGGAGTTGAGCTCTTGTATCAAGCTCCTAGAGGTAAAGTCTTGTCAAAGTGACCATTGAATGCTATAGTACATAACATGAAGATTTTAGTTGTGTGTACTCAGTTGATATGAAAACCTTTGCAACGTATATTGGCAGTGTTGTTTCAGACTCCAGAGGATACTGATATGCATTACATGAATGGGGTTTGCAATATTAGAACTATAACACTCAATAATATTAGTAGTTCTAATCCTAGGAGTCACAATGAATGTTATTTGAAACAGCATTAGAAGTATTTTGGTTATGAAGGAGTTTGTTGCATAACTTTTTCCTTTACATATTAGTAAGCCTTCATGGATGCAATTGGGCATTTTTTGCTCATTTCTGTCATTTATTTATGTGATCACTCTAAATACTGCCACTTTACCAGAGCTGAAGGCCACAAACCTGTGCCTCTAAAGCATCAGTGTGGGTCTTGCTTTGCCATTGCAGAGAGAAAAAACTGTAAGAAAAGATTAATAAAGAGAGTTCAAGATTAATACAGCAAAGAAACTGAATGAAATGTTTTAATGAAATTTCTCGTGATGAGAAAGAATGTTTATAAATGACCTCTACCATGGCTGTTGTGTTTATATAAAGACTCTGCCAGTAGACACATTTGCTGCTCTTGGAATTCTGGAGACTAGCATGCTGCTCTATTGAAATAATTGACTGACGTGCGGATTGTTTGAACTATTGGCCTTTATCAAGGAAAGATAAATTTGCCTCAACATGTGATTGCTACCCGAGGAAGATGGCTCATCATCTAGAGTCTTGTATCATGTGAGGTCTAGAACATCCCTAGCTATTCTTGCAAGATGCTTGTAGCTGCTGCAGGTCATCACTGATGTGAGAATGTAAGCCTTAGCAGATGCTGACATTGGTAAGAAATCTGTCCAATACTTGCATACAAACAGAGGCGTTTTCAGGGTTTAATTTTGTGAGGATGGAAAATGCAACAGAAGAAGTTAATGGAAAATAACATACCTACAGGGTCAAAATTCAATCACACTTTATGCGTAGGAACTTTTGGGGAACAATCAATGGCCTAATGAAATCCACATAGCCAGAAAAATCAATTCAGTTGCAGAATAGGGATGAGAAGGCCAAGTTTATTATTGGGCTTGATCTATCTAATTCTTAACTACATCATATGATGATATGTTTGGGTGGAAAGCACTAAATCCTGGATTGTCATTAGAACAACGGTTATCAAGTCTTCAATGTCAAGTAAATGATTAGAAGTTTTTTATGGAACAGTTGCAGAGGTGGTTATAAAACATGAGGTAAATGTGTGGCCACCTCTTTAAATCTGTTTACTCCAAGTTATTAAATTGTAGCTTTTAAACTGCTGAATCACCTTTGCAATTCTTGAAAACCATGATTTATTGCAGAGGAAAGTGATTGAGTGAAGAAGAAACTCAACAAAAGATGAAAGCAACAAAAAGAGTAAAAGGTCAGCAGCAAAGATCAAGAGGTGCGATGCTATTATTGTGGAAAGCCAGCCTTGCTTTGCCATCATGGAGAGAGAAAAGGTGTAAGAGTATATTAATAAAGAGAGTTCAAGATTAATCCAGCAAATAAACTTAATTAATTTTTTAATCAAATTTCTCACAACTCTGAAGGAAGCATGCATATAAATAGACTCTACTATGGCTTTTGTTGTTCCATAAAGCCTATGCATTGTAGATGCAAATTTGCTGCTTTTAAAATTTTGGAGAGTAGTATGCTGCCATAATAAATGATTGAACAACATGTGGCTTGTTTGAACAAATGGCCTTATCAAGGAAAGATAAATTTTCCTCAAAATATGATTGCTTCTCGAATGCATCATTTAGAGTTTTGTGTTATCTGAGGTCTACGACATCCCTAGCTATTCTTGCAAGAGGTTTTAGTTGCTGCAGTTCATCACCGATTTGAGAATGTAAGCCTTAACAGATGCTGTTATTGGTAAGAAATTTGTCAAATACTTGCATACAGAGGCATTTTAAGTGTTTAGTTTTGTAAGGATGGAAACAACAACAGAAAAAGTTAATGGAAAACAACTTTAATACTTAGAGGGACAAAATGCAGTTGCACCAAGTGCATAGGTACTATGGGGAGTAATCAGTGGGCTAATGGAAGCCACATAGCAAGAAAAGTAATTCAGTGGCAGAATAGAGATGACAAGGGCACGTCTATTGTTTTTGATCTGTCTGATTCTGAATGGCATCATATTATTATTTCTTTTGGGATGTATTGTGATGTAATCACACATCGTCCCATTGCAAATGGGGACCCCTTTTTTTTTTTTGCTTTCTCGCTTCGTTTTGCTTTAAAGTTTAATTTTGCTCTGAGCTTGTAGGTTTTTGGTAGTGTTGTTTTGCCCATGTCTCGACAGTTTCTTGCCAAGAGGTCTATATGCCTTCATCCTGATGCATGTCACTGAGACCCTGAAAATGACTACGCCTGATATCTTGAAAATCTTGAAAAAATGACAGTCTGAAATCTGGTGGATCCTCAGAAATTTAGAATCTGCATGCTAAATCCTATGGATCCAAGACCTATCTCAAACATCCTGGAAGTATATTGATAAATATTTAAAGTATAAGAAACTCAATATTTGACTTATACTTAAGCATATTTTCAATATAGTTCCATTCAGGAGATCCAAAATTTGACTAAGGCAAGAAATTCCTCACTCCATGTCCAAACCCGCCCTACTTAGGCGGCCTTGGCATGAGGTCATGGACTTAGCCTCCTGCACATGCATTTATCCAGACAGAACCCTCAAACCCGCCCAGGGAAAGTTAGGATGTTTTCACGAGTTTTTGCCGATTGAAGGGAGTTAGGAAGTGATGATGGAGTCAAAAACTAAGATTTTGATGAAAATTCCATGCCTCACCTCCAAACCCGCCCAGACTGGGCGACCTTGGCACAAGGCCTGGATTCAACGTCATGCACATGCACTTGTCCAGACAGAACCCTCAAATCCGCCCTAGGAAAAAATGGTTTAGTTTAGAAGGTTTTCAAGAACAAGGCACTGGGAAATGATGAATTTCAAGCAAGGTTTGCAAGTTGGAGGGAAGTTAAGTAGATTACAAGCAACATTCCATGCATCATCTCCAAACCAAGCATTACTTAAAACTCCTCCCAACGAGGATGAATCAATTGGAAAGAATGATAAAAAATCACTAAGCTTGATGTCCTGAAATCCTGAAAAATGACTAAGTCTGATAGCTTGAAAATCCTGAAAAAATGACTAAGTCTGAAATCTGGTGGATCCTTAGAAATCTAGAATCTGCATGCTAAATCCTATGGATCCAGGACCTATCTCAAACATCTTGGAAGTATATTGATAAATATTTAAAGTATAAGAAACTCATATACTTAAACATATTTTCAATATACTTCCATTCAGGAAATCTTTGATATGGCGACAAGACTTGCATTCCAAGCACGCCTTATAAACCCACCCTACCTGGGCGGCCTTGGCATGGGTCTTGGATTCAAGGTTGTGATCACGCACTTTCTCCATACATTGCCTCCAAATCCGCCTTAGGGAGAGAATTTTCAAAGTTTAGAAGAGATTTTGAACGAGTTTCAAGTTAAATTCCATGGGTCACCTCCAAACCGGCCCTACCTGGGCGGCCTCAAGTGGTCCTCATGGATTGTATCTCCTGCTACATGAAACACTTCAGACACTGTCCTCAAAACCGCCCTACAAGAAAAATTGTTAAGTATTGAGGTTTTCATGCACAAAACACTGAGGTATGGTGATCTGTAAGTAAGATTTATGAGTTTGAGTGAAGTCAAGTGGATAATAAGCAATATTCCAGGTGTCACTCCCCAACCCGCCCTACCCGGGCAGCTTTGGCATGTAGACATGGACAATGTCTTCATCATCTCATGGATCTCTCCAAACACTACCTTCCAACCTGCCTAAGGAGAAAGAGATCAGATTTATAAAGTGTTTCAAGTGCTAAGCATTAGAAGGTGATGACATTTCAATGGAGGCTTCAAGGTGTGAAGGAATCAAGTGAGTTTCAAGTTGAAATCCAAGGGTCACCCCTAAAGCCGCCCTTCCTGGGCGGCCTCAAGAGGTCCTTGTGGACTATGTCACCTGACACATGAAGTAATCCAAACACTTGCTTCAAAACCGCCCAGAGTGAAGAACAATGCAATTTGCAAGGTTTGTTTGATTAGTATGATCAAGATGATATCACAAGTAAAGGAGGTAGTCAAGAAAAGTTTCTAAGTGTTGAAAATCCACAACGTACTCTCAAATCCGCCTAACTTGGGCGGCCTAAAGAGGTCAGCTTGGAGTTTTGATGTCAAAGCAATGTAGCTACCCTATCTTGGCTCTCTAATCCATCATAATGCTTCACATCCTTGAGAGGATCATTCAAAAGGAGGAAAGTTTGAAAATTTGACTAAGTCTTAAGAAAGAAGGAGAGAGACATCTTCATGAGGAGAGGAATCAACCTTAAGTGAAGAAATCCTTATACCTCTTTCAAACCCGCCCATGCTAGGCGGCCTTGAGCTCCATGCTTGGACAACTTCACCTCCTGCACATGACACTCTCCAAACACCATCATCAAACCCGCTCAAGGAGAAGACTTATCAAGTTTGAAATGTTTTGAGTTGAAGTACAATGAAATCATGAAGATTTGAAGAAAGTTCATAAGATTGAATGTATTTTGAGGCATATTAAGGAATAGTCCAAGGGTCACCCTTAAATCCGCCCTACCTGGGTGGCCTCAAGAGGTGTCCATGGACTGTGTCTTGTCCTACATGAAACTTTCCATACACTGCCTTCCAAGCTGCTCAGAGTAAAGACAATCAAATTTGCAAGAAGAGATCAGTGAACCGATGAAATGAAACACTTCATGGGTGAAGCAATCAGGTTTAGAAAAGGCGTAGAATGCTCTAAGTAACAAAATCCTTACTAGCTATCCAAACCCGCCCTTCCTAGGCAGTTTTCATCATGACAGGTGGACAACATCAGCACTTAATATCCATGATGTATCGATTAAGTCTTAGAGTTTGAAGAGTTGGGGAGAAAGGTCTTCAGGAGGAGATGAATGAGCAAAGTGAAGTAATCCATAAACACCCTCAGGACTATCTTGTCAAGAGACTCCCACCCTCATACACCTCTTTCACATGAAACACTCCATACATTCACTCTACATCCGCCCACGCTTTCCAAGAGTTTTACATGTTATTCAAGGAGGTTAAAACATCAATAACACAAGCAAGGGTTTCAATGTTGTCAAAACTAAGCAAAAATCACTAAGTAACAAAATCCTTACTAACCTCCCAATCCCGCCCTTCCTAGGCGGCTTTAGGCCCTTCATCTGGACAATGTCTTCACCATCACATGAAGCTCTCCAAACAACACTCTTGAATCCGCCCAACATGAGCGGCCTTCACCTCTGCACTTGGAGAAGTTGTCAAAAGCTATGCAAGTCACTCTAGGACATTACTCAAATGAAGGTGATCAACAAAACTTTGAAGAGAAAGGTCTAAGGCGTGCTAACGAGGGTCGAGTGATTATGAAATGAAGTTCACATCATACATTCCATACACACCCTTCAGGACCACCTTGCCAAAGTGCCTTCCACCATCATGCATGTTCTTCACATCACACACTCCATACCCTGTCTTCAAGTCCGCCCATCCTTCTAAGGATTTCCATCTCATTCAAGGAGGTCAGGTCATCATTGAAACAAGTGAAGAGGGTTTAGATTATCAAAGTAAAGCCCCAAAAATGCTTAAGTAATGAAAATCCACATGCAACCTCCAATCCCGACCATGCTAGGCGGTCTTGAGCACTTTGCCTGGACAATGTCATGTCATTCACAAGACACTCTCCTCCTATCACCTCTAAACCCGCCCAAGAAGGTCGGCCTAGACACTCAAGCATGGAAATTTCACGTTCCACAGTCCAGACATGCCCATCAAACCCGCTCAGGCTGGTCGGCCAAGAAGAGAGGTGAATTGTCAAGTGAATTCAAAGTGTAGCTTTCCAAGTTTGATTTTGACAAGTGAGGATATGTTTTGAAATGTCATTTTTTTAATCCCACATGCATAAGATGAATGTAATTTGTTGTTGAAAATCCTTTATATCGAGTCTTAATTTGATGTGTTTCTTCTTGTAGGTGATGGAGGATCCAAGGAGGTGAATGGCGAAAGCTCATACATGAGGAGTTTGGAAGGCGGAGGAAAGTTGCTCAAATTTGTCATCGTCATCACATGGAGGAGAGCTCCTGCATCAAGTTCATCTTACTTTGAAGACTTCGTAGACATCAATGCCATGCGAAGGGGAGCTAGTCTAAGATGATCAAGGTTACAAGTGCAGTTCATCATCAAGAGCATCATCCGTTCGAGGCGAGGATCAGTTGAAGGTTGTCACTTCACCACGCACATCTTGAAGGAGGTCATCATCCAGAAGCTGACATATCATGTGCCAGACAAGAAGAACTCTCATGAGGCACTAGTCTACTCCACGAGTCCATGCAACTGTCCAGAGGCATGATCCTGCACAAGCACAACATCACAAGATGAGAGATGAGCATGATCATCAAAGCGATCCATGAGTTACATCAAGACAACAAGAAGAAAATATTCTAAGTAAAGTGAACATGAAGTGAATCACACTAGTTCATTCAAAGATGCTGAGGTGGCACGTACACATCATCAAGCCAATCGCATTCTGCCATGTAAGAGGGCCCGCCATAAAGATGCTCAATAAAGATGCTCCAAAGATGCTTATCACATTGGGAAACGTGCCTTCATTGCCTCATTCATGTTCTAAAAATAGCAAATTTTGTAACAAACTGCCTATTGTCTCGATCTCGGCCGTTGATTGTCAAATCAATCCTGGCCCTTCATGTAATTTCTAGAGTCTATAAAAGGCTCATTCTTCTCATTTGTTGGGGAAGGGATAGGAGTTAGAGATTAGAGGTAGAGATCAAGTAGGAGTAGAGTAGAGAGGGAACACTTTGAAGTCATGAAGAGAGACATGAGATTGTTGTACTCACACATTTCAAAAGTAATACAAGCTCATTGTTGTTGTTTTGCATGGTGATCTTGTGGCTCTGAAATGTTAGCATGGTTTCAAGTTCTTGAATATGACGGAGATGTGTTTCCAAGAAGCTTAGATAGTAGGGTAGATAAAGTCCATTGATGTGATGTATATGCTAAAGATATTTGATGAACTCCTCCTTGGTTCATACTTTTGATGGTTTGTCGCTGGCAAGTCATTGTGCAAAGTTAGCCTGAACTACATTTGCTTTAGTTCGATTGTGAATGCTCGTTCAAACTGTGCCAGTTGTGGGTGTTTGGATGGAGGTTTACAGTATGAAAATCATTGAGTTACCTTTGGAGATTGCACCTGCTTCGTGTAATTGTTGGTTCCCATGGTGAAGCGGAGTAAGGTTACACGAGGAATTTGTCTATCGTAGCATGTGCATTATATTATTGTTCTTAGATTAGAATCCTCTCAACCCTTTCTCTTTTTTCATTTTCTTATAATCAAATTGAAAAGTTCCATTTCATAAGGAGGAAGTAACTTGTTTGAATGGAGTGAGGTGACAATTCTACGTAAGTCCCTTTGTGACACAGCAAAGCACATCACACCACTGAGGCTATCCGTTGCAAATCACATACAAGGAACCTTGGAGCGTTATTGTTTGATCATTTAGTTTAGCATTTGAGACGCTTTGTTCAAGAGAGGATAGAGCACTTGGTGTTTTATTCTAATGTTGTTGTCAGGAAAACATCATCAACAGGATGAATTGAATGAGATGTTTGGGTGGAAAACACCAAATACTGAATTTTCATTAGAACAACTGTTTTCTAGGCTTGAAAGTCAAGTAAATGATTAGAGGCCCTTGATGAAACAGTTGTAGAGGTGGTTATAAAACCTGGGGAAGATGCTCAGGCTCCTTCATAAAACATTTTACTCCAAGTTCTTAGATTGTGGCTTTTACACTGCTCAATCACCTTTGCAGTCCTTGGAAACCATGACTTGCGCTTCTATTACAGAGGAAAAGTGAAGAAGAAACTCAACAGGATGCGTTGTTTGTTAAAGGTAAAGCAAGCAATTAAAAAATGGTAAAAGTTCAGCAGCAAAGGCCAAGAGGTGCATTGCTGTTATTGTGGAAAAACCAAGCCACGTAGCCTGAAATTGCAAAAGTAGAGTAGCTAGTATCCAGAAAGGTAAGGTAAAGGAAAACAAAGAAGAAAAAAACACATTTCCATTGATAATTTAACAAGGATCATATGGTATGAGAAGATTGGCATAGATAAGAACAAATCACAAGGATTCTAACTTTGATTAGATATTGCTGACAATTTGGTTAGTCATGATAGGAGGGGAACGGGCTACATCTTCATACTGGGGGGGGGGTGACGGAGGAAGCTCCTTGATTCAATTGCACTGTTGTTTTCTTCAACTTCCCTGCATCCATAGGCTGCTTAATAGATGCTTCTGCTGGTGATCTATTTGATTCATCAGTAGTATTAAGCACCGTTCTTTTAACTGAGAAATGAGAAAAACACACAACCTTCCACCATGTTGCCTACTTTGGATTTTTTGGTTTCTCCAACGGGCAATCCACAACTATATGGCCCACCTTGAATCATTGTTTGCATCTAAATGCTATATTTTCATAGTCTAGGACCTGTTTCCACACTCAGTCTTCTACCTGAAGCCATGTCTCATCCGGTAGACCTTTGGAGATATCCATCTCCACCTGAATTTGAGCAGATGTAGAATGAATTAAACCATCAGTTTTAGGGTCTAATGTCAAAAATCTGCCCAACATGTTTCAAATACCTTGAAAACATGCATCAACCCAGAAGCTAATTGCACCCAAACTGGCATTACAGAAAAAGTTTCCATCATGAGGTTAAATGCAAGGAACCATGATTTTACCAGCAGCATATGTTTTTCCTAGAACCACGAGCCTTTTTCCAATATGAAAGATCTACCATCAGTTGATTGACATAATAGCACAAAAATCCTTGAGCACTGTGATAAATTTCTCTAGAGTCCTGAAGGGTCTCAAGCCAGATTTTAAAAGTCCATGCATGCAGATCAGAAAGAATTGGCAGTAAAGAACTAAATTGACATATCAACCCTGATTTAGAAAATTTGACCTCCTTCCACACTACTTCCTCGCCAAGCTTTAGCACTTGATGGACGCTTGTGCACGGGATGATTGTAGGCCTTTGAGAACCCAATGATGCTGGAGGTAGCTTAGATGGAGAAATAGGTGCAGCTGAAGGGGCAGTAAGCACCTGAGTGCATTCCTCCCTCGATGTTTTTGTATCAGCTTTAAGTTTTAAACCCTCCATGACACCCTGTTTGCAGGGGTTGACCAGTGCTGCCAGTGCTATAGCCTTGTATTGAAATGGGTCCAAAATATCTTTACCCAATCCAGCACCCACTGCAGAATAGGCAACCTCTTTATTGGTAGAAGTTGCATGCGATCCATCAGCCACCATAAGAATAGTCTTCACCCATCCACCCTTGCCAATAGTACAAGGGTTTGCAGGGAAGGAGGCACGAAAGGCCTTCATGTTGCATGATAATCTAGAATCAACTAATAACGTCCTGTGAAAGTCCTTGTCCTCTCCATTTTTTTTAGTCTATTAAAGTGAGGGCCGCATTCATCTCTCGTATAACCTTGGGCTCAATGTTTAGACAATTTGATGTCATGGGCAACAATCCATGCAAGGTGGTATTTTAGGTGATTGATGCCTCCACTCATCTTCGATCCACAATAGTTGGAAATGACTGATCCCATGGTTGGTCCAGGTATGACATGCTTCCAAGTGACATCCTTGTTGCCAATGCTTCCACTTCCACTTGCACTAGTTAATGCCATTGGATACAAAGTGCAAACTTGGCGTTGAAAAAATGAGAAAAGAACATTTAATTGCTGCAAACCCTAGCGCTGAAAGAAAAAATCGTGGAACCTTGGCTTTGAAAAAATAAAATAAAAATTTAAATGCAGAAATCTTAGTTAGCATAGATTAATTCAAATGCATGTAAGCCACGGATGAACATTTAAGGGAAGAATTTAGAAATGTAAAACAAATTTGAAGAAACTTTGGGGGAAAAAATGTAAAGATAAAATCAGAATGATATATTACTTACAAAAGAGCAATGCTCTTAAAAAGACTTAAAACAGATGTTTCTAAAATTTACAAAGCATAGATGTTTCTAAAATAGATTAAAGCTAATCTAAATAACAGAATAGAAACAATCTAATATATTACAATAGATGACCATTAATATAAACTATCTAATTTTATTTTAATACCCCCCTTAATGGTCAATCTATCAACTACACCAAGATGCCCCCCTAAATAAGACAAGATCTGCAAGTCGCTTGACCATAAAAACAAAGGCAGATTGAGGGCACAGAACCCAAGACAGAGTCAAGAACCCTAGCACAAATCTTGAGATAGAAAAACTCGAGCACGGATTTTAAGGCACAAATCTTGAGGAATTCGAAGTTGATCAAAATGGCCGCCTGCCAAAAACAAATGTTGAGCGCTGGTCCTTGGTCTTCACGTGACCGAAGGCTGAAACTTTGAGCGCTAGGCACAAGCGATGCTAACAAAGTCGCGGAAGACACACGACAACCCAAAAACACGACAACCCAAAAACTGTGACTGAAGCCTTAGAAAGGCTGTCAACGAGTCAATACTGCCAAAGACCGCTGAATGCAAACTTGAACTATGATTTCAACCAATGACCAAGACTTGAAGCCACCAACGAAAGGTCGATGCAAACGTTGCAACAAGGAACTCAAAAAAATCAAATCGCGACTAAAGGGTTGAAAACCCTGAGTGGCCGAAGTCAAGGAAATACTGCTGACTATCCTTGAACAAAGAAATCACCAGAAACACCGACAAAAAAGGTATCAGCGACTTCAAAAATGCGAATATGTAGAGATCGAACAAAAAGGCAAGGCAAACCCATGATCAACACTTTGTAGATTTCCGATTGGAACCTTTGCAAGCAACAAAGTTTGGAATTGCCGCCAAAATGAAAACCCTTGAGCGCAACCAAGGAGGTAAGCAACAGACGACCAAAAAAACAAAAGTCGTGACCTCAGAAATTCCAAAACCTGCGGTCAAAGCATAAAATGCGATCTCAGAAGACTCACGATCCTAGCAAGGTTAAAAAACACTGCCGCCGAAAAACATAGAACCTGCAAAAAGGGAAATCGCTACCAAAAACCTCCGCCCAGAAGAAAAACGATGAAGGAAAAACACAAGCATTGAGGATCTTTGCAAAATGCGAACGAATCAAAGAGGAAAAACCATAACTAGGGAGGAAAAAATGGCGATCCCCAAGAAACAAATCACGACCTCCAACCAAACAAAACACGATTCCAGACTGGAAAACAACGATCAGAATCTCCAGAAACCCTGAAGAAAGCCGCTGAGGAAAACGCGATTAGAAAACAAAGAGCTGGGTTGCGGTATAGGCGTCCGTACGACGTACAGATGTTACAGAGAGTGCCAGAAATTAAAAATTTCGAAAAAAAATAATTTCCCGCTCGAACCCAGAGCTCTTATACCATGTAAAGATTAAATCAGAATGATATTCAAAATGATATATTATTTACAAAAGAGCAATGTTCTTAAATAGACTTACAAACAGATGTTTCTAAATATACAAAGTATAGATGTTTCTAAAATAGATTAATGCTAATCTAAATAATAGAATAGAAACAATCTAATATATTACAATAGATGACCATTAATATAAACTATCTAATTTTATTTTAATAAAAAAGAACTTGAAAGACCTTAAAAAATTGCCGAAATCTTGTTTCCACAATTGTCGAAAATTGCCACAAGAATCAAAGGAGATAGATTGTTGTGTGAGCGAGAAGGGAGGGTAGGCAAGCTTTAAAAAGGAACAATTGCAGTTTTTTTTGCATGTTTCTGCTGCGGACCACATTGTAGACTTCAAGGCGAGTCACATGTATGGACTCTTCAAGTACTTGTGTGTACTTGCAGCAAGTTTGCACTGAATTGGGCATGAGTCCCAAACAAGTTCCTTGCTTGTGACTGCATCTCAGGAGTACTCAATGAGTTTTCAAACTATGGGAACAATCCAATACTTGCAAAAATTCGTAACATCATGTTCAGTTATAATGGTACTGTGACATATTGTATCCAATGGGGTAAAATTCAGCAAAGATCATTTGAAGAGATGAATAGAAAGATTAGTCAAGCTCTAGGCATAACATTAAGGAATTTAAAATAACCTTTTGAGGTGGAAATGAATGTAAGTGGGTATACCATAAGAGAAGTGTTGTGACCTAATCACACTATGCCCCATTGCAAATGGGGACCCCCTTTTTTTTGAGCCCTGTGCTTTGCATTGAGTTTTGGATGATGTCTTAAGATTGTGTTATGATGAGTCATTGGTGTGTGAGTCCACCGCATTGCCAAATTGTTGAGTCTTTTGAGAGGAATGGCACTGCAATATAGACAAGTAGTGACTTTAAAATTCCAATTAGAGTTTCAAATATTGAAAATGCCTAAGTTTGTAAGAGCTGACCAAGACATCCTGCATGAAGAATGAAGTGTTGACCTTCAAAATGCCTTAGACATTAAAATTTGCAAGAAGGAACCAGCCAAGTAACTTGGGCGCTAGTTTTCCTATGTTCAACATCACATTAGCGCCTAGGGAGAAATCAACTTAGATTCACAAGCCTTAAAGGGTTTTGCCTTTGGTAAAGAGCAACTATAATGATTTAAGCACCTGAGAGGTGAAGGAAACTTTCATCTATACCTAGGCGCCAATTCACACTGAAATGATCATCCATATGCGCCTAGGAGATAAGAGGCCAAGAGCTTTGAGTTTTGAAATCACCTTGGAATAGAAAGTCTTCAAGCAACAACAATGCCTTGATTTAAGATCATCATAGTACCTAAGAACAAGCCAAGAGAAGCTTAGGCACATTTTATCTATTGAACGACCCATTTTTGGCGCCTAGAAGAGAAATCAAGTTGGAATTAATAAATAATGAATGTATTGGAGTTGAACAAGTTCACAAGAGCCCATGTGAGTCATAAGATCATAAAAATTGGAAGTAAACATCGCATTTACTCTAGGCGCCTATTCATGTTCAAATGATCATCAAAGTGCGCCTTAGGTTGAAGTGAACATCTCTTAAAGCCTAGGCGCCCTTTCTTGCTGTTTTAATTATCAAAAGGCGCTTTATAGTCTTGTTAATACTTTATCTCATTCTAGGCACCATTTCTTGCTGTTTTAGCCATAATCAACGCCTAGGAGGTAGGAATAAGTTTGTGCGCCTAGCATCATAAAGACATGCATCAAGCATTGAAGGAGTTTGAGTTTCAAGACACTTTTATTAAATCTCAAAAGGGTTTGGATTTATGAGAAATAAGGCAAGTATCCTTCAAGAAAGTAAGGCGAACTTCCTTGCCTTTTTCACCCATTTTTGGCGCCCAAAGTGAAGAGGGCATGAAACTTTGAAATAAAGCATGTAGAGGTGGAGAGATATCTAGGAAGCTTTAGAGAGTTTAAAAGAGTGAATGAAGGTGTTAAGAGTTCAGAAACTAAGTCAAGAAGCTAAGGCGCATATTTTAGTCTGTTTACATCCAAATCAGCGCCTTGATAAAGAGCCTCTAATTATACATTATGAAAGTGACGCTCAAGTTAAAGAACAAGTCTCTTAAGCATTTTAGTATGAGATTGAAGTTAGTGAAGGTTAAAACAAGTTAAAAATGCTAGGCGCACATTCATGCCTATACAATCTGATTTCAACGCCTATTTCCTCCACCTCAAATCAGTGCCTTGACAAGGAGTAGAAAATTTAACATAAGGATGGCGCCTAGAAAGGAGAAGAGTATCTTAAACCTCTGAATATAAAGTTGAAATCAATGAGTGGTAAGCAACAAGCTTGAAGAGATTAAGGCGCCACTTTCAGTCCATTTTCATTAAAATCAGTGCCTCAAAAGATATAATCAATGAACATCACAAGAAGTATGCCTTGTAGGTGAGGGTAGAAATCAAGGATGAAGGGCTTCACCGAGTGTTTGAGATCATGAAATTATACCAAGTATCAAGGCGCATATTTCAGTTCATTTCGCCTAAGATCAGTGCCTAAGTAAAGGAGACACTCATCTAGTTTAGGCGCTTATTCCTATTAGTTTCACCTTCAAAGTGCACCTAGGAAACATATAAGTTTTTGGAGCTTGAAAACATGTTTAAAATAATTGAAAAACAACCTATAAACAAGGCACAGTCTTATGCATTAATCACCCATTTTTGGCGCCTAGACTAGAGAAAGGTTTATTTAGATGTTTAAAGATGATTCTTTCATGTTATGAAGTGTTTATCAAGTGATTGATATTATTTCTTTGTTGATATTACAGGAGCGTGGACGAGATTGAGGAATCATCTGAGGAGCAAGCGCTTGGAGTCACCTTCAAGTGAGGAGTGAGGCTAGAAGGCCATTACGAAGAAAGAGACATCATGTAGCTACTCCAAAGTATCACATCAAGTTCAGCGTACTTCATCGTTGTTAGTGTAGGTTTTTATTTCCTAGTGGGTTATTTATTTTTCCCTATATTCCTATGTTTTTCCTACACTTCTAATAATCTCGCTTAGATTAGTAAAACGTGTCTTATTAGGTGAGTGGTTGCGAGGTGTCACCTTTCTACATGTGAGCATCCATTAGCTATCTTGGGAAGATACTTTGCTATTTTTAGTCCGATAGATGGTTGCTCCTCATTGGTTGGTATTGCCACCTCCTCCCTCTCTCTAGTCTATATAAGTATGCCACCTGGCTTGTATTTTGGATTTCTTGTTTTTGCATCCTCTTAATGCTATTTTGCTTCTAGCATTTGCATTACTCTCTTGGAGATTAACTCTATGTTGCTATTTTGATTTCACATCATTTGCATTCATAGTTTAGATATCTATTCGTTTGCACTAGTTTTCTGGGTTAATAATTTTTTCAGATTCTAACATAGTATCAGAGCCTCGCTATGTGCAAGAGTAGTTTTTAGTTTCCTTATTTGAGAGATTTAGGGGGCTAATAAATGTTATTGCAGTTTTTTCGAAAAACCCAGTATGCTCTTTTCTTGCATCTTCGGATGATCTGGAGAATCAGAAAAGTTTGACGGAAACATTTTAATCTCTGGGGTTTGCACATGTGTTTTATGAAATCTGGGTGATTGCAGCATTTCTGGTTATTTTGGTAGCATTTTCGACTATTCCAACGCGACCAGGAGGCTTGAGAAAGTCAGATTTGGTTTTCGTTTCACTGAAATTAGAGATCGTCAGACACAGTTGTGGAACCGGGGTTTCAAGCTCAAATCTGACAACTAGCTTGCATATTTGGTGTTTTCAATCAATATTGCAGGTTCCAACATGCCTTTGCTTGTTTTAGGTAGCGGATTCAGCGTTTGCATGCCGTTTTTTTGGTTGTTGGGGTCGTTTTTTGTTGCTAAAGGCGTTCTATTTACATTGGATCAACATTTTTTGTACATCAGCAAGAAAAACGCCTTCTGGGTTTTGTTCGCAGCACAAAAAAACCATTTGGGTATGTTTTAGTTTTTGCATGCAGTCTATATATTTTGCAAAAACACACTTAGAAAGCTACAGTAGGACCCCTCTCCGTTGGTAGTTGCAGTTTTGAAGACAGTTTTCAAATGCTTCGTTCTTGCTCATACGGACTCCATTTTCCACGATTTTTTTTTTAATTTTGGCTATTTTTTCGTGCTCTATGCACTAGTATAGACGTTTTTTGATTTTGACGCAGAGTTTTCAGAAATTACAGATTCTCAATCGTGACACTACACAGTTCTCATTTTGGGAACTTCGGAGGATCATAACTTTCACATACGACCTTGTATCGAGGCGATTCTTTGTTTGAAAGTGCATGATTTTTCGAGTAGATCGCAGTGGTGCTGTTTATTTCTCTGGGTATTGTGCCAAAGTTGTATTTTTAGCATATGCTCTTCGTGAGGGTTTTGTAATGCATTGAAATCAAGACCACTTAGTATTTCTTGCTAGTGGCAGTTGTAAATGCACTAATATAAAGTGTCAAATCATATTTTTTGGGGGGGTTCTTTGCTTGAGTGAAAAAGGGGGGGTTGTCTTGGTTGTGTTCTCTTTTTTTCGACATTTCTTCTCTGCATTTCTTCATCATGGATCAAATAAATGTGCCCATCTTAACTCCATACAATTACTTTGAGTGGAAATCACGCATAACAATTCACTTAAGGAAAGTTGGATTACATAGGATAACTATGGGACTTGAAACTGAACCTGCTAAAGATGAAGATAAGCCTAAGTGGTTTAACAAATGTGATGAGGCATATGGAACATTGTGTTTGTCTGTTTCTCCTGATTTGCTTTCTCACATTGAGTCTTTGAATATACCAAATGAAATCTGGACAAAGCTAGAAACACTATTTGGCACACAAGATTCAATGAGGGGACATGTTGGAAAATGAACTAATTAGTTTAAGTCCAAGCAATTTCAACACAATCCAGGATTTCTTCACTAAATTGAAATCACTAAGGTTGCAGTTAAAACAATGTGGAATTGAAAAGAAAGATGAACAACTGATTCTTAGTATTCTCTCTAAGAACTTGCATCTTTGGAGCCATGTACTATGCCTTCTATTTTGATGGGTGATGACACTCTTGTTGAGGTGTGCGGGAGAGGGTTTGTTGATGTGGGGGATGGCACATTCCATGATGTTCTTTGTGTGCCCTCATTATCAACTAATCTACTATCGGTATACCAGATCACTTACACAGGTTTAGGCAAGCAGGTTGAGTTCACTCCTGATTCAGTGGAGATTCGTGAGTTGCATAGTGGTTCTACAGTTGCAGTTAGGAGCGCAGATCATCAATCACGGCTCTATCTGTCTTCTCACTTTGTTCCTGATCCTCCTTCGACTGTTTTGCTCACTCATTCTGATGATGTGAGTATATTATGGCATGAGCGGTTTGGCCATCTTAACTTCCGCTACTTGCAGCAGCTCAACCAACAGAGCATGGTCACAGGGTTGCCTTCAGTTTAGTTTTCAGGTGGTGTTTGCCAAGGTTACATTCTTGGTAAGCATCCTAAGGAAAAGTTTGACAAAGGTAAGGCATGGAGAGCTTTACAGATACTGGAGTTAGTTCATAGTGATTTCGCTGGTCCATTTCAGCATCCTTCTTTCAGCAGGGCCCGATATGTCCTCACATTCATTGATGACTTTTCTCGATATACTTGGGTGTACTTTCTCAAATAGAAGTCAGAGGTATTTGATCATTTTCAGGACTTCAAAACTTTTGTAGATAAGCAATCCAGGAAAGCCATCAAAGTTTTGTGCACTGACAATGGTGGTGAGTATGTCAACCATTGGTTTGAGAGGTTTTGCACTTTAGAGGGGATTGATTTACAGCATTTAGTTCCATACAATCCTCAACATAACGGTTTTGTAGAACAGAAGAATAGGTCCTTGAAGGAAATGGCGAATTGCATGATTCACTCCAGATCTTTTGCACCACAATATTGGGCAGAGGCCATTAATTGTGCTTGTTATATCCAAAACCGTGTTCCTCACCGAGCCTTGAAGGGAGTCACTCCTTTTGAAGCTTGGAGCAGTCGGAAACTATCAGTTAAGCACTTTCGAGTTTTTGGTTCTCCTACATGGGCCCACATTCCTGCAGAGAAACGCAAGGCCTTGGCTCGACAGAGTAGACATTGCATATTTGTAGGTTATCTTGATGGTGTGAAGGGTTATCGGTTGCTCCACCCTACTACACATGAGTTGTTCATTGAGAGGAGTGTTTAGTTTTAGGAGGGCTCTTTGAGCTCACTTTCTATCACTTCTCCAACTCCTTCCACCTTGACATTGGAGTCACTTGGGATACATGACATATCTTGTGATGCGTTAGATTCACCTGAGCAGTCTTCTACCTCCACTTCCGATGCACAGAGCGATTCAAAGGACTCACCTCCTTCCTCTCCTAGTCATAATCCAGAGGTTGATGATTCTCCTCCAGATTCTCCATCTTCCCGTCCACTTTGGGCTAGACAGACCTTGCAGTCTGCAGGTGATTGGGTTGGGGATCCATCAGACACCAGGCGGACTCGTTCACAGTTCCAAAATGCTCCACATGTCTTCATTGCTACTGCCTCAGATCCACAGTCTTTTCATGAGGCTTCGGGTATTTCTGAGTGGGATACAACTATGCAGGAGGAGTATAGTTCCTTGATGAGGAACCACACTTGGGATCTTGTCCCTCTTCCTAAGGGAAGAAAACTTGTTCAATGTAAGGTGATCTATCGGACAAAATTTGTAGCAGATGGGTCGGTTGACAAGCATAAGGCTCGCTTGGTCGCCAAAGGATTCTCTCAAGTTCCTGGGATGGACTACTCTGAGACTTTTGCGCCAGTTGCCCGAATGAATTCTATCCGTCTTGTTCTTGCCATTGCTGTAGGGAAGTACACCAGATGGATGTGAAGAGTGTTTTTCTTCACAGTGACCTTTAGGGGGAGATCTACATGGAGTAGCCACAGGGGTTCATTCAGGATTCTTCACTTGTGTGCCGTCTTCGGAAGTCTCTCTATGGCCTCAAACAAGCTCCTCGAGCCTGGTATGCCAAGATGGACTCCTTCCTTCTATTAGTTGGGTTCACTCGGTGCCATTCTGATCCCAATGTCTACATTCTGCAGCAAGATGATTCACTCCTATTTTTGGTTCTCTATGTTGATGACTTGCTGATCATAGGGAGTTATTCATCCACCATTGGGGCTATCAAAACTGCCCTTCATGACAGGTTTTTGATGACTTACTTGGGCTTGTTACATTACTTTCTTGGGATTGAGATCTACTAGTCTGCTTCCAGGATCACCTTCAACCAGTCCAAGTATGCTCTAGATTTGCTCTCGAGGTTTCATATGGCTGACTGCAAGCCTGCTCCGACTCCCTTTTTTTTGGAGTCAAACTTGAGGCTCAGTGTTCTTCTCCTCTTGTTGATGGCACTTTGTACCGACAGCTTGTTGGGAGTCTCATTTATTTGACTCATACGAGACCCGACATTTCATATGCTGTAGGCATGGTCTCTCGATTCATGCAGGAGCCTCATGAGCTGCATTGGAAAGCAGCCAAGCGGATCCTTCACTACATTTAGGGTACTCACAGTTTTGGGATTCAATACGCAGCGGGCATTGAGCTTGACTTGGTGGGCTACACAGATTCAGATTGGGCGGGTGATTCTCAGGATTGCAAGTCTACTTTAGGTTACAACTTCTCACTTGGTTTAGGTCCTGTTTGTTGGTCAAGCAAGAAGCAGTCTGCTATTGCTCTATCTTCTACTAAGGCCGAGTATTGGGGGGCTGTGAATGCCGCCACTGAGGCCATTTGGCTTCAAAATATTCTCACTGAGTTGGTATCTAGATCAGATGACCATCAGTCATATTTTGTGACAACCAGAGTGCCATTCAGATCTCACGGAATCTGGTCCATCATCAGCGAACCAAACACATAGAGGTCCACATGCACTACATCCAAGAGCTCATCCATGGCCACGTCATCGACCTTCGCTATTGTCCGACTTCCGAGCAGGTTGTTGATATCTTCACCAAACCCTTCACTGAGAGCAAGTTCTTTCATTTGCGAGCTTTGCTGGGGGTGCGGGATGCTTCATCTTCTGGGGGGGCTTCTTCCTCTCATTCGGAGTCCTGACTCTCTACTTTGGGGGGTCTCTTCTCTCTTTATTTTGGGGGGGGGGCTTTTCGCTCTCTTTGGGGGGGAATTTTATGTACATGGGTACCTCATCAGGCTTGATTTGTCGGGACCCATTTCTACATCCACCTAGGCTTCGCTTATGGGGGGTTGTTAGTGTAGGTTTTTATTTCCTAGTGGGTTATTTATTTTTTCCTATATTCCTAAGTTTATTCTACACTTCTATTAATTTCGCTTAGGTTAATAAAGCATGTCTTATTAGGTGAGTGGTTGCGAGGTGTCACCTTCCTACATGTGAGCATCCATTAGCTATCTTGGGAAGATACTTTGCTATTTTTAGTCCAATAGATGGTTGCTCTTCATTGGTCGATATTGCCACCTCCTCCCTCTCCCTGGTCTATATAAGCATGCTACCTGGTTTGTTTTTTGAATCTCTTGTTTTTGCATCCTCTTAATGCTATTTTGCTTCTAGCATTTGCATTACTCTCTTGGAGACTAACTCTATGTTGCTATTTTGATTTCGCATCATTTGCATTCATAGTTTAGATATCTATTCGTTTGCACTAGTTTTCTGGGTTAATAATCTTTTCAGATTTTAACAATCGTCTGTGTCAAAGAGAAGGCATTCATCCTTCAAGTTCTATCAATCATCAAGTCTTCAAGAAGTCTCTTACTCTATGAAGCATCATCATCATCTACATTACTCTCCATCAGGATGCATTCACAAAGAAGATCAATATACATCCTGCAAGAGGAAGTACACAAAGTTAGACAAATGAGCAACATGCATTATACAAATGTAGAAGAACAAGGCAAGATCAATAAAGATACATCCCAAACATGCAAGTGCATTCAAGCAATCACATTCGAAGACATCACACGGATGATGCAATTTGGGAATATGTTAAAATGACATCTACATGGCATTGCGCTTCGTCATCACCAATCACAGTTCGCCACATGATTCAGTAAGCAAGGAGCCAAAGAGGACGCCTATGTGGAAGATGCTCTAAAAGTTTCCATTTTATCCTTATCTTCTTGGAAAACGTGCCTTCATTGCTTCTCTTATGTACTTAAAAATAACAATTTGTTATAACTACCTGCTGAGATGGCATGATATTGGCCCTTGGCTATTTGAATTGATTTAGGCCATTCATTTGTAATTCTGGACTTCTATATAAAGGCCTTGTTGCCTCATTTGTAAATATATAGTAGATAATAGTTAGGTAGTAGACTAGTAGAGTAGATTAGAAGAGACTCAAAATTCTCTGAGAGTGCTTGAAGTTGTAAATATTTCTCAAAAGTAATGCAAAGACATTGGAGTTCGCTTGGTGTTAAGTGTTGTCTTGTGAAATGACATGGTTTCCTGTATCTTGATTGAATGGAGAGATGTTTCTAAGTAGATTAGAAACTCATTGACGTAATAAATGTTGTATTGAATATTTGATCAACTCCTAGCTCATGCTTTTGACATTCATTGTTGGTGAAGTGTTGTGTAAAGCTAGTCTGAGCTTCATTATAATTTGCTTAAGTTCGATTGTGGATGCTTGTTTGAGCTGTGCCGTCTAATGGGTGCTTATATGAGCTTTCATGATTTGAAAACCATTCGCTATTCTTAGGAGATTGCACCAACTTCATGTAGTTGTAGGCATCCTTGGCGAAGTGGAGTTAGGTTGATTAAGGAGTTTGTCTATTCTTGCATCATCATTGCTTCATTGACTTTAGATTAGTTTCTTTAAACCTTTATCTTTTTCCTTTTCTTTATTATTGAAGCTTTGTACACATATCATCCACACTGAAAGGAAAAATAAGTTGAATGAAGTATGAAGAAGTCTGCGTAAGTCCCTTTGTGATTATCAGCAAGATCACATGTATTCATTGAGTTTATCTATCGCAAATCATCAGTAAGGAACCTTGAAGTTACTTCATTGGATCACATAGCTTAGCCTTTGAAGAACTTTACTCAAGAGAGAGTGGAATACTTAGTGTTTTACTCTATTGTTGTGTTGTCTAAAAACAATCATCAACAAGAAGCTCTCATTTAAGGAGGTAAATTGGTATGCTATCATGCCAAAATGTTTAATGGGGCAGTTTTATATTACCCCACACACGACAAAGAAATCTAGATGCTTGTGCAAGTTGTAAAAAGTGGAAGCATTTTTTGTTGGGGAAAGAGACAATCATCCTTACCGATCGTGAGCCTCTTTAATATTTATAAACTCAAAGCAAATCTCGATGCAAGGTATTTCATATGGATGGTATTCTTGCAACAATTCCATTTAGTATTTTATATAAGAAGTGCAATACAAAAAAAGGTATATATGTTGTCAAGCCCACCCACAACAATGAGGCTGTTATACAGGCACCATTTTGCAATTTCTACTTTTTACCCATGAGGTTTGTGGAGAGGAATATGCCAAGGACGCTGGTTTTGGGGAAGTGTTTCAGCAATTACAAGAACTAAAGGATGTTGCTTTGGAAGGTAAAGCTCATTATCACATCAAGGAAGGACTACTACTCTACAAGTTGGACATGTTGGACAAGTTGGGTGTACTTAGGACAAAGACAACTCATACTTCCAAGGTTGGTAGTCTTTTTGGAATTGCAGTATGCACTCTATATTGTAGAAGAAAAGTAAGCAATAGTAAATATGGGCTTTATACTCCATTGCCAATTCCTTTTAGGCTATGGGAAATCATCTTTGATAAGGCCATATCTCTCACTTCATGGTATTCAGTAGATTCAGTAAAGGTGTATGCTTCCATGCCATGTAAGAAGATAATCAAAGGCCATGAAGCAGTAAATTTGTTTTATTTACATGTTTGGGTTCACTTTGGACTTACTAGAAGCATTATTTCAAATAGAGATCAAAGATTTCTAAATCCTTTTTTGACTATATTGTTAAGAAAGACGGGCATTGAGTTGAAGAGGAGAGGTCTATTGCTTTCCATCCACAAACAAATGGCTGATCCAAAGCGTTGAATCGGATATAGTGGTTCAGCTCTTGAGAGGGTGTAAATGGAAGTATCTTAAATCTTGGGATGGAATCCTTTTGACATGCAACACTAATGGAAGCATCCTAAGATTTGGGATGGGAATCTTGACTTTCACCCCTAATACCATAGGGAAGTCCTATGCTTCTTGATCTTGTGTATGAGAATAAAGGGGATAGGGAAGATGCACCAATAAAGCAAATAGAACTGAAAAAGTCATCATTAGGATTAGGAAATCCATTTGAAAGTTCAATGGAGGTCGAGAGAATTTTAAGATATGGGCCATTTGAAATAATGATATGGTGAGAAAATGCTGCCTACAAGCTCAACAAGTTCAATCCCCCTCCCTACATGAGGATATACTCAGTTTTGAATGTAGATAACTTGTGTCTCCATGAACTTTGCATGCTTGATGAAAAGGAGGAAGAGGGGCAAGTGCTTCCTTCAATTAAAGACGACTCATATTATGAAAAAGAGTCAAAGGAGGATGTTCTACAAAAGATTAGACCAACCTATCTAAATAGGTGATCTAGGTGGACTCTCTGAATATAACTTTAGTGATACTGCTAAGCCCATTCTCATGGCGTGTGGTAATGTCAACTCAATCTTATGATGTGTGGTATTATTGATCACTCTTCTGAGGTTTGCAGTGCTTCTAAGACCGTAAATCCATCTCCACCAGTTGCCACACACATGGTTCTAGTTGCATGGGACAATTGGGAAGATCTCACATGACACCATCCAAGTGTGTACCAAACCTTATGCAATCGTCATTATTGACTTTGTCAAGGTTCCAGACATGTACAAACCAAAATGCTAAGGTCTGCTTGCAACACACGGTATTGCTGAGTGCCGACACTGTTGCTGCCTTTGTCCTTAAAGTGGTGGAGCTACCCACAAGCTACATTCAGTTGTTACATCTGACACCATTCAACCTTATTTTCAAAAGGTGAAGAGTCACTTGAAAGCTCAATTGTTTACTTCCATAATGGTTCTTTGGCCTTTGCAAAATTGCAAGATTATGCACATATATCTATATCAGTATATTTAAGATGCTAGATATCAAAAAAACATTGCATAAACCTAGCTAGTGGAAGATGGACAACCATACAATTCCCTTGAGAGTGTACCATGCAGATTGGTAAGTTTTTTGTATTCTAGTTCTATTATCTTTCCTACGTGTCCTCTGATCTATATTTATAAATTTTTGATTTATTGTTAATGCTGCTTATGCATATAACATATAGATTCTCACAATTTAGAGTGGTGTCTCTTGTATATTTCTTGGGATATTGATCGTTGGTATCAATAGTGTATGTCCTATGGAATGAGGTCAAACATTTGAAGCTTTGTATCAAACCACGAGACCCCTTAGGCTATGCTCTATGCTGCTATAAGAAAGTTTAGATGGCAAGAGAATATGAATCAAAAGATGCAATCCAAGTGATGAGTGATAACAAGATTATAAATTCACTTCATCAGCACAAGATTCTTTTTTTCATCTAGTTCACCCAAATCTTCTAATAGGTGGTTCTGTTGTCTCAATTCTTAAGTAAACCAATTGGAGGTTGAGTTTCCCCTAAGTTCCAAGTAAATTTAGATGTTCTTGTGTTTGAGGCTCAAATAAATGCCAATGCTGTTAATAATTGTACTTATAACTTCTCTGATGAAGAAAAGGTCAAGATTGCGTATTTGAAAGTATCTTCACTCATCAAAAAGTGGTGACAGGCCCTTTCTCTGCAGGAGAAAGATCAAATAGAAGAATCCAAAATGACATGGGGAAATTCCTAGAAGCCTTAAAGGATGAATTTAACCCGAAAAATGTCTGATGATTGCTACATTGAGTAGCATTAGTTGTATTGAGGAAATGATCCACTAGCCCAAGACTAATTGATGCCTTCCATGACCTCTGTGAAACTTGAGCTATTTGAGCTAGACTATCTTAAAGTTCTCAATCATTGTAGCAGCCTACGACCATTTATTTAGACCAATCTAAAGTTGGTAAAGGTTAAGATGTTTGGATATGCCTATCATCATGCAACAATCATGAAGGAAGAGGCAAAATGAGACAAAACTTCAACACTAAAGAAAACATCTTTAGACAAAAAACCACAATTGTCTAAAATAGGTAAATAATGCAATAAGCACAAAACAAGCCACTCGAATGTGAAGTGTCATGCTTAGAAAACATTGTTTATGTGGGTAAAAACAGAGGATTCTCAAGTCAAGCTCTCCAATGGAACTCATTCAAAGCCTAGAAGCAGCAATATTTCAGCAGGCGAAGAAACCAATTTTAGTTGGGAAATGACCTCCTAACCTATGCTTTGAAGAGAGATATTGATCTTCAAAGAAGAGCGGTTTGCAATATTTGTTAAAGTTTGACTCGTCACCAAAACACTTTAGCAGCTAGTACAAGTGAGCCTTGAATCCACATACTTTAATATCATTGAATGTGGGAAATTATATGAACCAATTATCCCAATTAGCAACAATCTCCATTCCTTGGTTGGGCATTTCCCATGTCACCTTCAAGAAGCTTTACTACAAAATGCACAAAAGTGTTGTTGCCATGTTTGAAGTTCTTCATGCCTTCTTGCATTTCTAGGTGAGGGTAGAATTTATAAGCACGATTCTTAGAGATCAAGTTCCCAATCTTCCTCACTCCAAGAAGCATTCTTTGATGGGTGATGTCATATAGAATTCCCCTATTGTTTCGAACTTTCAACCTCACATAATATTTGGTGGTTCACATCATTGATGCAAGTATCCCAATCAATAACCACTTTTCCTTCAAAAATGATATTTATTAGTTGATATTCCATGACTGAAATTTTCTAGCCTCAATGCATTGGACCACTCAATTAAAAGTGCGATCATTTCAGTGAGGTTGTCACAGTATTCACTTCAGATAAGAGTATTTTGTAATGTCCCCTTCTAGACACATGGTTAGTCCATCACGGAGTTCCTATGGGCTAGCAGTTTGGTTAGGGAACTGTGGTTAGTTTGGCTCTAGAGGTCCTTTGCAGTGACAGAGTCTTGGTTCGCATTTAGTGGATCCAGTTGGCATCCTCGTGGTTGGTTCAGTGGGCTCTTGGCTGTTACTATTTTTAGTAAGTTTGGGTACTGTGTCGGTTCGAGATTTTCAGAGTTGGATCAGATGCGTTTCATCGAGACCTTTCCGGCGAGCTAAAGATTAGTGAATTCTGACACCGTCTTCATACTTATTTTAAAGTCCGAAGATTTATTAATTTATATTAATATGGACTTTATTATATTTTGCCGGAAAAGTGAAATTAATGAAATAAAGACAAAGGCTTATGTCTTGACCTTGGGCGCTCATCCCTAGGAGGCATAAAGTGAAATTAGATATTATTTTCCCTCCTAAATGCCCAACGCCTATCTTGGAGGAAGATAAAAAGGGTCACTTGGAGCTCATTTGGGATTATGCTATGTTGGATATTTTGTTTATGAGAGCTCTGCTAGGGTTTCGGAGTTGGAGTTTTTGCATCAGGCTATTGGAGACAGAAACCTCCATTAGTGACGGTATCCCACAGGGGTGCAATACCACCCAACGGTGCCATTGACAGTGGATGTATTCAACATTCACAAATGTGCTGATAATGGAGATATTCGAAGAGTTGTTGAGCTGAACGTGATGTTTTTTATCATATCGTCACTTGCTGATTAAGAAGGACTGTGTTGACAGATTTCAGAGTGTTTGTGGTAGTTTTCTTGCTGCTGTCTACTTTCCCTTGGCTGGCCGTACATTCCAGCTTGGCCGTACCATGTGAAGGAGGTGTTTGGTGATTGAAGACTTCATTGTTTCCCTTCCATTCTTGGCGTGAGGGTTTACCATGTTGGTGCAGCCTTATTAGAGAGAGTGCAGATCTGTTCTTCATGTATTCCTTGCTGTCCATTGCTGGCTGGGCCGTACATTCTTACTTGGAGGGCGTGGGGTCCATGAGGACTCAATATACTCTTTAGTAGCTGGTCTATTTCCCATTTCCGGAGGAGTTTAGAGTTGTTTATCATTACTGAGGCATTGTAATACATATCTGGCATATTCTTGGGAGTTTAGAGTGATTCCAGCCATACCCACTTGCTGGTCCATTTTCGGCGGTCATACCAAGTTGCATATTTTCATATGGGTATGTAATAAAAATTATTTTCTGGCTATTCTACTATCTGGGTTGTTCTTACTTTCTCCGGATTCATTGTATATTTTCTGGGTTTCTGTTATATGCAAAATATTGTATGTTCTGGGAATACACATCTGCAGGAAAACATAAAACCCCTTCTGCATCTTTTGTCTATCTGAAAGAACACACAAAAATAAAAAAATAAAATAACACATAAAAAGATTCATAAAAATATACAGATAGGTACGACACATTACATATTTGGCAATTTACTAATCCCTTGATGCAAGTACCCCAATCAATAACCACTTTTCCTTCATAAATGATATTTATCAGTTGATATATCTATGGCCAAAACTTTCTATCCTCAATGTATTGGACCACTCAATTAGAAGTGTGATCATGTCGGCGAGGTTGTTATAGAATTCACTTCAGATAAGAGTCTTTGGCAATTTACTAATCCCTTGCCTCTTAGATTTCTACCATGAGCTATTATGTCTTGCGGTCATTTTTGTTTATTATTCTCACAATATGTTATGTATTGAAATTGTCTAAATGTCCTCATGTGGGGGAATCCCTATAAATTTATCAATTTAGTTGGGACCTAATTTCTCCACAAGCTCACTTGTTGGGGTTTTATCTTCGGGTTTTTAGGATTATAGCTCTATGCTTAGGCCAAAACTAAGTCAATGCTTTGGATAGATACATAAAAAACGAACAACTTGGACCAACTTGCTATCATACAATTATGTGTCTAAAATATTACCCTCATTGTGTGTCATATGCCTAGCAAGATCTTCCAAGTCCACATGCCCTAGCTTTGTGCCTAAAATCTTATCGTGGTGCAACTCAATGTTAGGAAGTTCCACACTTTTGAATTTATACTTGTTGGAATTGGAGACATAGAAGACGTACTTGGCCACAAAATTTTTAGAGATGAGTGAAAAATCTTTGTAGAAGGGTACCTTGTGAATAACACCTACAAGAATAGAGGGTGGAGAATTTTGTGTTGTAGGTTCAATAGGTACATATTCAAAGGAGATGAGTGAAAAATGTTGAGTTGTGAAAGACATGATAATTAAATGGGATTGAATGAAACTTAGAGAGTTTGCATGAAAAAGGGTGGAAAATGAGGTGATGCTAATGCACATGTGTGGGAGATGACTGGAAAAAATCACGACGATAAATGAAGTGGAAAATAGGGAGATACTAGACATTAGCAAAAGGGGTGCAAAGGTCCATGAGATTCGATTAGAAGGGGAAAACAAGCTTTTTGGATATGCAAGCTCAAGAACAAATGCATAGTAAAAGTTTGTAAGTTCTATTCTAAGGGGTATTTCTTTAGAAAGAGTAGAAAAAGTGGTGTTTTATGATGTGCAAGCACGAGAGCACATGTGTAGTGTATGTTCGCTTTCTAACTTGCAATGCATCTTTTAAAAAGGGACAAGTTATAAAAGCAGGATGTTGATATAGGTTCACTCAAGAGCAAGCGTGCCACAAAAGTCTTTTCCTCTTTAAAATTGTATGTTAAAATAACTTAAGTGCAAAAAATGGAATTTTGTTACATTCATGCTCTAGAGTATGCTTGTAGCAAAAGTTTGTATTTTCCACTTCAAAAGGGCTTGAGTAGAAAACAAGATGGGTATGCTCAACAGGGAATTAGGATAGAGCAAATGTGCGGCAAAGTTCCACATGTTTCACTTAGAAACAATGAAGTGGGGAAAGTGGGGATTTGAGATGCGTAAGAAAACCTTGTGAGTGCCACCAAAGGACTAGACATGAATAAAAACTGAACATGTTTCACTTAAAAATAGTGAAGTTGGGAAAGAGGTGGTTTGAGATGTGTAAGAAAACCTCTCGAGCTCCACCAAAGTACTAAAAATAAATAATAACTAATGGAAAAACATGGAAAACAAAATTTTAACAATTAGCAAAAAGTATTAGACATTTTAGTGGCAAGAAAAATGGCTAGTTTTTTCAAAAACTAGAGTTTTAACAAGGCATATTAGGGGTACATTAGGTTGTAATGATAGATTCTATATATTTTGATCGATCTTGATAACATGAAGAACCTCATCTTTGAAGCAACCATCAAGTGGCGGAATTTGCCAGCCATGCCTCATCCTTAGCCTTACAAATTGGGATGGTTCAATCCATGCAACACTAAAGGTATCCAATGATAATGTTGCTTATCATATCCTATGCATCCGTACAAAGATGAAATGATTTGTGATGTAACACCAATTAATGTTTGTGGTGTTATCCATGGCCATGCATAGGTACTAAGGTATATTATAGCCAATCAACGAATTGTCATCATATCTATCATAGGCAGTAAGAAATGTAGGATTCTTTAAGTGATTCCTTCATTTAATCATGTTGTGGCAACTCCTAAGAAGATTATGCCATATAGCTATGCGTATTTTCTATTCAAAATCACACATTCTTCAATAAAAAAGCCTCAAGTACTAAAATAAGATCAGATTTTGGAAAACATGAATGCACATGACTGTTCTATGCCACTATATAGAGTTGTTTACATGTCAATTTGATCCCCAAGGAAGATTGTTTACCAAGGCTCAGCTAGAAGCTAAGTTTACATACTTGCTTCCTAGACTCAATGCTATGGGGATTGCTGCTTTTCAAGGTGGGATAACGTTTCAGATGGATTCTCTAAATACAATTCTAACAATAATACTAATCCCATTCTCATGGCTTGTAATAATATTGACTCATGTTTTATGGTTTATGGTACTATCAATACTCTTCCTATTTAATGTCCCTAAAATGAATATTAGCTTGAATATTTGGGGGGGGGACGTCCCTGTGGAACTATGTTAATTATTATTAAAGTCAACTTTAATAATAATTAAAAATGCATAACTTCATTAATACTCAACATTTCTCAACCCTGTCTGAACCAGGAGGTCAACCACTGTATCCACTGTGCACCCAACTGCCTTACTAAAAATAGTAAGGGTCCCTCCCTAACATGCATTGACTTACTATAAATAGTAAGTATATGCAAATAAAGCCATAAACCCCTGAATATCAATTGCCTCAGAACATATGAAGGATCTGGAGATGGAAACACAGACAACTGCCCTCTGGAGAGCCAAATAACTCCACAACAGGGTCCTCTAAACACCGATATTAGCCTACAAGGACCTAGTGATAGGCTAAATCCTCCAACTTTGATGCTCACGAAAATGGGGACATTACACACTGCCACTCGTGACATTCGCTAAAAAAGTGTGCTCGCTCTCTGATCCCTCAAGTGCAACATGTTGGGATTGGGAAGTAGAAGCATCCATGCCAATTTGCTCTGGCTCCACATCCCACAACTTTGATTCCTCCTCCTTATAGTCTTGCTTTTTGTACAAAAGGAGGCGCAAGTTGGAATGCACATACATTAAATTCTCTGCCTTTTTGGAGTGCAATCGGTTGTGCTTTATTGAGTGGATAAAAGAATACGTGCTCCAATTCCTCTCGTCAGATGCAGAGGAACTAGCAACCTATGAAGAGAAAGTAGAGAGAAAGAGTTAAAAATAAAAACTTAAAAAGTTAAAACTTTCAGGTTATAAAATTTATAATAATTAAAAATTATGAAACTTCAAAGTTTAAATTTTTAAAAGTCTTTAAGATAAATCATAAAAAAACATATATATTTAGTAAACTTACCTGTGATAAAACATTGATTGCAAGAGGTTGTAGGCACCGGAATTGTTGGCCATGAAAGTACCGCCAATTGTGGGCATCTTTCTTGAATTTATCACGAAGAGCCTCAATGCTTTGACCATTGGAGTGTACAAAATTAGTGAACTCATTCGTGACCATATCATGCAAATCTGGATCAGGGAAGAGTCTACGAAATGCTACTTTGTACCCATCAAACACTTCTAAATCTCTCCATGGGGGAACCCTATTTGGCACCGAAAGAATCTCACTGCTGTAATATTTTGGAGTCAATGCAAATGCAAGAAGATGCAACGGGGTTGTCATTATGTTCTATCTAGCCTCAATAATTTCATGCATCTGGTTAAGAGAATTTCTTGAGGATCTTTTTCCTCATTTATGATGGTCTTTATCTTCTCCATCATTGAATCAATGCCATCATATATCTCGCCCATGCAAGGCTTGTCCATGTCCGTATAACAAATCATGCTCAAAATGGGCTCGGTGAAACGAAGAAGATACTGCACACGATCCCACCAATAGTCATTTAGGATTATCCCCTTAACATTTGCTGCCCTCTCAGTGTTGCTTTGCCTGCATACGGACCAATTAGTGGTTGTTACCATGTTGATAAGAGCTTGTTTGACCTTCACAAGTCGTCTCAAGGCAATTGTGTTTGAGGCAAAATAGGTCTCGACAACCTATTGAAATATCAAAAATAAAAAGTACAATAATTAAAATTTAAACATTTAAAAAATTAAAAACAAACTTTAAGAAGAATTAGAATATGTGAAATTAAAGCACTATGAAAAATTTAAAAATATATTGCTTCACTTACCTTCAACAACTCCAATGTAGAAAATGATCTAAATATGCTTTGGGACATGTGGTGGTTGGTGATGAACATTTGTATCTCCTCGGCCTCTGCGTACGACTCTCTAATCCAATCAATTTTTTCCCAATCTTTTGTAGCATTAAATTGAGAGAGTGGACAGCACAAGGTGTCCAAAAGATATGTGAATACCGTTCCTCAACCAACAACCGAACAGCTCTACAATTTTTTGCGTTGTCCGTTATCACTTGAACAACATTACGAGGTCCCACATCCTCAATGGCTGCAATGAGGATCTTAGGAATAAATTCTCTATCCTTCACCTGCCCCTCACAATCCACAACTCTCAAAAACATTGCCCCTTTAAGGGACATTGCAATGACATTGATCAAAGGCCAATTTTTTACATCTTTCCATCCATCAGAGACAATCGACACCCTTGTCTCACTCCATGAATCCCTTATGGGCTTCAATGCATCTTCTATACTCTTGACCTCATTTTCCAATAAGGTGCCACACACCTTCTCATAACCTGGGCTCGTATACCCTTTTGGAGCCTCATGAATTTTTCTCACCATCTCTTTCCAATATGGTGAGCGAGCAACATTGAATGACAAACCATTTGCATAAATGCATCTGGCTATATTTTGGTCAACAATATCTCGAGCCTCATTTTAAAATGATGTTTCCAAAGGTCCCTTTGGTCTCTTGTTTGTAGTGCTTGTGGGTTTGAGGAGTGATAAAAAATGGGTGGCTCTCTATCACAACACTGGGACTGGGAATAGATGGAGGCTCCATTCCTTGATTTCTGCCTCTTTTCCTTGACAAGTTTGCTAATGATTTACGGCCTGCTGCTTGTTGCTCCATGATATATGCCATCACTTGCTCTCGTGGTATATGTTTTTTATTCTTTCTTGGGCAAGCTTTGATCCTCATCCTAGGGATGTTACACAAATGAGCTTTCACCCGACTATATGAACTATTATATTGCACATCATAACCTTTGCATTTCCAATTGTAACCCCCACCACCTGGCTATTGTATCATTTCAACATGCCTCCAAAGAGGTGAGTGTGGATCGATTTTGAATTTTGATTGGGATACGGAGCTAGAACTAGCTGCCATTGTGATTCCTGTGGGTGTGGCAATAAGTTTTGTAAACAGAACAATGAAAACATTCAAGAATCAAAACAAAAACAAAAGCATGGTGATACATTCATGATTCATATAAACTAAGATTAAAAAAAAACAAGTTGAAAAGAATTTGTTTGTTGTTCAAAAATGCAAAAAAAAAAAATGAAAAGAAAACCTACCTCTTTGCAAAAATCTCCTCCTTTGATCTTCTTGGCAGCCTCTAAACCGTTGCAAATGAGTAGGAATGGTGGTGCAATAAATTTCCAACCTTCAAGATTCAATCTTCAAGCTTCTTTCTTCAATCACAAACAAATATTTGAGTTTAGCCACAATGGAGAGCTTTTGTGTTTTGGAAACAAATGAGTTGAAATGGCTTTGTGTTTGTGTTTATAATGTGTTTTTAGGGTTACTTTTGCATTTTAGAAGAAATAAAAATGATAAAAGTGACTTAAATTTTAAAAATAAAAATAAAAATCGTTTGAGGCGTTTAACGGCTTGGTGCGCCGCAGGTGCGTCGTGGGTTCTGTTTTTGGACCCCAGGTTCGAACCCGGACTGCCCTGGTGCGTCTGGGAAGCACCTGATCCCCTCTGGCCGCGCCCTGTCCGGATCCACAGGCGCATTGGACCGCACCTCACACCTGGTGCGAATCGCACCCAGATCCGGTAGGGGGGGCGACGAACCTTGCAACATAGCTTTTAGTTCTATTATCTTTCCTATATGTCTTTCTCTAGTCAATGTTTATTATCTTTGATTTATTATTAATATTGCTTTTGCATATGACACATCTAATTTTCACGATTTAGAGTGTTTTCTTCAGAATATCTATTGGGATCTGGATCAAGTGGATGGTAAGAGTCAAAGTTGATTGGAGTTGAAGGTGGATAGCAAAATGTCTACCAAAATTATGATTTGTTAAGGATCAATTAATAAGAAGAGCATTGTCTTATAGATATCTTCTGGCATCTGGATCAAGTGGAGAGCAAGAGTAATGGTTGATTGGAATTGAAGGTCAGCTTTGAAGCAATGCAAGGTGGCATTATAAAAATAGGAACTGTTTCCTTATATTCTACGAAAGTAAGCTTTTGGATACAAAATGGCTAGCAAAGATATGATTTGTAAAGGTTCAATTAATAAGTTCTTTCCTTGCCTTTTTGGTATTTTGGCATTTTTTTATAAACAGGGGAAGTGTAGAGAATTTTAGCAACATATGATGTTGTGAAAGAATTGTTTGTAGAGCATGGGCATTGAATTGTTTGTAGACCACAGACATTGGAGATTGCCATAGGAGTCTTGTAAATTAGACCAAAATAGTCTGCTTAGGTTTGATCCATAAGGATCAGGATAATAAAACTTGAATAGTGAGTTGAATTTGGGAAATAGACAAATACAGGAACATAATGACTAACAAAAAACTTGTAGAGAGAACAGATACATTTCCGCTTGTGCCCATGGAAATGGCTTAGATCAAATCCGCACTCGTGTAATTGATCTCCAACTGTTGAAAACAACATCCTTTCTACTTACAGCTTTCAGAGGATTCTTCTAGGGCTCAAGGGAATGCTCAAGCATCACCAAAATCTATAAATAGAGATGGAGAGTATGTGTTTCGGCATGGGAAGATTGATTTAAGTGTTGTATTGAGGAGAATTAGAGAAATTCAGCTGTTCATAGTTTATAGAGGCTCAAAGGAGTAGTTAAGGAACAACTATTATTGTACCCACTTGTGTACTTATTTCATTAATTCCATCAAAGGTGGATGAACATTTACTGCTACCAAGTTTTTCCCCTCATGGGGCTTCTAGGGTAAATTCTTGAGTTATTTGTGTTGATACATTTAATTTCAGCATGTTTATTTCTGATTTTTTTACGACATTCATATCATTTGTTGGAGCAAGTAGAACAGTAAAATCAATTTTTGCCATTCTTAGATTCTACTATTTTGAGAGTTTACGGTCAAGTTGCGAGCAATTTCTCTGTATACTGCATTGCTGGAGGATTGAATAGGCAGGGAGGTTCGATCAATTTCCTTGCTGGCATTTTCCAACATTGGGTATATCCAGGTTATATCTTGTACCAATTGATGTGTGGATGTTGTAATTCTGTTACTTTTCCATGTTTTTGCCCTTTTTCCTTTGTGCAATGGATTTCTAGCAATTGAACCAAGCTGTAAATGCATTTCTTGCAATGTTGCAACATAGTTCTCGAATGTACAGTCATAGTAATTAGAATGCCATAGGATTGTTGTAGATTTGACCAAAGGGGTTCGCTCTATGGTCCATGGAAACTTTTCCCCTGGTTATTTCCACCCGTCCCTGCACTGGGGACATTTTGGGGATGCAGGGATGGGTAGGAAACGACACTGGGGCTGTCCCCTAGCAAATTTATTTTAGGAAACGTCTCTGGTATGCCTCAGTAGCAGCAGGGAATGGCTAGGGGATGCTTAGACATTCACCAACTGTCCAGGGATGGTCAGCCTGCAAAAAGTGCAATTTGAAAAAACACAAAAACACAAAAATGAGTAAAAAAAGGGTATTACTGTTGTCTAATTCAGACTGAATTGAGAAACTTTATTATATAACTGTCCTAATTCTTAGATCCAGATTGATCCACCTAAATATGAACAGCTGCATTGCATGTTCTATAGTCCACTGTCACTTGTTTTCCTGATAATGGTTTTATTTTTTCGTCCCTTGTATATTGAAGGAATTTAAATGGAGAATATGCACTAAATTTTGAATATGGTATTGGTAACGAAGCCCAAATGAATGCAGCAAGAAAAAGATGAAAATTCACACCACTCTTACCCATGCTGATTTAGCTATGTATTGAAGAGATTATAAGCTATTTCCCTTTCAATGAAAGGCAATGTGAAATATATGAGATAGAAAGTGTTCAGCAACATTGGTACATTTTATTCAAGGTACCAAACGAATGACTCTAGAGTCTATATAGTTGGAGGGAGTAAATCATTTTGACAGAAAATAATAGTAATGTTGTCAACAAATATAAGAATTTTATATTACTGATGCAGGTGTCACTTATTCAATCTCATAATTTTCTATTTCTAACCTGTCTTCATCATTTTGTAGTTGCAATGTGTATCCTTTTGGGCATTTTGTTGTAATTTATTATAATATAAATATATATGCACATTAACAATGAAAGCAACAAACTTTTCTTAATTTGTGTGTTGACTCATGTGAATTCTCATTTCAGCTGAATGTTATGTAATATGGTTCTATAATGTATATGATGAATAACCTTATATGCCAATAACTGAATTTTTTTTATATTTTCAAATTTTTATTATTGCTGTCCCTTAAAAAGTGGCCTCCTGTCCCAACCATCCCGGAAACATGTCCCCCTGTCCCCTGTTGTCCCCATCCTGGAAACTCTGTAGAACATAGGTGTTTGCTTACTCTAGTTTGTGATGTATTTTTTATATATTACATTGCTGGAGTTTATTGGAATATAGGAAGAGTGGCGCTGCTGCTGTTTTCTGATTTCCGATTTCTCCAGGGTATACCTTGTGTCAATTGATGTCTGAAGCTATAGTTCTGTTACTTTTCCATGTTTTTGCACTTTCCCTTTACTGTAATGAATTAACTAGCAATTTAGCAACCTATAAATACATTTCTTGCAACATTTCATCATAGTTATTGAATGTACTGTATAAGTAATTAGATTTCAGCAAATAGATTTATAGAAGATCCAAGTTGGTGAATTGTATTTGGCACAGCTGGTGCATATTCAGATCACAGCTTGAGCATAAATAAGGTTTCTAATCAGTTTGAGGAAAGTTGCAATATTGTAAATAGTTACGACTTTTCCTTTTATCTCCTAACAAAAACTTTGAAGTTGGTGAATTATATTTGGAAAGTTGCAAGATAGTAAGTAGTTACTAGTTACTTGGGAATGTGATGGAGATTTCTTTACTAAATACAACTTGGTCTTTGTCTCTTTTAAATTTTCAAGCTAGAATTTTTTTGCACAAGGAGAATGGGGGAGGAATCATAAAGTTCTACTTTTCATTTCAAGTGAAGTTCTAAAATAATTATACTCAATAAAATCCGGGGTCCTAAGATTTAAGATGGCCAGAATAAGTGTTAGTGACCCAACAATTAAAGTAGCCTGGTTGGGGAAGAGTTTGTTGTGTAACTTCCTCGTAAGCATACACATTTCACTTTGTTTATGTAATTTGATGACTCCATTAATCATACATATTTACTTATTTTTTTTCTCTTGTTTATTTATGCAATTGCTCTAATTACAGGCTTGCAGCTAATCTTGACCCTCATGAAAGTAATCCAAATTTTGTGTGAAGGTTCATTTAGTCAGATCTTGTTGCACTATAGATTCCTAAGATTTTTTCAAGAAGAATCTGATTGTATGATATTCATTCCTATAAATGATCTTTAATTTGTTTATGAAGTAGCCATGGTTACACTCATGTTTGGAGAGTCGAGTTGCCTGTACCATTCTCTCAATACTTTTGGGAATTATTCAAGTTCAGGAGATATTAAATAGGGTTTTTATGTCTACAATTAGGTTTTATAGTCTTTTTGCGAACACAATTCCTTACAGTAATAGGCTTTTGCTTAATCAGAAATATTCGACTGAATGTAAATAAAAAATAAAAATTGTATATGCTTTATCAGTTGTTTTAATGGTTCTAACTGGATGAATAATATGAATCGAAAACTAACAGGTCTAGTTTGATTTCTATGATTGTGGAGCTAGTCTTGTTTCTATTCAAACTCCATTGGTATATTTCAGATTGTTGGTGAACTTTCATAATTGCATTATACCACATCGAATAAACATAGGAATTCTAGAAACTATTCTGATATCTATAGTTTGTTGCCATTTGCAGCAGGAGCTTTTACTGGAGCTGTCACGGGTGCATTAGCAGGCCGAGCCTCTGACAGTGGCCTTATTCGTGGAGCTGGATTAGGAGCTGTGGCTGGTGCTGTTCTCTCTGTTGAGGTTTTGGAAGCATCTCGTGCTTATTGGTATTCAGAGCGGTCTAGGTCCAGGAGCTCATCGTCAATGGTAAGCAAAGGTAAAGGTTGTGTCTTAGGTCACAACCAAGCTTGGTGCAATTTGGTGTACGAGATTCCCCCAGTGGAAACTCACTTGGGGATCTTTCCATTTAACTTACATATTGTTCAAACTTTGTATCCCTGAGGTTTGGCCTCATGATTAAGCTTGGGAGTAGATTGAATCTTGTGAACCTACCTACACCTAGAGTACCAGCTGGTATGGTTTCTCTTTCCATTTTGGGGAAAAAACAGAGGCAGGCAAATTTTGGACATAGTGGTATTCCTTTTGTGTAGCTCAACTTGGGAAAATAACTGCCCTACCTGGTTGAAATAGAGAAGGTATTCAGAGGGGGTCTACTAATCAGATCTTTCCATTTACTGTACATATTGTTCAAATTTTGTACAAGGGGTTTGATGTAGTGACCAAGCTCGGGAGTAAATTGAACCCTATGAGTCCACCATGCTTGTAGTATGGAGTACCAGATCTGTATCACCCAGATGGTATGGTTTCTTTATAAATATCGGGGAAAAAGACCGAGGCAGGCAAATGTTGGACATAGTAATGATATTCCCGTTGTGTAACTTTACTTTGGAAAATAACTTACTGTAATTGGTTGAAATAGAGCAGATATACACAGAGGGCCTGCTAATCAGACTTAGTGTTAGGCACCTTTAAATCCTTTTGATGAGAACATGAAAGAACTTTGAAACACATAGTTTCTTGTAATTCCTATCTTTCTGTTATTCAGGATGTTTTGGCAGTAGTTCCTTAAATGTGTTTTGTAGCCTCTTCAAATTTGTGTTCTGATGCTTCTGGAAAATGTAGCTTCAAGGTTGGACCATGTTCTTGCTTTTAAATTCCTTATTTTGCTATTATAACTGTGTTAGTGCCAAGAACCCTTTTATATAGATTCACGAATTTAGGTTGAAGGTTGAATAAAGAGGCAGGGAAGCTTAAATCAAAACTTTTGTGTCCTAGTTAATCTACGCCTCTCTCAATGGCCACAGTTATTTGTCTCACGTATGTAATTTTTTGAAGAGTTATTTCTTTTTGGTCTAATATTATAACAATATTTCCTATAATACTGTGTTGCACCCTATACTATTGGTGGTCTTGACTCTTATTCTACTCTTAACATTAGGTAGTTATGGCCAGGACATTATAATTTGCATGGCTCATGTATGTGCCAATTGTTTGAAGAGCTTATCAAGATAATTATGTTCATGATTTTGTTATGTGAAGTTTGAGATTTTATGGATATTGCCAATGATAGGCTTGGTCTAATAGTTGTACACTCATTCATGTATTTTGTGTTGGTTTGCAATTATTGACACTTTACTGTTGGTGTTATGTTATCATTTTATATTTGAAGGTTGTATAACCTAGGATATGTTCAGATTCTAGAAGCCCACATTGATTAGTTATTTTAGAAAACAATGCAGAGTTAATTAAGAATTTTTTATGAATGCATGTGGATAGAGTTAGTGCTCAAAACTGCACTTCGTAATTCTAGAAGGCAAACACTGGTCAGTAACCTTGGGGAAACAAAGTCAGGCGAGGCAACCAAGTGGGGTTCATGATTTAACTATAGCTGGTTTTGATCACTTAACAAAAGGGGCAACTCTTCTACACTTTTGGCTCTGTAGGGTCAAGGAGGGTATTCCTAGAGATCTAAACATGGCAATTAAAGAGAAATGAAAAATATAATGGTCACATGGCTTAGCTATACCTTGTGTACAAGGATACCCCAAAGATTTGTCACTAACCACCCCTTATATTAGCTTACCAAGTTACCAGTCTTGTAAACCAAAGATCTCTGAACAAAGTTTACAATTAGATTACACATGCAACTAAAGATGCAAAACTGATTTATATCTCCAAATGTAAAACCCTTACGATTTCTTGCTGCATATGTAACCTATAAGATTCCAGAACATTTAACTCTCTGAAGATAGACAAACAATTGCAATCTCTATAAATATATGGCAAAGGTGAGTATCATTGAATTTATGTAGATTGGTAGGACATAGCTTACAATAATTTACATGAAACAAAGGATATATCAATATAAAGCATGGCCAATTTACCAAAATGAGGAGTGATGCCTTAATCTATTGGCGCCAGAGTCAAAACTTGACGACGTGGGTAAACATTTCTATAAATTTGAGCTTGAGAGCTAGATATAAATCAACACAAAATAGAGAACTAGTATTACATGCATTATTCCATTAGTCTAGATACAATTTCACTTACATGTTATTCTTAGACTCGAGAACTTTCATATAACTAAATATTCGTTAGCAATCCATAACCAGTAAAAGAAATCCTATATACTGTAATGAAAAACTTTTACATCTGTTGTGACACGTAGTCAAAATCAGTAATGAACCAACAAATGTGGCCCTAGACATGAATAATCATGAAATTCTCAGCCAATTATGGTGACATTCAAATCATGGCATGGATTTCTGTTTGCAAACACCACCTCTAGATTTACAAAACAATTACTCTCACAAGACCTCAAACTTGATCTTAAAATTTGACATCAGAGAACATATTGACCATAGGACACCCTGCACTAAATTGGCAAAAAGATCCTTTCTTCTAAGTAAGTGAAAACTTGTCAATATAACAAAAATTTATATCAAAATTTCTCCTTTGGCTGACACTTGTTGCAATATGCACCATTGGATAGGCTCCATAATAAGAAAGATGGTCAAAGTCTATTATAGGCATGCAATTCTATTTATCTTAATGATAACAAAAAGATTTGATTGCACTCAAGCCCTAAAACATATGATCTTATCTTGTTGCAACAAGTTCTAAACATAAAGTATGCAAAGCACTCAATACAAAGTAACCCTAAAATAGCGGCAAATTCCTACAACTTTTTTAACTTAATCAATCATGCTCAAGTGTTAACTGCTTTAATTTCAACAAACAAAAGGTCATTGCTTGCTTCCCATTTACTTCCTTAGTTACCATCTCCTTGAGTAGCAACTTGACACCCAAATAATAATTGCCTCTACCATAGTTGCAAGACTTGCCAAAAGTAAAAACTCGGCAATCCCGGAAAATACGGTTCGGAAAAAAACTCGGGAAAAACTCAGCAACTTAAAAAATTGCTTAAACTTCATTAAAAACACTTTTTTTTTTGCAAAATTCAATGATAAGATGCATCCAATGAGTCAATAAAATGAGTACATAGAAGAAACAAGCTGAGTAGAGTTATATTTGATTGATTTTAAAGAAAATTAGATACAAAATTGCATCCTCATGTGGAATGCTCAATACGTTGATACTGATAGTCTGAAACAAAATGAAAATAGCAAATTGTTTTTGTAAAGCTGAAAGTAAATACTAAATACAACATTAATATATTTCAGTTTTTACAAATTCACATCTTCCTCTTCCCATGTCTAGTTCTCACTACAGGAGAGGGTGTAGTCATAGGACTCTGCTGTAGCTCCTCAACCTCCATCATGAATGTAGATCTTACTGTTGGTGGCACTGGCACTGACTCCTCCTCAGGATCATCCTCAATGTCATCCAATGAGAATGCAAATCCACTCCCCTCCATTGCCTGTCGCTCTAAGTCATAGATGTCATCCTCGGAAAACAATGGAGGCAACTCATCTCGCCCTATCCAATCATTGTATGGATCTATCTCATCCAAATCAATTGGATTATCTGCTATTTCCTCTACCTTTCTTGTGCGCAGCCGAAGATTATATTGCACATAGACAAGTTCATTGAGGCGTTTTTGAGCTAGTTTGCTCCTCTTCTTTGTGTGGATGGCCTCAAACAAGCTCCAATTGCGCTCACAATTGGACGAACTACAACGCTGGGATAAGATACGGAGGGCAATTTTTTGGAGATGGGTATTTCCACCCCAATTTGACCACCAAAGTTAGAAACTTAGAAAGGAAAGTCAAAAGTTAAAAACATATTTTATCAAATTATCAATATTTGTAACTTGTAACTTGTAAATTTCAAATTTTATACCTGGTGGCTGATTGTGTATTGCTCTCTTTGGTAGGTCTGAAGAGAAGAGTGCACCCATTTTTGCCCTACAATTCATTAACAATGAGGTCTGCCACCTCAACCTTGGGTGTCATCCTCTGAATGCATTTAGTGAGGCCCTCCATAACCTCTCCAATAGGATCTGAGTAGGTGCCTGAATGGAAGAAACGAGGGTTCAAGAAGTACCCTACTGCATGGATGGGTTGGTGGAGTTGATTGTTCCACCTCCTATCAATAATCTCCCAAATGGGATCAAATTTGAGGCTGTCCCCCTTATAATAATTTCTTGTAGCCTCCTTGGCCCTATCCATGGCCTCATAAAGATACCCCATTGGGGTTTTATCCCCATGTACCAAGCGGAGGACTCTAACCAAGGGCTCCGACACCTACAATATAAAAATTGCAAACAGATTAAAGTTACAAATTTACAATGAAAGACATTAAAAATAAATAAATCTTTAATTTCAAATAAAATTTGAAGTTTTGAAGTTACCTTCACAATCTCTGCCGTTGTTTTTTCAAATACTTTGTCGAAGACTTTGCATGCAACTCTCTCTCCTTTTGGCTCCTTCGCATAAGATGACTCTGTCCATTTTGGGGACACAAACATTTGTTTCAAAGCCGCCAATGAACCAAGAATGCTTTGCACGGTTAAGAAAACCGTTGCAAACTTTGTCACATCAGATCTCACCAACTCTTTACCTTGGGTGTAATCCCTCATCAAGTGAAGGACCCAAGGGTGATTGTAGATATATTTAGTGATCCTCCTCGTGTCCTCTACAATTGGTGTGACCCAATCTAGTTTTCCTATGTTCTCCAAAAGAAGGTCAAGGACATGCGCTGCACAAGGTGTCCAAAAAAGTGTGTGGTGTCTATCTTGGAGGAGTCTTCCTGCTGCCACATATGCTGCTGCATTATTAGTTATGATTTGCACAACAGTTTCAATCCCCACCTCCATGCAAACTTCCTCCAACATGTTAGCCAATTTTTTTGCATTTTTTACTATGTGGGAGGCATCAACTGATGTTAAGAACACCACCTCATCTTTGCATGCAACCAAGAAATCAATGATGGTACGGTTTTTTCCATCCGTCCACCCATCAGAAAGAATAGAGCAGTCATATTGTTTCCAATTTTCTTTTTGCTCCTCTACTGCTGCCCTTGCCCTTTTAGTTGCACTAGTAAGCAACCTACAAGTACAAAGTGAAATTAAGTACACAATTTTAATTTGTAAACAAAAAAATAGCTTAAATTCATCATAAATTAAACTTGAAAAACATAAATTTATCAAAAAGATTAAATTAACTAACCTCCCACCCAAGTCTATGCGAGAAGGCGCCTTGTAGCCTTTTCCTGCAACTATCAATACGGTAACCAAATTGTGCCAGTAAGGAGAACTCGCCACATTGAAAGGGATGTTAAAGTACCAAAAATCCGCACAAGCAATGTCGCCTGCTCATGCACCTCCCTATTCCATCTAGTTGCCTCTAAGGAAGGTTGTGCACCAGGTGTATTTCTAGGCACAAAAAAATCATGCATGCGTGTAGGTCCGTTGCTCTACTAGAGGTAGATGAAGGGATTGAGGCGGTGGTGGGTTGCCTTCGCACACGCGGACCACGAAGAGAGCCCACTATGCCCTGAGTAGCATCATCATCTGACTTAAGGTTGACTGCAGCACCTTGAGAAGTAGCTATGGCTGCTTGCATTGTTGCTTTTGCCTTCTCTTTTTGCAATTTTTTTTCTTCTATAGCTGCAAGTATGGCATTCATTTGTCTTTTTATTTCTTTTGTGGTTCCTGGACAAGCCTTAACATCACATTGAGGGATGCTTGCAAGGTGGTATTTGAGGCAATTGATGCCTCCACAATACTTTTTCGCATGTAATGCAAAAGACTAAGCCAGGTATGGGTCCCAGATAAGCATATTTCCAAGCAGGATCTCTAGCTCTCGGAGGACGAGTGCCTACAAATCCCCAAGGCACAGATGGGGCAGAGCTCGAGGTAGAACCTGATGCACTTGCAGAATGAGAAGCCGTTATCAATTAACCTACACGCACAATGACAAAGTGAAAGCACAACTTGTTAGTTTTTTGATAGAAAATTTAAAAACAAGCTAAATTAGATTAAATCAAAAGAGATCACTTAAAATTACTAAAAATCTAAACTAATCTAAGATTCTAAACATTTTCATAAAAAAAAATGGATTAAAAAAATAAAATAATAACTAAGGTTTCAAAAAAATGTGAAAAAATGTAAAAAATCTGAAAATTACTTCAAATTAGTAAAAAATTAAGCTAATCTAAGATTGTAAACATGTTATTCAACATAAAAAAGGATTCAAAATAAAAAAAAATAACTAGGGTTTGAAGAAAATTTCAAAAAAATGAAAAAATCAGCAAAAAATGTAAAAAAATCAGAAAAATTCATCAAAAAATCTTGTTTTGATGAATATAAATGTATTTAAATCTTTTTCACACTACATTCATGATGATTTTTAAACATAGAGTCAAAAAAAATGAAGAAAAAATTAAAAAAAATGAAAGAATAAGAAAAATCAGAAAACCTACCTGGGAATCCAATTTGCCTTCAAAATTCGATGAAAATGGTCTTCAAATCTCATCTCCTCAATGCAAAATCGTTGTAAATAGGTGCACAATGCTTTGGAGAGGGTTTTGCTGAGTGAGAGCATGCGAATGAGTGAAAAACAAAAGACAAAATGCCTTTTTGTTCGGCCGCTGGGTGAAACACAAGCCGCGAGGTTTTTTTCTAAAAACTCGCCAAAAGTATTCGAGTTTTCTGCTAAAAAACGGGTGAGTTTTCCTGTGTACAAGTGCAGGAAAAACTCGTTTCATCAAAAGAATCGCGAGTGTTTCTTCACTTGCCGGGTTTTCCGCGAGTCTTGCAACTATTCACCAACTAGATAAATCAATGCTTTGACCAAATTGTATAAGATTGTGTCCTTGCTTCAAGCTACTTAGAATTCAATGCCCTCATTATTGATCCTACAAGTAGAATATTTTTCCCCAAACCCTAGTCTTTGCAGCTTGTCATTTGAAATCTTGGAATTTGCCTTGTCACCTAAAACTTTTGAAGTTTACTTTTGATCAAATGACTTTGGTTAATCTCTCCTTAGATTGACAGCTTTGGTAGATCCGTGGGCCCTTAAGATACTTATTGTTTGACGAGCCAACCCCCACAACAATTAGAAAGTGCCAAGCATCTATCTCCCATTCATTCGAGCCCTCCCTAGCACTTTTACTTTAGTTACTAAGTACCCACAAGAATCAATGGTTGAGATCTCGCGTTCTTGAAATTAGTGGCTTTGGCATATTGGTGGATTGCCAAGGTGTCGGGTGGAACAATCCATTAAATTGCTTACTTCCACCACAATTCACCATATCATGCCACATCCTATCAAAATCAACAGTCTTCGAGCATCTCCTTGGCATTTTACTTTAGTTGCTAAGTTCATAAACTGATCGATGGCTGAGATCTGTTGTTCCAAATGACTCACCAGATGAACGGTTGCAGTAGATTACCAAATGCTAGGTAGTATGATGAATGGTCTACTAAAGTGCAAACATCCACTGAAGTTCACCGGATCATGCCACATGACCACACTAGAACCACTTGATTTCAGTATTTAATAAATTCAACTTGTCTTGATAGAGCCTAACTTTGGTTACAAATCAAAGGCCCGATCTGCTTGCATCCAAGATCAATGGCTTCAGCAGATTGCTATAGCGCAAGGTTGTATGATCTATTGTAAGCTGCAGTGCTCAAGAAATTGCCACATTGCTTTAGCCACATTGTGAGAAAGGAACAACATTATTCTGCCACTTGTACTTCATGACTTGGACAAGTTGCTCCACTGACCCAATAATAAACGAATACATCAACATGCTATTGAAACGATTTCATGCTAAACATACTTATGGGTGACAGCATAAAGATGTGTCCCACTTTGTCCTAAGCGGGACACGCTAATCAACATTTTAAGTTTTTTGACATATTCTCTCAATTATAGCTAGCAAACCGTAAAGAACTTGAAGATAATATAAATTAACTATTTATGATATTTCCTGTGCAGATTCTATTTCTAATTTTAGAAAAATTATGTCATGTTTCAAATATTTGTTAATAGTGTGTTTTACACTTCATATTATTTTTTAATGATTAATATTTTCTTGCAACACATAACTTGAGCTAGAAATAAAATATATTCATATTTTTTTAAACATAGATTATTAACATTTTAGGGTACAAATATTTTTTATAATTTTTTGTTGCATATTTTATTTATTATTATTATTTTAAACGACAACAACTATTAATTTAGACACATATTTCTCTATATTGTATTTACTCTTTTCATATATCCCAAATTAATTAATTAATTTTTTATTGAAAGAAGAACATCAATATGAAGGGCACTTATGTTTTAGAATTGTTTATTGTTTGCTATTTTTGCATGTGTTGAACACAGGTCTTTGAGTTTTGTAATAAACCTATTTTGATTAGAAAATAAAAAATAAATGTCAAAATCTGTATTTTTTTGGAAAGCTTACTCTAAAGGCTACATTCTTGGAAAATTTCATATCATGATGACTTCGTTTGATCATGAAAAAAGTGATCTGAATCAATAGTTTAAGTGACACACATGTACGTGTCAAAAATGTCATTTACGATGAAGTTAATTTAATTTTCCTTGTGTCTCAAGATTGGGGCATTCTATTTTGCATAAATTGTTAAATCAACATGTGTATTACAAATGGGACAAGGCGTTATGCTTCAACCTCTATCCTGATCATAGAGACCAATTCGATAGATCATTGATGAACCCACCAAGCCACTCTGCTGAGATATATGGAATCAGTACCTATTCACCAAACAAAAGGAAGCGAGCCACTTAATTAAAAAATAAGCATTGATGACAAGGTAGTAAGCAAATATAACAAAAGTGTAGGAATGCAAAGTTTTAGGCTTTCACACAGGCTTTATTTAACAAACCAGTGCCAATGAATGCAAAACAAAAACTCAACCAAGGTATGAAAATGAAAAGTCTTAGATGAAACTCATGCAGAAGTTGATTATAATGGCAAGAGCATTTGTTGCTAGATTGTCCTCGCATGAGCACTCTAGATCTTATTGAATCATTCTCGGTAAAATTTACTAACCAAGGCAAAAAGCCAAAATTTAAGGTAAGGAACAAATTGTATGGACCCATATTAAAGTCATTTCAGATCGGGTGTCAACAGATAGCAGGGTGGGAATTGACTTTAAGGGAAACTTAAATGCTTAACTTGAGATTGTTATTTTTTGTACTTGAAGTTGAGTTCTATGACCTACATTCTCTTTCTTATGGTAAATAAGGTGTGAAGTTGCAATTTCTAGATTAGGCAGTGTGTCATGAATTCATTACAAACAATTTTTTTAATTGACTCTTTCCTCTTACAAATGAAATGGAAAAGGGGAAAAGTGTTTTCATTGAGTCTTGGTGCACAAAAGGATACAATGTTGAATAAAACAAGTGCATCTAACATGCAATAAGGAAAAAATACATAAACTATGAGGTGGGTAGAATCTATGCATCCGAGGTTGGATACCACCTACACATAAGATTGGAGGAAACATCTGTAATATTGAAACGGAGTATGCTCCAATTTGTGTTAATGGGCAAATGAGATTGGTGATTACAAATTGAGGCGGGTCAGGGTGAGGTAGTAGGTTGGAAAATTCACTGCTATTAAAAAAAAATAGTTCACAAGCCGCCTAAATCTTAAACTTCGAGCAATATTAATGGCCATTTTAAAGTAGCCCAAAATATGCTACTAAAGGGTTATGTCCCCACCAATATATTGACTGGCTAGCATGTCCTTAACATATTACCTTGGACACCACCAAATTAGACTGAGATTATGAAAGGTTCCTTTTAGGTGTACAACATGCCGTGCCCCTTTCAGAAGTTGTGTTCTCTAAGATGGAGGACCAAATTGAAGCCCAACCAACTGCGTTTGTTTGTTTCATTTTCATGCTTCTTATGCATGCCTGTGTTGTGCATGCTGAAAAATCTTTTGCCAATTCAGCCTTTTCTCATGGGATTGTTTTTGTTTAAATTTAGGGTGGCATTGCATAGATTAACCGTGTCCATTATATTGTCAACAAAATTATGAGGGCTATCATAAGATGTTTTTGCCTGAATGGGGAATATGTGGATGGTTGCCACATGATCTTTGGTCATGCTGCTTATGGACCCAACGCACTGTATCTTGGATTATCTTGATTTCTTTTGGCATTGACTTTATACCACAATGCCTATCCCGCCTTTGTTGCAATTCATATATTGGCATCTTATTGACAGGCTACTTGCAGGTGTGGCGGTGAACCATGGCTCATAAGATTTGTCTTCCAGGTGTATTCAATTTGTAGCTGCCACATAATATTTTTCTTGGGCAGGTTTCCTATAGATTGTTGGGGTCAAAAAATTGCATGCTGCAACTGTCAATTTTTTTAATTGAAATCTGGGTTGTATAGCTGAAAACTTGTCCAATAACTCGTTTCTCCATTTTGGTTTCAATCTTTAGGAAGAGTAAGATTTCCTAGGTGATGGCTTTATAAGTAAATATGGGATTTATAATGGCATTCACATGGAAAACTTGAACTCTATTAGTAAGCGGTCAAAGCAGTGTTACATAATTTTTAAATTTTACTGTACAAATTTAGAAGTAAAATGGCCCCCTCTATTACAGGAATATTAAATTCAAAATTTTAGTGGTGATGCTTTTATTTTTATATTTTGCTAAAAATACCTAGGGTTAGGGACCCTATGGCCAGAAATATTTGAGTGAATAACCATTAACTGAAAGCATAACACTTATTAAGTTATTGGTACCCAATATAGAAAGTCATATAAACATGGCAGAAGAAGCAGAGTGAATCTAACCAGATCCTAGGTGACAATTAGAGTTGGCTCCCCTTTATCTTCATCTGCAAAATCCCCGGAGCCATCTCTTCTCACCAACATATCTGTTTTGATTCTCCTCAGTTTGTACCTTCCATCCAAATCACATAAACCCCATGTTCACCATTTTATTTATTGTTTCTTGGTGGAGGGCTTGTTCCTTCAACTGCCAATAAAAGTCGTTATAATCCACTGTTGTCTGTTCTCAAGGGAATGTTTTACTTCTTGCTGCATCTTCAAGGCTACAGGTTTCCTTCCCCTGGTCTTATATGTAACAATATCTGCTGTAACTTAGAGGCTGGAATTGTGACTATCATGGCAAGATGCCTTCAAGATTCTCTCCATAACTCTCGTTCCTCTTTTTGATGCTCTTTTGAGTCATTGCTCTCTGCACCGTGGCTCAAGGAAGGGTGTGCCTTTGGACATCTCTCCTTATTTTGATTACGATAGAGGTAGTTTCTTACAGTCCAAAATTCTCTAGATTCCTTTGCTGAACTCCCATCTGAATGATGACTCCCAGTAATTCCTCAATATTATCTATATTATCTCCATCTTGAGATTCATCTTGCTTTCCTGAGTTGCTTGGAATTTCCTCCCCATCTTGAACCATTGGTTACAAATCTGGATGTCCCTCAGGTTCTTGGACAACTTGCTCTTGAGTTTTAACTTTTATGAGATGGGATTTGGAATTCTTTTTTATTAGAAACTCTTCATGGAATTCTTGTACTATTGCATTTGCTGACCTTATGACCTATTTTCCTGCACCTGCAGTCTTAATGGCAAACTCTCGTATTGATTTCTTGTTTCCAAACCCCCGAGGCTGAGTTAATTCAAACTGCGTGGATTAAGGGCTTTGGCAGAGTGATTTTGACACATCCAAGCATAAGAGGACAGTTCTCTGTTCTAAGGTGAGTTAACCATTCTGATATATTTCCCCGAATTTCTTGCAATTTGTTAGAGGATTTCTTCATCCCACAATTATGGAGGTATTTTGTAAAGACAGTACATTGGTACATCTGATATCATCTCTTCTTTTGGGTTGAAGAGTGGTGACCAAGGCCTCATGCACAAACCTGAGTTTCCAAAGAACCATGGGCTATTGTGAATGACTGTCTCTTTCCTCTGCTGACTGAATCATCACCAAAAAGAAACCCTTTGATAGGAATCAAATTTTACATATGATGGTCTCTGTACTCCATTGCTGGCCAAAAGCCTAATAAATTTACATATTATGGCCCAATTGAAGAGCACTCGTGTCGATCTATCATGGGTTTTATCTGGTATTTGGATGAGAGTTATGTCTTATGTCATCATAATATACAGTTCTTGAATCATAAGGTTTGTATTCTGAGCAGTTTGGTCTTCCATGATTGGGTTGTTCCACAGAGTTTCTATAGACCCATTCAAATCTAGGTCAAATTTCAATTCAATAGCTCACTCTTCAGAGGGCTCAATGGTTTTGGCTGCTTTGTCTGGGGTATTGGGGCTTTCCTATTCTACTGAAGCATCGGAGAGACAAATAGGGATTGTAGCTCTGCTTTTAGCCTTCCCCTCTAACTTGCCAACACATTGCAATAGTTCTGTTGCCTTCCCTTCATTTCCCACTCTGCTCACCCTTGCTTCGATTGCTCCTTTCTTTGAGTCACACGATTCCAGGCTGGGCCCACCTTTCTCTTTCCTTCTGTGCATGATGGTTTCCTCTGCCTACCTTCCTCTGTGCTCAGCCGGCTTCTCATGCTTGCTGTTAGGAAGCCTCTTTTCATTTATGTGGTTTCATGGTATATGATTAATTTAATTTCTACTTGTTAATTTGTGGTAATGTTTAAATACTAGATCCCTTAAAGAATTAAGCAACGCTTATGCACAAAGTTACAAGTATTACAGACCATAATAAATGCATGGGTTTAAGTCGAGAAATTAAGTGCACCTTGTGTAATAAGAGGGACATAGGAAAATGGTTAAAAAGGGGCCATCACAAGAAAGTGTTATTGTATTAAGAAAGGGTATATTTAGAAATGATGGCGTACGGTCAACAGCAAACCTCTGCCATGGAGTGGCAGAGCAGTGACATTTAAGAAACTTGTGACAATAGAAATCCAAAATCATACACAACTTTATGATATTATGTAATATACCCTTTTAGTTAATTCGCCATGAGCTGGAATGTCAGGTGCAGCAGTCAATAAATTGTCAAAAATAAATAAATTTAATAATGGGGGCCATGAGCTGGGACATCAGGTGCAGCAGTCAATAAATTGTCATAAAATAATATTTAATCCCAGCAGAAGGGGACGTGGGTTTTCATAAGGGAGTGGTCATTTATGAGGAGTTACAAGTTGACTTTCAGGACAACGTGGGAGCTATTTGAGGAGAATCTTGCCAGAATTAATAAATATTATTTTATGGGGTTCTGGAGCATTAAATTTTGGGTGTCCAAGCGGGCCTTCCTGCTGTTATATAGTGAAGTACTTGGTTGCTTTTGAAAGCACTGTCAATATTCCATATAATTTCTGCTACAGCTTGAGCCATGCATTCAACTATTAGTTCAAAGACAAAAAACCCTCTGATTTTGTTAAGGCAATCTCATCCAAAGGTAATTTGTGCTGAAGGTATGTTCTTCCATTCTAGCTAGTATTTGTATGCTGTTTATTTGAAATATTCCAGTATATTTGAAAAATGATATTCAGTTCCAGCACTGTTTGTGAATATTTTTTATTGTTTATGCAATCTATTGCCAAATTATTTAGCTACAGGTCAGCACAGTCGTATCAAAGCCATGATCTTGCTAGCCTAAGGGTAAAGATAGTGGATGTCATCAAGTGAAAGAGAAATAAGGTATTTGAGGAGAGAACAAAGGAAGCTGCAACAAACCCCTACACCATCATAGGATACAAAAGAGATGGCCGCAGAAGATAAAGAAAGAGCATTCTTTGAAACCATGGAGTCTTTGAAGGAGGGACAGCAGCAACTTATCAACGTTTTCATCCGAGCCTTCTAGACTTCTAATGCTATTCCCATGACTACGTCCATTGGTAATAGTTATTGGGGAGAATCTTTTGCTTCAAGAATGAATCAGACATCTAGGGCAGCCAGTGGTCCTGGGCTACCTAAATTTACCTTTTTATAGAAAGAAGCAGAGCAGCCAGAAGAAGAAATCATAGAGCAGCAGGTTGAGGATTTGACAGAGCTCCATGTAGAATATAGAGCATAAAGTGAAGAGTTTCGAGCTGATATCTCTTTTCTGAACTTTTGCAGTCTAAAGACAAGAAATAAGCTTAAGAATGAGAGAAGGCTCAATCAGAACCAGACTGATAAGGATGTCCGACACTAGTTAGGAAGACTCACAGTTCTTTCATTTGATGGATCCAACAAATGTTCGGCCCGTGCTTGGATCCAGCAGTTAAACACTTACTTTTCTTTGAGTCTGATGTATGAGGAGGCAATCAAATTTGTTACCCTTCACTTGGAAGGAATGGCCCATGAATGGTGGTACCATGGCCTAATCACCTAAGGCCATAGTCTTATCCTTATGTATGAAGAGTTTAGCCAAAGATTGATGGTTAGGGTCGAGAGGCAGGATCTCAAGATCCATTTTAGAGAGTTTGCATAGTTGAACCACAATAGTACAGTAGACAACTATGTTGTAGATTTTCAGAGAATTGCAATAATGGTTCCTGATGTTTTAGAAAAAAGAATCACTTTACTCTTTACTGAAGGTTTATTTGAATCCCTCAAGGGCCTAATCAAGGCTTTTGCTCTCCATCTCTCCAAGAAGCTATGAAGAGGGCTTTAATACTTGAGTGCTACAGAACAATTTTTCATCACAGCCAAAACCGCCCACTACGGGATCACATAAGGGCAATTTTTAGAAAGGTGGCTTCAATTCATACCCTCAAAGAGCTACACCAAGTTGCACCTGCTGATGACTCCGCCCTAACTAGCCATTTGCAGCCAAAAGATTCGATGATCCCACCAGGAATGAACTCAAAAGAAAGAAGCAATGTTTCTCTTGCAAAAAATTGTGGGAACTTGGTCACCAATGCCTTGGCAAAGGCCAAGTCCATTATATTAAGGTAGTATTTGATGATGAGTTAGATCATGAAGGACTTGAGCTACAAGTCACAAAAGAGTAGACCATCAAGCATGAACTAGAGAAATTCGATGTTGTGAGGACACAAGCAATGGTCCACTTGCAGCTCTTTTGGGACACCTTGATATCATTCATTCAGAGTTTGTGGAGTGCTATCTGGACAATGGATCATGGTGCTTATTGATAGTGGGGCTACCCAAAAACTTGATGAAGGCTTGATTTTTAAAAGAGGATCGAATGTTGAAGACTTGGTCGGATTCGATGTCATTGTTGCTGATGGATTCACTATTCCATGCACCAAGATAATTTGACAAGGTATTTCATGATTTTTATGTTTTTCGACTTGGAGAGATTGATATGGTTTTAGGAGTAGAATGGTTGCATTCCCTGGAGAATTTTTGTAGAATTATCAAACTATGGAATTAAAGATAAAATTAGAAGGGAAAAGCGTGGTGCTTAGAGGCTTTTTTGATTGATCACTGTGAGTGGTCACAACTAAGAGGATGGAGAGGACTTTCCACAAGGGACAAGCTGCACGGGCAGCCAACTGCTTAGTAACAAAAGACATGCCTACTAATTCATTCTTGGGCAAGCATCATACTTATCATGTTGATATTTAGAATATTTTGGATAAACACAGTGTGGTGTTTAGTGAATTGCCTCCAGGATTATTGCTGTATAGGGGATTCCAACATATCATAGAGTTGGAACAAAGCTCTAAGGCTGCCATGACCACTCCTTACCACCATTTGCAGATGTACAAATAAGAAATAAAAAAGGCTATCAAAGAATTGTTTTAAATGGATCACATCAAGCCGAGTTCTAGCCTTTTTGCATCATTTGTGGTGCTTTTAAAGAAAAAAGATGGTACAATGAGGGTGTGCATAGACTAGAGAGCCTTGAAAGGATTGGTGAGCTTATTGATGAGTTGCATGGAGCATTCTATTTTTCAAAGATTGATGTTAGATCAAGATATCATCAAATTCGTGTGCTCGATGAGGACATGCACAAGATAGCATTCAGATGCCATTTTGGGCACTGAGTTCTTGGTCATGCCTTTTGGCCTGACAAATGTTGGAGTCACTTTCCAATCATGTAAATCAGGCATTCATTAATCAAATAAGAAAAATTGTTTTGGTTTTCTTTGATGATACATTGATTTATAACTAAACTTGGGAAGAACACTTGAAGCATTTAGATACCGTTCTTGGAATATTAGAGCAACAAGCTCTCTTTGCAAAGGAATCCAGGTGTGAGTTTGTGGTTATAGAGATTTTGTGCTTGGGCCATGTCATCAATGCTCAAGGTGTCCAGGTTGATCAACAAAAGATCCAAGCCATTTTGGATTGGCCACTTGCTACCACATTGACATAGTTGTAGGGATTCTTTAGCCTTTGTAGTTATTACAAGAGGTTCATTAGGTGTTTTTCATAGTTGGTAGCACCCCTAACTAATATGATTAAAAAGGAAGCTTTCTCATGGAGTGACACTACCCAAGAGACCTTCGTAAAACTCAAGGAGGTAATCAGTTCATGCTCTGTACTTGCTATTCCAAATTGTCACAGCCATTTGTTGTAGAATGCTTCAAGAGAGGGAATCAGGGCAATATTAGTGTAGAAAGGGCACCCTATAGCATTTGGGACCAGAAAATTGAAAGATTCAGAAGGGAGATTCTCCATTTATGACAAAGAGATGCTTTCCATCATGCATGTTTTGACCAACTTTTGACAATACTTAGTTTGTGGTGAAGACTGATCATATCTTCCTAGGCCAATGTGATTTGAATGATCAACAACAAAAACAGGTAAGCTTCAAGCTTATGATTTTGATATAGAATACATGAAAGGTAAAAAGAATGTAGTTGCTGATGCTCTCTCTCGAATGCCTAGTCTACACTCCATTTTTATTATTTTTGCTAATTGGAAGGCTTCAATCATGGTAGAATATTCTATGAACACTTTCACTAACATTCTAGATGAAAGTGTGAAGGATGACAGGTACTTAGTGGTAGATGGTCTCATTTTATACAAGAATAGAATTTTCTTGATTCACAAATCTGAAATGAAGGAAAAGATTTTGAGAGCTTTGCATGATGTGCCAATGGTTGGGCACTTGGGGTTCTAGAAGACTTATAAGAAGATAAGAGAGATTCTTTTGGAAAGGCCTTAAGAAAGATGTTCTCAAACATATTAGGGAGTGCATCACTTGCAAACAAAATAAAATAGATCATGTTTTTCCTGTAGTATTGCTACAGCCTTTGCCTATTCCCAACGAGAAATGGGAAAGTGTGTCCATGGACTTCATCATAGGCCTTTCTAAGGTAAATGGCAAGAACTTCATTTATGTTGTAGTGGATAGGTTAACTAAGTATGCACACTTTGCCATTTCTACAGAATTCAGAGCACATCAGATAGGTGATCTATTTTTCAGAGAAGTGTTTAGTTTACTTGGCTTGCTTGGAAACATTGCCAGTGACAAGGATAGTAGATTTCTTAGTTCTGTTTGGCAAGAGTATTGAGCTCATTCCCAATACCGGTTATCATCCACATACAGATGGATAGATAGAGATAGTGAATAAGTGTGTTTAAGGATATTTGAGAAACTGTCACAAATCAAAAGACAACATGGGACAAGTAGTTACACCTTGGAGAGTATTGCTACAATTCCACCCATCACATGTCCATTGGCATGACTCCTTTTATGGCATTATATGGATATGATGCATTAACCTTTACTAATTTGGTGTTTATTGACAGTAGAGTAGTAGCAGCTAGTGACTTGGTGAAACATAGCCAAGACATTTTGAGGTCACTTAAAAGTCATTTGCATCAGGCCCAAAATCAACAAAAGTTGTACGTCGATCGACACCGTACCAAGAGATCATTCGAGGTGGGAGATATGGTCTCTTTATGCTTGCAGCCTAATAGGCAAACTTCTATTAAGCCAAGTGGAGTTGAAAAGCTTAAACCTTGTTTCCATGGACTATACGGAGTTTTGAGAAAGGTTGGTGAATTGGCTTATGAGTTAGAGTTGCCAGTAGGCAGCCGGATTCACAATGTTTTCCATGTATCTTGACTATAAAAGGCAATTGGCCAACATATTGCATCCACAGTTGATCTGCCACCCTTGGATGATGAGGGGAAATTTATATTGATTCCAGAGACCATCATTGACATATGAGAGAATAAATTGAAGGACATGACCGTCATAGAATACTTGGTCCATTGGAGGAACTTACTTGTAGAGGACGCTACTTGGGAGGGGCCAGAGATATTTGAACATTCAGCTCTGCATTGCTTGTGGGCAAGCAATTCCGGGAAGGGCAGACATGTATATCCCCTCCCTTTTACTTAATTTGCCATGAGCTGGGATGTCAAATGCAGCAGTCAATAAATTGTCAAAAATAAATAAATTTAATAATGGGGGCCATGAGCTGGGACGTCAAGTGCAGCAGTCAATAAAATGTCATAAAATAATATTTAATCCTGGCATAACGGGGCATGGGTTTCCATAAGCGAGTGATCATTTACGAGGAGTTACAAGTTGACTTTCAATACAACGTGGGAGCTATTTGAGGAGGATCTTGTTAGAATTAATAAATATTATTTTATGGGGTTATGGAGCATCAAGTTTTGGGAGCCCAAGTGGGCCCTCCTGCTGTTATATAGTGAAGTGCTTGGTTGCTATTGAAAGCATTGCCAATTTTCCATATAATTTCTGCTACAGCTTGAGCCATGTGTTCGACTATCAGTTCAAGGACGAAAACGCTTGGATGTGGGAGATTGGAGGATGAAAACCCTCTGTTTTGTGAAGGCAATCTCATCTAGAGGTTGTAACTTGTGTTGAAGGTTATGTTCTGCCATTCTAGTGAGTATTTGATTGCTGTTTATTTGAAATATTCCAGTATATTTGAATAATGATATTCAGTTCTAGCACTGTTTGTGAATATTTTTACTGTTTATGCAATCTATTGTCAAATTGTTTAGCTACAGTTCATCACATATTATTGCATCAACTCGTTAAGGTTCACAAATCTTTCAGTTGATGCAAATTGGAACAAATGTCAGAGGAAGTGCAACTGTTAACACACTGATCAAGAGGCAGGCTCTGTTGCCATCTTCTCATGGAAGATCAATCTACTGAGCCACACCTTCTCAAGTTGATATGGTTGAAAAGAAAACATAATTCTGTAGGAATTACTTAAAAAATTTCATGAACCCCGTTACACTGGCAAAAATGCATCATTGTGGAAGGGAATGCAAATTTTCAAAGTATGATTAATTGCAGTTTGATTTGAAGTCTACATTAGCTGAATGAAAGATTTCATTGTGCATAAAACTGTAGTGTTTGGCTGCCTATCTCCCATGCTCATCAACGTAAACTCATGCTCATCATGCCTGCAACTTGACAATATATCTCACAGGTTCAAATATGGAATCTTGTTTGAAGATTCTGGATTTTAATGGTTACCATGGTTCCAAAACACTGTATAAAACTGAATTCCTTGATTATTCGCATAAAATAAACTACCAAGTAGATTATAGTGATGCTATTAAACAAATTTGATATCTAGTTTAATTTTGGAAGACAAGCCCCCTGATAAAAGTTAATCTGATGTTGTCCAAGATCCTGCTGTAATGTTTTTCAGGTGTCATATGCTCGTTCTTCAATGGCTAATCAATAATGAATACCTAATTGAAGTCTCTTTGTCATTTGCAGACCCAGTTTTTGACGTTTCCTATGTTCTCCATTTATGTATACTGTAGCTTCTGACTGTAATCTGAGCATCTGAGTATAGACGTCCTTATTTAATGAAGCATGATCTTCTGTGTTTTCATTTCTCAGTAATAGACTTGTATGATTTAGGGTTCTGAATTCTGAAAAGCATTTTCTAGGTAAGTTGTAAGGAATTTCACATCCAAGCTTTTGTTGGACAAGTTACTGTCTTTTGAAAGGCGACTTATTATGTTTTGATGGACATTGAACCTGTTTACGGACAAGTTCTGTATGCTAAATTACAATGTGCTAAAGACAATGCTTCACGTTATTGTGATAATTGGTTGTTAGTGTTAATCTGATGTATATGTAACCACCAAGTAGTTAAGACTAGGGAGTCATAGCTGGCATGGTTTTTGTAATATACAAGTGTTGTTTGTTGCAAGTTACTATCGGAAAATTGTACGGTGGGGGTAACCATGGTCTGGGCCATGGGCTAGTTAGTTAATAAAGATCTATGGATGTTATGTATATGTTTTGTTACTTGTTTGATTTTTGTTGCTTTTTTTGGGTCTTCTGTTACATTGGCTTTGGAAGTTGTATCACCAGGGATGCATTTCCAGCCATCAAGGTGCGGTTCAAACTCTAGAATTACTTATAATGTAATTTGGATGTAATTTTGCATTATGCTTTGTCAGAAACATGTGGATTTTTTTTTTGTTTATAATATTTTAATGTTTTGGCCGTAGTAACAAAAATCTTTCTCGGGAATAACTTGACAAACCAAAAGATAAGAGTTTTTCAATGTATTGGGGAAAACGTGGGAAACAATCAGCATATTAAACAACACAAACTTTCAAAAATATAGAGAAAAAATTGCACCAAACAAACAAAAAAATATAAATAAAAGAACATGAAAAAAGTTTTAAAATTTGTGGTGCACCGATTTTTTTGTGATTAATCATGGGTCTCAATTTTTTCGTTGATCGATTAATTAAAAAAAGCCGGTGATTCTTTTGGGAAAAAATCAGCAACAGGGGTGAGTCCTAATTTTTTTTTATGATTTCTGCAACTATGGTTTTGGCTATATATTCATATCAATTCACTCTTTTGGTTGTTTTGTTCATATCAGTTCACTCTTTTGGTAATGTTGTCCATACTGATATAAATCCATCCTTTTTGTTTTTAATACGAGTAAATATGATTTGAAATGTATTTATATCAATTAAGTGTTTGACTAAATTTTTATTCTCTTGTTTGATGACATGTAATTATGTAGGCAGATTTCATTGAAGAGCTCCTTAATGGAAGGTTTGTACAAGAACAGGTTGGCTCGGCAACACTAACGGCATATCATTGGCAGGTTTTTCCCTTATCTTGGGTGATAAATAATTACAAATGTTTTCATGTCATCAGCTGAAATGGGCATCCTCAATTTTGTTGGCTTATTTTTTTTCATGGATAACAGGGGGATATTTGCTTAACAGGTTAGAATTGAGTCAAGCCATGAAGAGATTTATGACATCTTTGGAGAAGATGGAACGCAAGGGTTATCTGGGGATTCCCTAGAGAAACTTCCACGGCATATAATCACTGAAGAAAATAAAAAGGATGTTTGTGGGGAGAACATTTGTTGCACTATTTGTTTGCAGGTTTGGCTTATTTGGTTTATTTAACCTTTGCCCTAAATTGTTAATTCGTAGATTTTTGATGCATATACATGTACCATGTTACCTACTATGCTTAGGAATGATAAGTTTTATGTTTAGTCTTATTTCTTTTTTGTTGTGCATAGGACCTTCAACAAGGAGAAACTGCTAGGAGCCTGCCTTTATGCCATCATACATTTCACATGTCCTGTGTAGATAAATGGCTCAGTAGACATGGATCCTGCCCCGTCTGTAGGCAAGATATTTAACAGTGTAACTGGTAGAAAGTACATACATTGATGTCCTTAAAATCAGTGTCAACTGTTTTTTTTTTGTATAAATATAAAAAATGTTTACACCCTTGAGTCTGTAGCCATAGAACATAAGTTGAGCAAATCAACATTTGATATAAAGCCCATTCTTTCATTATTAGAGGGACTCACATTTAGTGGAAGTAAAGCTGTTAAGTCAGCCAGGAACAGGTACAAAATTATTATTTTTAATACTTGGGCTTGCCTAGAGTTTGTCTCAAAATATCTGTACATATGGTACAACCTAGAAGGGAAAAGTGAGGCATTACAAAATTAACAAAATAGATCTGTTCTTAAAGGTGAGTGAATGTTACATTCACTGATAGTTTCAGTGTCCTGCCTTGTGAAACTTTCTATACCTTGTGGTGGTTATTTCTGTGATGTCCATAACAGCATATTCCTGAGATGGTATTGTTTCATATTTAGGTTCTTCTTAAACATGTTTTCTCTATAAATTATATAATACATATCTAGAACCCTTCGAAATTTACAAATTGTTTGATATGTGTGCAAATTTTCTGTATAACTAGTTCACACAAAATAAGTTTATAAGTCTTTTAACACATTTTGGTAAAGAAACCCAAGTGAATTTATTTACATTTGGTATAGCCCCAATAGACAAAAGGTCATCCATCTCAAAGAAGGGACTTGGAGGGCCTAAAGGGAAGTTGAATTGCTTCAAAGCAGATCAAACATATCGTAGACCGAGAGCAAATGTATTTTAAGGACCACTTATGATCAAAGATATTTGATCTAGGTTTAGGTGGGCTTCTGCTCGTGTCAATTCATATTTTCACCTCTCGAGCATATGGGATATGAACATGCTTGACATGAACACCAAAACACATAAAAGGCCATGTCACGTATGAATGGATACACTATCTTGATGACATGTGCTCTGGAACTTGGCAACTTTATTATCTTGTCTCATGAGGTCATAATAATTATCTAGACGACTAATCATATCAATTCCAACAACATAATAGATGTAAAGATTTAGTCATGTTTCTTAGTCTACTTTTTAATTTACAATTTGTTGGCCATCTTTGAATGTTTTTTAATTTTCATTTAGACAACACGAGACCAGAATTTTAGGGCATGTTGAATTCTCACCGGATGAGCTCATTTTATCATAGTATGAAGTATAAATGCAAAGAACTGTGTATCGATCAAGAGACGAATAAATGATAATATCAAACCAGTTAGTTCATCATAAAGCAGGAACAAAGCAAAAGCTGAACAATGCTTTTGTTTGTTTCATGCAAATGGTATATATTCAAATATTTTAATGTTAATTATGTCCACATCTTTTAAGCTATATATCATAAAGAAGCAAAAAAATATGCATTCAAACAAAACAAAACTTTTGGTTCCATGTACGGTTGTTACATCACCTGTTATTTCTAGCATCACTTTTTGTAACGTGTTGTGAAGAAGCTAAGACATTCTTTGCATTGAAATTATTACGCAGGTATTTATAAATTAGGGCCATCTCAATTTACTAGTTGTTCTGAAAATCATTTAAATTTTCATGTTGATCTGTTGTTAGGTCTGTATCTCCACGAATTCCAATCCTTAAATTAAAGGTGGCCCTGATTGTGGTATTATTGTCTTGTAATAAGGCATCTTGTTATTACAATATTCTACATAATTGTTAAATTGATACAAGAAGGGTTTCTGAATCTTCACTTGTTGCAGAGCCTTTTTATAATGAATCTATCTTTGTTCAAATATTGTTGAGGACTGAAATGAGCTTGTCAGGGTTGTATCTTTGGTGTTTTGCAAGTTGCATGATCGAACATATTACTGAGGAATACGTGGCTGAGATGACGTGTAATCTCTACCTTGATAAATTAGTTGTCTAATGGTACACACTAGTCTAAAGCATTGGTAATCGCATGTATTAAGGATATGATAGTTCTCTTTTGACAGAATAATGTACCCTGTCCTTACTTACCTTGTGAAGATTGGATTTATCAAGAAGTGTACTCTAGTTTCTTTAGCTATAGTAAGCATGATGAACGCACTAGAATGCTACTAAGTGTTTAATTTCATTTTAGAAGTATCAGTAATCCTTAAGTTGGAGCTTTAATAAGTAATTTAAGGATTTAGTCTAAATTGACTAATCTCTATTGGGAAAACTATGACCTATCTATAATCAGAGGTTACTATATCTTCTTGTATTGGTTAAAATGAATCATTACCTTTCACATTAGTATATCCTTCATGAAGGTTTTGTAATATGATGATAGCAGTCTACCTATAGGTGTATGCCCATGTGAATGATTTGGATTTGGATATGATTGTGTAGGTTGGATGAACTTAGGTTGACCTTGTTGGTGTCTTTTATTGGGAATTGATCTCTCTCTAAAATGTTATACCATTTCCTTGTGGTTGATGTTGAATTACCAAAATGATGGCTTATGAAGTAGCTTTTAGATTGATCTTGGAAAGTGTATTCGACATTGGTAAGAAAACTCATGTTATGATTTGGAGGGCTCAATAGATTCATTGTTCATGGTTCTTATGAAAACAACATTATAATATAAGAGGTCAAGCTTGCTTGGGGTTAGAACATGGATTGTTCTAATCTATGGATATCAGTCTCCATAATGTGTGGTGAGCACATGGAACTTTATATGAGAACATCATCATTATATTTGCCTAAAACTAAATTTTGTGGCATTTGATCCTTGTAAACATAAAGCATTATGCTAGTTTTGTAAGGGATTTTGCCTTGTAATGTAATAGGATCACCATAGAAGATGTTGATTATGGGAATGGAATGTGTTTGGTTGTTTAATGTGACTATATGAGAATTTTAAGGCTTTATTGATTTCCTTGAGTAGCTTGAAGTGTTTGATCATCCTTGTAACAAAATTTTTGCTTATTTCACTCCCTATGTTCTTGTCAATAATTCAAAGATGGGGCACTTTTTTGATGCTAGGTGATAGCTTATGTAATTCATTTAGATTGATGGTCTTATACCAAGAAAGCTTGAATGATATAATGATTCTTGTATTAAAGTCTTTACTAGGGTACCTTATCAGAAATGAAGGATGCAAGAATATTGGACACTTATTAATGTTTTAAAACAATTATAAAGTCCATGGTGAGTAATGTATGGGATCATGTCCTCTTGACCAATTGCCACCCAAGTTGAGCACTATATGGCGGGTCGTCTAGTATGCTCACTCCCCCTAGTTCAGAATAGGGAACATGCCAACAATTGAGAGCTAGAAGCATACTTTTGGAATGTGTGTGGATAATAATGTGATATTGTTGCTGGACCCAATCAACTTTACAGTACTATGCAATGCCAAGCACCTTCTATGTTACGAGATTATGAATAGGTTAGTTGGATTAGTAGTTACTTGCACATTATAGATGTGTAATTGTTCTTTAAATAAAATGAGATGAACAATGCCCATATGATCATTCTTGTAACTAAAATTTCACTTATTTCATTCTCATGTATTTTGTCATTAATTTAAATATGAAACACTTACTAGATGGTAGGTGGTAGCTTGTGTAGCTCATTTGGATTGATGATCTACTATAATGAAAAATTTAATGACAATGATTTTGTATTAAGCTCTTTGCTTAAGGTACTTTGCCTAAAATGATTGATGCAAAGATTATTTTAGGCATGTATGAGAACACTGATGAGGGTTATAGTATATTTAAACAATTATGAAGTCTTTTGGTGAATAATGTATAGGACTAAATTCTTGACTATGATTAAGATCTAGAGACATGCTTTGTAATGCTTGGACTTCATGTTGATGTGAAATGAAGAGAGTTATGGGATTATATATAGTATAATTGTATTAATAGGTACTTGCATATTATGGGCATGTAAATATTCTTTAAATAAAAATAAGGTGAATAATGTTCTTTATTGAAAATGTGAACAATAAATTAAAAGAATTTCTTAAAAAACAAACAAATGAATGCATTGTGTGACATGTAAATGGGATCCCTATACTAGTGGTTTGAGAAACAATGTTATGATGAGGTCTATTGGTTTAGTCTTGTAGGAGAACATTATACTTTAATGCCTTATTCTTCAATAGAAACTAGAATGGTTCTCTAAGTTGATTAGAATGGCAAGTAGGTTAAATAATATTTTTTTACAAAACCATTGGCCTTATGGTTTCTCAATTATTAGTTTTTTTTCACCAACAAAGCAGGTACAAGATTAAAGGAAAAAAAGTTGTAAAAGCTTTATTGGAAAAAAAATTCTAAAAATTGGGACAACATAAGGCCGATGGTTTTGTTAAAAATATTATTTAACCTACTTGCCAATCTAATCAAGTTAGAGAACCATTCTAGTTTCTATTGAAGATCAATGTATTAAAATACAATGCTCACCACTCTGCTAGGGCTATGAACAACTGGATGGTAGCAGAGTAATGTCTAGGCATGTGGCAACATGTCTACTAGTGTGTTTTACTCATTCTTCATAGACCTATGTTTGCTTGTGGGTGAACTAGTCCAATATCTAGATCTAATGGTTAGTATTTTTTTCAACTCCAAGAAGGGTGAGTGATTTAGAAATTGGGATCTTAGCATACTAATCATTATAAATAAAATGTAAAATAAATAAAATGAGAATTATACAAGCATAGATTTAACACATTACACAACATGTACATGGGGAGATCTTTTTGGATATGAAATCTCATAAAACATCATTTTATTATAAAACACTTACAAACAAAATCTATTAAAACAACCATTTGTAAATAATTAATAATCTAATAGTTATTAGATTATTAATTATTAAATGATATATGCTTTATAAAGCATATAATAATCATAAGGTTTTATAACTTTATATTAGAACAATAAATAAATGTTATGAGGGTATGACCCCTAATAACATTATGCTCTAACAATTCATTTATCCTAGAATGCCTAGGAACATTCTCTAACAGAGCCACTTATTCAAGAATGCTTAGGAGCATTCTCTAGTAGTGTCACCATTTGTTTATGCCCTATAACATCCTCTTGAGCCTTTTAATATTGTTGTATATCGGTCCTAGTTGGAGTAACCTTTGACTGGGTTTAGTTCTTGCCTCTCCATTTTTTTACTTCTATGTGACCCTACTAGTATCTACTGTAAGATCTACCTTTCATGGCTCTCATTGTTGTCTTTCATCTTGTTGCTTGTGTCTTGTCTCCCTTTGGACCCCCTTTTCTTGCCCCAAAATATTTAAGTTTCATTCTTTGAAGGGGCTTGGTCAAAGCAAAAATCTAGATTAAAGACCTAATTTTACATCCTACAGGTGTTATATTACCTTAGTGTAAGTGTTCCTGTGATAATTTAGAGAAATTCTAAGTAAAATGCTCTAAATTATGCTTTTGTAAAATTTAAAAACCTTCACTAACTTTGCCAGTTTTCTAGAATTTTCCCGACTTTTCCTTTTCATTGTGCTTCTTTCTTTGTCTTTGCCAAAATGTAAACTTCATGTGGAAGTCTATACTTCCTTCTAGTCCCTATATTCCCACATGTTTCTTCCTTAGCAAAAATGTAGACCCCACATGCACTCAAGCACTTTCTCCCATTTCCTTATTTCCTTTTGCTTTCTACATTTCCACCTTTCTTCAAGATTGTGCAAGTGACTTCATATTTTCCTTAGGCTTATGATTTAGACATATAAAATTCAATGATGAATCAAAGAGATAAAAGAGTAACACTTAGTTCATTGTATCTTGTAGGTTACACTTGCAAAACTTTAGACCTTTCATGGACTTGAATAGTTTTGGACTTCCTTTACTTCCCCACTTTTTTCTTTCACACTTCTTTTCTTCCTTTACAGACTTGCAAACCTTTCATGGAAGTCCACACTTCCTATAATTTCTTGCATTATTGCTTTCCCACATCTTCCTCTCTTTAGTAGAAATGTGGACCCATTGTAGGCTTCTAACCTACCTGTCCTTCCCCACTCTACATCCCCACAAGCCTACATCACGCCTCACCTCTCTTGTGGAAATTTGGAAGCTTCATGCATCTTTTCAATTCTTATAAATTCCTTTCCTTCCTCCATGTCCCACATCCCCATAACCATCTTCAAAGCTTCCTTATCCCCCTTGTGGACTTGTAGACTCTTCATGGATCTTAGCACATGATTCATCTCCCTTCCTCCTTTTACCTCCCATGTTCTTGCACCCTTAGGACTATGAAACTTCAAGCCTTATTGGTATCTTGTCCAAGTCTGACATCCTTCTTTGATGTTGAGTTCTACAACTCAAACATTGAGCTTCACCTACTCCTAGGAACATACCAAACTAACCTTTTGAAGATTTATGTGATCTCTGAATTTACCCATACCCTCGTACATACCCATGGAGCCCACAAAATCATGGATATGAGCATGTTTCACATGGGCATTGAAGAAAAGGATGAGTTTATACACCGAACCTATGTGTAGGCATGTTTGTTGTAGTGACCTTCGTTGAATGCACCTAAGAGCTGCAATGTAATGTAACTAATATAAGAAGGCATTCTCATTAAGGATGAGAGAGAAGTAGTTTTAAGAGTAGCTTTGCAAATTTTCTTTGGGGTCTTAGGCTAGTTTTTAGTGGAATGCCCTCTCCAGTTGGTCGTTTCCTTAAGGTTGATTCTACAACCTCTTTCATGGGGCATTCAACTGTAACTCGCATCCTTGTGGATATCGATATTTCTAAACCTCTTCATGGGGATGTGGTCTTGATGGTAGGGGAAAGGCCCTGGAAACAACTTTTGGATTATGAGGGCATCCCTTTTAGATGCCGAAGGTGTTTTGCTACTGGTCATTTGGCCTCTAGTTGCCCTCTTTCACAACGCAAGGGAGCTGCAACTTGGTGGAAGGATGCTCTCCTGGATCAGCTGACTGTCAGTGCTTCCAAAGAGGTCTGTTCGTCTCAGGGGGATGATTCCTCTGAGGAGGTTGTGCTCACTTCTGGGGCTGCTTTTGAGGGGGTGGTGACGGCTGCTGCTACAAATTCCTTGCATTCACTAAACTCTTCAGATCACTCATCGGCCAATTTGGAGGCTCCTCCTGTTTCGAGCAGGTCTTCGTCTTCTATTATGGCTTCTTCTCCAGTCTTGCCTTCTTCGGGGTCGGCTTCCTTGCGTGCAGATTCTTTGGTGTCTGCTAGAGTTTTCTGTGAGCCCTCTTTGTTCATGGCTTCAGGAGAGGTTCCCCTCTCTCCTCGATCTGTCGATGTTGGTCCTGAGCGCTCTTGGACAATGGTCCAACGTAGGAAGAAAGGCCCTTTGCTCTCTAGTGGCAAGGGATTTAGATTTTCTAGGTCAGGATCTGGGGTTGTGTAGATCCTTGTTGTTTTTTCTTCAACTGGGCTGCTGTGCCTATGCTATTGATTTGTTGTTCCTGGTCTGCTGCGTCTGGGATCTGGTTCTTTTGGCTGTTGGTTTTTTGCTGCTTGGCTGCAGTTGTTCTGTTTTGTTTCTGTCCTTGGGGCCTTGTTTGTAAGGGTTCAGCCCCTTGTCAGCAGCTTATCTTTATCAAAAACTATCCACTTTAGTTTACTATTATTAAACTACATTTGACCCATCACAATCTTGCATCCACGCATACATAATATTTTATTAACATTTAGGTAAAAAGGGTTCAAAATGATTAACACTATCATAAATATTATCATTATTGAAAAATATTAGAAATTTCATCCTTGTAAATCTTGTGTTGGAAGAAACTAACTTTTTTAGTTGTTAGTAAACAACTAAATCCACTTAAATTTGGATCTTCAAACAAATATGATGTGTTTTCCTCATGTCAATATTTGTTAGGGAAAGATAAAATTTTATTTTCGGTAGGTAAATCTATTTTTGATTGATTAGCATTTTTTATTTGTGGTGAACCAATTGCATGATTGTTTGTACGTATATATATATAATCATATTTTATAATTCAATTTTTTTTTTCATGTGAGTAATGCTTTGATATGGAGTTAATTTCTTTATATACTTTTAACATGAGTATGTGGCTTGCTTTTTGAACTTTAGACCATATTTTATGATTAAAATATTGTTAGGTCATATTGTAATGGTGAAAATAGCATACCCATGCCAATTCTCATTTAGTTCTAGGCTCATTTTGAGAGAATGTTTTAATGCAATTCTATAGTGACATGTGGCACATGAATGTTTTAAGTTTGGCTCCTTCACTGATTCCTATCCACCCTCATTCACTCCTACTTACGCACATTTAACTTTACCCTTGCCTTATGTAATATTCCCCTACATTCCCCTTATCAACAACCTAAATTTTAGTATGCCTTGAGATTACCCATTTCATGTCGTAGACCATTTTTGTAATGTGTGGGAGCAATCCCACATAGTGCAGATCTGACCCAAAAATAAAAAAATTTAAAATTCAAATGTCTAACTCCTACCCTTTCCTCATAGCTAGTGGGAGCCAACTTAGCAAACACTTGTGAGATGATTTGTTATGTCTTGGTATTTAAAGTCATTCATTTGAACATTAGTTCATCATCCAATCATCATTCAAAATCCTAAAGCATACAATGAGAATCTCTTAGGAAAATTTGGATTTGGATCTCTAAAATGAATGAAAACTTTGCATTAGAATCAACACTTAAATCACTAGTGTGCTTACTTGTTGTCTACCAATCCTTAAAAATTACCAATCTTTGGCCCTTGTGATCCAGTAATCTCTCCAAGGTATTTTTAAATATTTCCATTTGTAACGTCAAAAATTGCATACTCGTGCAATTTCATGCTACATCTTGCGACCACTTTCGTGTCCGTTCCCCTAGTTTGTTTCTAGGTTCATTTTACCCTTGCCTTAGCCTTTTTCCTGTAACCACACGTGAATTTATGTTATGCTCACCCCTTTGTGTTTTTTTGTGTAAATTTGTTTTAGTGCTTTATTTATCTCATCATCCGATGGTGTTCCATGTGACTGGGAACTGAAGTTGCTTGGATGTGGGAACTTAACGCGGACATCTGCGCGGTGTGTTAGCATTCCACGTCTGTTTGACGCTAGTTGACTGTTTATGAGTGTTACTAGCCATCTCCAGTGATGATTTGAGATTCTAGTAACACTCCTTCACTGCTCAAAACATCTCTTTGGACTCTATCTTTGGGTTTTTCCCTCATTTGTGTAGATTTTTGAATTTTACTTTTGACTCATACATTGAATGGTGAACTCTCTTGGCTCTACAACTCTAGTTGAACTATTGTGAAGGTTTCTTGCTCTTGGTGATCTCCTACAAATTTCTTAGTGCTTCTGCAAGTCTCTATTGTAGCCGTGCTCTTTTGGTGCATTTTTTTATGTGAGCTCTTGGAGGTTTTGTGCTCTCTTTCGTAGGGTTTTATGAAACCATTGCTAGTTGGTTGAACTTCTCCTTTTGGGAAGATTGTGCTTCCTTTACAAGTGATAGAGTTTCATAACACTCTCTTTAAATTTCTTTGTATTTGTGTAACCCCATTGTTTGATATTGCATTGTGTGGTTACATTCCATTTTCCTTAATATCTTCATAGATATTTGTGCTAGTTTGCTCACTTAGCCTTGTGTAAATCAATGCATTTACAAGTTTCATTTGTGACTGCTTTATTTCTTACACTTAAGGAATAGGAGCACACACTATTTTTTATTCATCATTGTTTCTTGTGGAGGCCAAAAGAACAAAGGAACGGCTTGACTTAGGCAAGCTCCTTAGCAACCCAACAATTTTCCTTTGTTCTTAGTAGCAGGTACTTTGGGGAGAGCTATTCAAACACAGAGAGGTTTCATTGGTGTTTCTTCCTTCCCTTCATTAGTATTTCATTTTATTTCATTTCAATAGATTATTTACATCATTCTCTTTACTTGGTATCACCTAGATATCACCGGGTTGTTTTCTTGTTTGCTACTGTGCTGTGCAGGTAACAAGGAATTAGACTGGTAAAACTTTTTATTTTTTCTATCTTTGAGGATGCTAGTGCTTAGCGCAAACATTCTCATGGCGCTCTGTCATTTGGTGTAAGGCAGGTTTCTTTGTTGTTCCTCTTTTCATTCCTATATTTACTTTTCTAAAATTCTATCCATGGTAGTACATTTCCAGCATTCAGTTATTTCCTTTCTTTCTTTCAAGTAATTAGTTGAGTTCCATTTCATTTCTATTAGTGAAAAGTAGGGTTGCCAACGTTAATCTATCTAGAGAAGTAGATAGTGGAAAACTAAGCAAGACCCTAGTGTGGTTGTAGCGAAAAGTTCCTTTGATTGATACATTTGATCAAGGAGTAATTTTTCCTCCTCCACATTTTGGTGAACCCGTCATTTTTTAAAACTTTAATTTTTTTCTCAAAAATTTAAACACTTTAAGCAAAAAAAACTCACATTGCACTGTGTGTTGCAAAGCCTAAACTTTGTTTATGAGCTTCACAACACAGTCTTCAAATTTTGAATACATTGTGCGTAGGAGTTTGAGAAATCTTTCCATGGCATATTTTGCAAATCCTACCACTCCTATTCGATTAGCTCCTGATTTCACCAACTTTACTTATGATACAACTCTCACGACTCTTATTTCTCTTTCTACTTCTATGATTGTTCCAATGACCAGCTACCATGATGCTGAGACAATATTTGACCACGAGGCCGCCTTGGGTAGTGTCCACATGTGTAAATCCATGAGTTAGACCATCATCTGGTAGATTACCAAGATTATTTGTGTACAGAGGACATACATGAGTCTTCTGTTCCTCTTGTTGATGCTCTCTGCAACATGTTAACATGTCATCCTCACGGTCTTGATGTACTACATGGTAGTGTTCACATTGTGCATAGTGACACACCACCATTAGAAAGCTATTGCTTAGCACCCCAAGACTCTCACTGAAACATTACTGGCAATCAACTTTCTGTTCCTATGCCTACATTAGGAACTCAAATTTTCACATCTTCATAGATGGCTTCCAGCGCTCCATAGGATGATAGTGTAGGTACTAGTTTTTTGGAGGTGTAATGAACTCCATAAATCAATATGGATTTGTTCCGCCCTTGAGGCCCTTGTAGTTTACTTTTCCTACTAGTGCCCTCAGAGCCTCCTAGTAGCTGCCGCTTCGTCTTGCTTCCGATTCCCTTATTGCGCTATGCACACCATCGATCCCATTATCAACCACCTTTTGCAAAAAGTTGACTCCCTTTAGTAGCAACTCACTTCACTTTCCACTTAATCCTCACAACTTATTCCCGCCTACTACATGTGCAACCCCTTATCGCTTGCTATTCTTGTTATACCCTTCTCGCAGGGCTTTGAGGCACCTAGGTTTGAAAAGTACTCTGGGAAAGGAGACCCCTAGACACATGTATCTTCTTTCACTGCCTTGTGCAGTGATTTCATTTTTTAGGATGTTATGCTAGCTAAGCTATTCCCGTAGTCCTTGAAGGACACTACGTTGGACTAGTTTTGTTCACTTCCTAACCATTCTATTCTTTCTTTCGATTAGTTAGTAAATCAATTATTACAACATTTCCAGGCCAACATTGGGTCGTAGCTCATGTTTACTGACCTTGTTCGTTGTCAACAAGGAGCTAATGAAAAAGTAACTAATTTTATTTGTCATTATCAGTCACTCTTCTCATAGATCCCATATGCCTTTCCAGACTCTGATGTGCATTGGGTTTTTATCAAAAACCTGCAATTGTAGATTAGGGATAAGATCCTATTGATGAAGTATCCATCGTTTACACACTTATGCACACCACTTTGTGACTATCAACAGTCAGTTAGCTAGTTTGAAGTATCTACCTCATCAGCTCTCGCTAGTCAGTCTGATGCTTCTTCTTCCTTTACAAATTATAAAAAGAATAAAAACTTCTTTAAGAATAATGATTATATGGTTGTCAACAATGCAACAAATACAACACTGTCATAGGCTGCTTTAGCCCTGTCTTCTCCTAAAACATCAAACAATTGTAAGTTCACTCCTTTGATGGAGTCACTTTGTTCAATTTTGTAACAACTCCTAAACTACAGTTTAGTGCAGCTACCTTCTATTAATCCTCTTGATACCCATAAGCCTCTGTCAACTTCGTATGAACCGAGGGCCTTTTCTTAGTTCCACAGAGTATTTGGACATGATATTGAATGGTGCTTGTATCTGAAGCACATTGTGCAAGACTTCATTGATAAAAATGTCATCTAGGTATCTGACGTGAACGATAAAGGAAATAAATCAGTTGCTCCACCCAACCGACATTTACAGATCTACACCAATCCCATGTCTCATCATTTGTTGATCTTGCTTCTTCTTTCATGGCGCTAGCTTCAACCTTTGAAGTTCCCTCTTCTTCTTATGTTGAGATCGTGGGCATGGTGGACATCTGCTCTTGCCCCACTTGAGAGCATCCCATTCCTGATCCCATCATTTCTTTTTCTTCTTCCAATATCCTTGCCAATATATATGAGGGTCCTCTATACATTGCCACCAAGGTTAATGGGAAACCTATCAACGGTGTCCTAATTGACCCCGATTGCCTAGTAAATGTTATAACAAAGGATTTTCTATATATTCATGAATTGTATAAGGACGCATATGAGAAATCAGATGTCTTTATACGATGTCATGATGCAGTGTTTCACCCTACTTTGGGTTCGATTATCCTAGTTGTCTAGATGGGACCCCAAACCTCGGACATTTCTTTCTCCATCAATCCCAACTCGAATCGTTTTCATTTCAAGTTGGGCTAGCCATGGATCACTTCTATGAGAGTGTTCCCCTTGGTAGTTCATAGATTCCTGAAATTTCCCCATGATGATGTAGTGCATTCGATCCACCATAGTGGATTTACAGCTCTCGCCATGCGTGGAAACTTCTCCTTGGACTACTTCTGGCTAACCTTTATTGAGACTCTTTGATCACATAATGACTTCTTGATTCTATTGTATCATAAGTTCAAAGCTAGTCAAATCATGCAGTTGTTTGATAACCCTTCTTCTTCTTGTCCTATGGCTGCTTCACCTTTGTTGTCTCTGCTTTCAGAGGCTATTGTTGGTCCTTCTACTGCCCCTTTGATAGTTCAAGAAAAAATATCCCATATAGAGTACACCTCCCCATTCTTGCGCTCCTGGTTTGTACTCCATGGTACCACCTTTAGCCTCCTATTTGAGTCTTCGAGGTCCACCTCTAGTACAACCTCATGCACCACATGCTTCTGGGACCTCTCAGTCTTTGATGGTTATTTTTGTTCCTTCTGCCTCTTTGGTGGCACGAAGAAAGAAACTAGTGCTGAGTGCTCCACCTCCCCCTCCTCTTGTGGTTCTATGACCTTTGGTGGCTGCTCTTGTTCCTCCTACCTCTTCGGTGGCATGAGAAAAGAAACTAGTGCTGAGTGCTCCACCTCCCCCTCCTCTTGTGGTTCCATGACCTTTGGTGGCTGCTCTTGTTCCTCCTACCTCTTCGATGGCATGAGAAAAGCAACCCATGTTGTGGGATCCTACTCCTTCCCCCATGGTTTCCCAAGCTTTGGTAGTTCTGTCTATTCCTCCTCTTGTCCTTGAGGTAGGGGATGAAATGGAACCCATGTTGGAAAACCCCTCAGCTCCATCAATAGAGGTCTTAGCTCGCACTCAATGCAACTAGCTTGTGAGAGATCATAAGTGTAACCGATGTGCTGCAGCTCGAGAGGATGCTGCTGATGTGCAACCTCTTATTGAGTGTTCTCTTCCTATGTATGCCTCAACCTCCTATTTCTGAGCCTATGTCTCTTCCGTCACCCACCCATGTTCCTCCACAATCGGATGTAGTTGAATGCCACCCCAAAGGGTGCAATTAGTCTTAGCTCCTTCCATGGAGGACCATATTGGATTTACACCTCTTGCCATGTAGGTAAACTTCTCCTTGGACCACTTCTAGCTGACCCCGACTGAGCCGCTTCGATCGCATAATGACTTCTTGTTTCTATTGTATGAGAAGTTCAAAGCCAGTCGAATCATGCATTTGTTTGGTGGCGCGAGGAAAGCATCCCATATCTTGCTTCTTCGCCCATGGTTTCCCAACCTTTGGCAGTTCTGTCTATTCCTCTTCTTGTCCTTGAGGTAGGGGATGAAACAGAGCCCATGTTGGGAAACCCCTCAGCTCCATCAATAGAGGCCTTAGCTCGCACTCAATGCAACGAACTTGCAAGAGATAGTAAGTGTCACCGATGTGCTGAAGCTTGAGAGCATGCCTCTGATATGCAACCTCTCCCTGAGCGTCCTCCTCCTCTGCAATCGTCGCCTGATCTCACCTCTCCTTTGGCACCTCAACCTCATGTTTCTGAGACTGTCTCTTTCGTCACCCACCCATGTTCCTCCACAGTCGAATGTAGTTGAACGCCACCCCCAAAGGGTGCAAGTAGTCTTAGTTCCTTCCATGGAGGACCATAGAGGATTTACACTTCTCACCATGTGTGAAAACTTCTCCTTCGACTACTTCTGGATGACCCCAGCCGAGCAGCTTCAATCACGTAATGACTTCTTGTTTCTATTGTATCAGAAGTTCAAAGCTAGTCAAATCATGCAATTGTTTGGTGGTCCTTTCTCTTCTTATTCTACAACTGCTTCTCGTTTAGTTTCTTTGCCTTCATAGGTTGTTGTTGTTCCTTCTACTGCCCCTCTGATAGTTCAAGAAAAACATACCATACAAAAAACATACCGTACAGAGTACACTTCGTTCTTGCACTCCTGGTTTTTACTCCATGATACCACCTTTGGCCTCCTATTTGAGGCCTTGAGGTCCACCTTCGAGACAACCTCATGTGCCACGCGCTTCTAAGACCTCTCAATCTTTGATGGTTACATTTGTTCCTTCTACCTTTTCCGTGGCATGAGAAAAGCAACCAATGCTGAGTGCTCCACCTCCCCTTCCTCTTGTGGTCCATGACCTTTCGATGGCTGCTCCTACCTTTTCAGTGACATGAGGAAAGCAACCCATGTTGTGAGATCTTTGTCCTTCCCCCATGGTTTCCTAACCTTTGGCAGTTCCATTTGTTTCTCCTATCCTTGAGGTAGGGGATGAAACGAAGCCCATGTTGGAAAACCCCTCAGCTCCATCAACAAAGGCCTTAGCTTGCACTCGTCGCAACCAACTTGCGAGAGATCATAAGTTGCACTTCCATGCTACAACTCAAGAGTGTAGTTGAATGCCACTCCCAAAGGGTGCAAGTAGTCTAATGCCACCCCCAAAGGGTGCAAGTAGTCTTAGCTCCTTCCATGAAGGACCTATCCTTCCTTCCATTCCCAATATGCCACCTTTCACTAAGCCTTTGAACCTTTCCAACGTCAATGTTATCTCTATTGCCACCCTCATTTGCTCTTGTGCCTTTCCAATGTACCCGTCGTGTAGTCTTCCCTAATATCCTCTACCCTGCTACCATTGATATAGACATTCCCCATCTGCCACCTAAGCGTAAAACCGAGCATTACCCTACCCCTCCATTTTGCAAGCCTAAACGCATGCCACTGTCTCTGCCACCTCTAATCCCTTATGCATCACTTCTTCTAGCTATGGAGGATGTTCCTCCACCCATGACTCTTAGTGCTCACATTGCTTCCAATAGCACTAATAAGGCACTGTTAGTGCACTATTTAGACAGCAAATCTTCTAATTCCTCCCCTACAGAACGAATCATTGAGTCTGACCCAAATATCCCCTTGTGCATGATATTCACAAGATCATTGGCAATTTTTTCTACCAAGGTTTCAGAGGATCCTACTCTCATTGTTGATCCTCTACACTTGGTATTAGGGGAGTCTTCTTGTACTGCTCTTAATGTAGTTCCGTTGTTAGTTCTTCCTCTGCCCGCTATGATAATGAAGATTAGGGCCAGGATGATATGATGATGCCCAACCCATGAGGGCAATACCTTCATCTTATTTGTTTTTATGTGATTGCATGCTTGTTTGTAATGTTTTCCTCATCAGTGTGTATTTATGTTTGTTAGTTCTTTTTGGAGGACCCACGATGCCCTAGTAGACATGTGGATATAGGAGGAACAAAACTATTGTGACATTATTCTCTTTATCCATACATCCTTCTATATGTTGTATACTTGTTTATTTTTGACATTTTGGGGATGATGCAAAGAGTTGGTCGATTTAGCTTCCTTACACGACCAAAAAAATTTATTTATCTTTTATTTTCTTGTGACATTCTTCCTTTGTGCTCGTAGTTCTATGTGCTTGGGGGATGATCACAATTGTTTTAATTGTCCCTTGATGATTCCCCTCCCAAATTCATATTGACCCCAAAACACATAGATCCCTTAGTGTTCTTTGTGATGTTGTTTGTTTTTATGTGACGTGTTAGCATTGCTTGGTGTCATACCATGCTTAAAAAAGCTTTTATGTATCATACCTGCAACATTTCCTTTGTTGCTATCTCTCTTTTTCTTTCTACTGATGCAGCTTTTGGAACATATCTTCCCATATAGATATGCTTCATAAAATCTCTCTTCCCCTTTTCTACGTTAAAATTGATTGCATACTGATGCTTTATACAATTATTTTAAGGTGGGGGCATAATTTTATGCTTTACACTTTCACACACACCACATTGATCATACACTCTTTGTAGTGTTCATTCTTGGTAGTGTTTGTAGCTTGTGGTCCTAAGTAGATGCACTTGCTTGGCCTGACCATGTTTTCTAGCTTCTCTCTTTCAACACTCTTTATGTCACCTAACAACGTAGTTTGTTAGTCCTAGTGGCCCACAAGAGTTTGGCATGGTTCCTAGCTTTCGTAGTGTGCTAGGGCTAGAACCATACTTGACATCCTTCTAGCGCTCATAGTGTGTTAGAAATGTTAGAAATGAAGGTCCAAACCACACAAAGAAAATATGATTCAAACCTTATTATTCTCTAAACAATGTAGAATCAATGGAGATTACAACAGAAATAAAAACCCATTACACAAAAATAACATGCACTAAGAACTAAACACATAACACAGTATGTAATGTGGAGAAAACCCTTTCAGGTAAAAAACTCCAAGAAAAGAGGCTCCAAGTTGTATTATCTTCAAATATGAGATTACAATACATGCACTTGCTCTCTCCTTCAGTATTCAATCCAGCACCGCCTGTTACTCTCAAATATAATAAAACATAGTACAAATATCCTTATAAAAGGGGGTTGCCTTCTAGGGCAAGATAACCGACAAAATATCGATCGTCAAAAATGTGACCTAATGACGAACGATCCAGATTCACAATGATAAAATATAAATAGAATGAGGTTTCGGTGGGATGATCCCCTCGGACCCCTCATAGGGTGGAAACCCCCCTACGACCCCCTGTTGTGAATGAATGAGTGTCATGTACTGGATATAAACATATGATTGAAACAAGATCATTGCTAGTGAAACCTTTCATCCCTTATGGGTGATTTACAAACAATATTAGGATTAATTAATTACATAGGATTTACAAGGTTGATGTCACCTTAATCCTAACAAGAAATGCCCCTTGTGCTTTGTTTTCTTTACTTTCTCGTGTGTGATGTGTGTTAGTTTATTTTTAGATTTTTAGAATGTGTATTAAATTATATGATTTGCTAAGCTTGATGTTTGGGCAAATCATATCCAATCTAATCCTTTTTAGTATGATTATATATATATCTGTGTGTGGGTGTGATTTTGACATTGCCTCTTGTGTAGGTTTTATTGTCTAATACTGTGGTTTTGCAGGTTATCAGCCTGGGGGAAGAATCCTTTGCATCCTCTATAGTATCCTTTTTGAGGTGGTATTTGTGATGTTATTTCTTTTTCTACTTTAGCTTGCATATGCACATTGTGTCATAAGCCCACTAAAGTGGGGGCTAAATGTAACATAAAAATTTGCATACCCTTGCAATTTCACGCTACATTTCGTGACCACTTTGGTGTTCACTCCCCTAGTTTGTTTCTAGGTTCATTTTAGCCTTGGCTTAGTCTTTTTCCCGTAACCACACATGATTTTATGTTATGCTCACCCCTTTGTGTTTATTTTTGTGTAAATTTATTTTAGTGCTTTGTTTATCTCATCATCCGATGGTGCTCCATGTGACGAGGAACTGAAGTTGCCTCGACGCGAGCACTTAGCATGGATGTCCACGCTGCATGCTAGCATCCCACATCTATTTGATGTTAGGTTAACATTTTAAAGCATTACTAGCCACCTATAGTGATGATTCGAGATTCCAGTAACACTCTTTTGCTACCTATAATATCTCTTTAGACTCTATCTTTGGGTTTTCCCTTTCCTATGTAGATTTTTGAATTTTACTTTTGACTCATTAACTGTATGGTGAACTCTCTTAGATCTGCAACTCTAGTTAAACTATTGTGAAGATTTCTTGCTCTCTTGTTGATCTCCTATAGATTTCTTAGCGCTTCTACAAGTTTCTATTGCAACTGTACTCTTTTGGTGTGTTTTTTATGTGAGATCTTGAGGTTTTGTCCTCTCTTTTGTAGGGTTTTATGAAACCATTGCTTGCTGGTTGAAATTCTCCTTTTGAGTAGATTGCGCTTCCTCTATAGGTGATAGAGTTTCATAACACTCTCTTTAAATTTGTTTGTATTTGTGTAACCCCATTGTTTGAGATCACATTGTGTGGTCACATTCCATTTTCTTTCATATCTTCATAGATATTTGTGTTAGTTTGCTCACTTAGCCTTGATTAGGCTGGTGCATTTACAAGTTTTATTTGTCATTGCTTTATTTCTCAGATACACTTAAGGAATACCAAAGCAAGGGCTTGACTTAGGAAAGCTCCTTAGCAGCCCAACAATTTTCCTTTGTTCTTAGTAGCAAGGACTTTGGGGAGAGCTATTCGAACACACAATGGTTTCATTGGTGTTTCTTCCTTCCCTTCATTAGTATTTCATTTTATTTCATTTCAATAAAGTATCTACATCATTCTCTTTATCTGGTATCACCTGGATATCAGTGGGTTGTTTTCTTGTCTGCTATTGTGTTGTGCAGGTAATAAGGAATCAGACTATGGTGAAACTTTTTATTTTTTCTAGCTTTGAGGATGTCACCACTTAACACAGACATCCCTACGATACACTGTCATCTGGGGCAATGAGCTTCATTCTTTGGTGTCAAGTTCCTTTTGTGTTCCTCTTTTCATTCATTTATTTACTTTTCTAAAATTTTATCTATGGTAGTACATTTTTAGAATTCAGTTATTTACTTTCTTTCTTTCAAGTAATTAGTTTAGTTTTATTTCATTTCTATTAGTGTAAAGTGGGTCTTCCGACATTAATCTATCTAGAGAAGTAGATAGTAGAAAACTAAGCAGGACCCTTTTGTGGTTGTAGAAAAAAGTTCCCTTGATTGAAGCGTTTGATCAAGGAGTAATTTTTCCTCCTCCACACCATTCCTTAATAGTTAGTTACCACATATCAATGATTAAATCTGCATGCCATAGGATCAATCCGAAGCTACAAAATTGACCCAAAGTTGTAGTTCTAAACAAAAATTTAGGTCATAAACATATCCGTATTATTGTTTTTTTCATACCTAGGTGAGTGGAATCTATGTTGCATTAGGTTTTATCTTGATTGTTGTTCCACAAGCTTAGTACCTAAATCCCTTACATTTAATTTCTGAATTTATTAGTAATTTACATGCTTTATCATACCCAACTATCATCTTGTTTAATCTAGGTTTATTATGCTCATGTTCTTGCATTTATTTAATTATCCTAATTACTTTAGTAAATCTATATATTTTCCTTGATATGCTTGGTGCACCCATCTAATCTTACACCCCCTAAGTTTATACCTTCAACATTTTTTAGGATTTTAGATTTGTAATTTTTGAGTGTATTATCATTTTTAAGATGTTGCTAGGGTTTGTGTTCCTATATTATCACTATTTTATTGTTATATATCTCCTTATTAGGTTTGAACCTTATCTTGTGAGCTCCATTTTGGCCCACCCTATCCACCCATTTACACCTTATTAGGACTTCATTTTTAGATTTGATACATCACTAGTATTTCTAATTTTTAACTCAAATTATTTTACTATGCCTTATTTTCTTATCTTTCATAAACCATATTGCATTTTTTATGCCACAAGCTCCTCATGATCCTAATCTTCCTTTGAGGAGTGATTGACTAAATGCTAATATGGGTGCCCACTCTTAAGAAACTTAATTATTTTTTGATGCTCATGTTGAGAACAATGGGGATGATTATGATCATGATGCCTATGTTGAACAACAAGAATTTGGTATTGAACTTACTATTTTGGATCATGCAGAGAATCATATACAACTAGTAGACATGATTCACAACTTTTTGTCAACAAGCCACAAGGGATATAGGTCTTACAAGCTATAGGTGCTAAAATTTATTCATCAACCTTTTTGTTTGGTGCATCTACGTGTCCTACTACCATTGTTCCATCTTCTACCATTACCCCTTAGCACTATTGTTCCATGCCATAATGTTTCTCCTACCTCCATTAGTATCACATCACATATAGTGTGTATCCTTTCTCTTCCTTGCCCCCTTCTTATGGCCTTCCTCCTAACTATACCTCTTTTGAGATACCTGCATCCCACATTATGTATTATTCCTATACTCCTATTTCATCTACCATTGTGTCACCCACCATATCCACCACCTCTCTCTCTTGTGCAATTCCTACTTCTGTCACTCACTCATCTCCCATGCCTTCTCCTAATTCCATACCACCATCCATACACATGCATACAATTCATTATACCTCCTGTCTTATGCCTCTTTCCTAATTCATTAGCATTTTCATGTCACATACTATTGGTTAACAGGTTTGTCTTTATTCAAAAATAACCTTTTCTGACTCTATACCCTTTCTTCCTTAAAGAACAAACGAATTAATCAACAAATGGGTGAACTTTTTAAAATAGTTCCCCTCTAAATTTAGGTACAGCTCCCTTTAAGATCTTCAATGAATTCAATCTATATTAATTATCCCAATACACTTTTAACCAGAAAGTGCCTAAAGGCCAAACTAACATCCATACATCATCATGTTATGAATGCGATATCCTTTTTTTCGTAAAACACCATTTTATGATAGAATACACAGATTCTATTTAAAAAAAAAAATAATCAGATACATAAACATATAACTGTTGCTGAACCAATAATTTATAGAACACATATAATGAATTGTCTAACAAGAGCAATTACCATATGAAAGAAGACTTTGCACAGAAAATCCAATTTCAATATACTCAAACTCACAGATTCAAGCATGCAACAATTATTTCTCCTTTTCATTCACAGATGAAAAATGTTTTAGACAAAAATCATATATGCTTTTGAAAACAACAGTAGTTCAGCTCCAAAATTTTCTATCTTCTTTTTCTATTCTATCTCCTCTATCTCTGTCCCTTGCTTAGTAATGAAAAACATATATATATATGTTGCCCTAATTCTTTAACTGAGTAAAATCAAACCCAGAGTTAAAGTAACTCTGACCCATACGGGATTTAGTTTTTATAAAACTGATTTAAAGATCAAGTTTTGAAAATAGCATAACTGAAAAACTGAATAAAGGCAACTGGGCGAATAAGATCACGGCTGCGGTAACGGGTTCGAATATGTAGATTTACTATCAGCGGTCGGGGAAGCACGTTGAGTCTTCCACTCCTGAAACACAGTAACAAACTCCTGAATCTTCAGAAGGTTGGGGATGCCTATGTGTTTCACCCTTGTCTTCTAGACGTCCTTCTCCCTCCGCATTTTCCCAATCTTTTCCTTATGTTCTGGGAGTGCGTCGATACAGAGGTAAAGCAATGACTCCACCTTAGAAATTTGGGAGAAATCTTCAGTTAAGATATTGTCACTTTCTTTGACAAAGCTAATTTTATCCTTAAAGGATTGAACCACTGTATCAACATTTTCCTCCGGTTTCCCTTCATCTTTTATGTATTTTACATCAATGCATTGTAAATCATGCGGCAGTGATTGAGTGAACTCGATGATTTCCTTAATCATTTTTGTAAGTTCAAAACGCCTTTGCCGTGACACAGAGTTTCTCCATTCAATGTTTTTCTTATTCACGTACAATAAATCTTCATCCACACCCGTTAAACCCTTTTCTGACAGAAATTTCATTACCCCATATTTTTGAACCCCGTCAATTTGGTCTAGTACATTCATCCACTTACCTTCATCTTTCACCCAAGAAGCAATCTGCACCTTAAGGTCCTCAATGGTGGCTGTAGTTTGATCATATATATTCTTAAGTTCATGAATATATTCAGTACCCTTTTGTACAATGTAGTCCAACCAATCATCGAATACCTTAGCCACCATCATGTTTTTGTTAACCTGGTCCAACATCTTCTGGTTGGCTGGCGACTTAGGATCAAACGACAGAGAAAGCTGTGAGACCGGCTGTGGGATGGGATTCTGAATGGCTTTAATATACTCTGCCATGGAACGCAGAGTCTACTTCAATTTTTTCTTGTCTTTCTCATCCTTCCAGGTCTGACTGACAATTCTTTTGGTGGATGCCTCAAGATGATGAACATCTGCTGCTCTTGAAGCAGCCCCAAGATCTACCCTTTCAACAGTGAAATCCTGTACAGTGGGGTCCTGTACTTCTTCATCAGTTACTGGCCTGGCTATTTCTGCACTCCAATTCCCAGTACTTGGGTCAATGCTTACCCTGGATGTCATCTTCAGCTTCTTGGACTTAGGCATTTTTCCCAAACATTTGCTCACCGTATCTTCTAAAGGCACATAAAATGGAATTATTTTTCTTTTGTCAATGATAGAATTCTCTAGCCATTTAGGTGCAAAGGCTGAGGCTTCTTTCCCAGAATTCAGTTTATCAGAGGATACATCAGAAATCATCATTATCTCAGGGGTCTCTAAGACAACCTCTGACTGTTGCTTAGCACTAACTTCCTCTGTTCTTGGTGAACTAGGTTCCTTATCACCCATGGCTTCTCCCGAGTCCTCTGAATTTAAATCCACAATATTCTTTTAGAAACCTACTTCTTTCTTTTGCTTTTGGTTCTCAATCTGGTGGCACGAGGAGGCAGAATAGTTGTGAGGGCTCTTCTAGATTCTTTAATAGCAGGACTCCTTCTAGTTATTGACTTGGAAGTACCTGCACCACAGATAGCAATAGGCTGATTAAAAGAGCTTATCGGGACTGGTGATTCAATCATTGACATGCATTGTTTGGTGTCTCTATTCTGGAACCCTTTCTGTTTCTGTTCCCTCAACCATTTCTCGGTCCTCCTTATCACTGGGAGAGTTTTCACCTCAATCCTATCTTCCTCCTTTTTACTCCAATCAATTTCTGGAATAGGTGATTATTTTATCTATTCAAATTGGGGATCATTCATCTGTTCTTGATTATCAATAACTCCAGAGATGTCCATTCTCAGATTAAGGGTGATTATCTGTCCCAAAGAGAACCTACACCACAATCTCCTCGTAACCTCGAATTCATCTGGGCAGTCCTCCCAATAATCCTCCAATTTAGGGATATGTGAATGCCCTGTTCCAGAATCTAAGTTATCCTTAACAAAGCCTTTGCTGTCAAATTGGGACTTGGCAGTGAAGAACTGAAAATTGAACTTTTTAAGGTTCACTTCTAGATTCAAAGCATCAGACTTTGACTGGCACGAGTAATGTCCAAGTTTAATGGGGAAAGAGATACCAGATCCCTTCTTTGTTGAGAACTTTTCATCCACATGTGCTAACTGTTTGCATACTTCTATCAGCACAAAACAGTCAAACGCATACCTGGGTAACTTAACAGGTTCATCGTCAAATCCTCCAACCCTGACGTAAGTGAACTTGGAAAATTGAATAAAGAAGCTACCATAAATGCTAATTAGCTGCATTGCTTCATTGGAGATTCTCTTATTCAAATTACCTGCCAATTCATAAGTCATTCTCCCAGTGAAAACATCATTAACCCTTTTGTACTTCTCATAATAGTTCTGCATCTGCAATTGTGAATAATATTCATAAATTTTACTATCTTCAGCTAAAGGTGCATGAGGCAGCCCCAACCACTGTCTTGTAGACGCCAGGCAATAAAATAGGTATGAAGACATATAAAAATCTCTATTTCCCAAACAATTACTGAGGGTCTGATGCAAACAATCAGCTACAATTTCTGCCCAGTCCAAATATTTCTCTCCTTGGAGGATAAATTGTACGAAAAAGTACATCCAATCTTCCCAATAATATGCATGCTCGCTACCTTTCAGTCTGTGTAATAACACCACAATATCCCTCACTTCTTTAATCATGTGATCCCTAGTAAGTGGTCTAGGCAACCTTGAACCACCTTTCTGAAACTTCAGCAGCCAGTTTCTTGCTATTACACTTTTGTAAGTTAGTTTCTTCTTTGAGAAATGCCCATAAGAAGTAATGTTAAGGCTAGAATATGCCTCTTTAGGCGGTATTCTCATCACAGACATCAGGGTTTGTCTATCGACATGAAACAATATATCACCATCTGCGCCTCTGATGCATCTGTTTTGGGGTTCATACCTATTCATACATTCTTGAACCAGTTCTGGGCACTGTACAGCCATGGGAAAGGCTGCAGCTTCAACTAAACCACTGTCTACTATTTTCTTCATCATAGGAGTTTGCACAGGGTTTCTAGACCTTTCTCTAAATTCTTCTAAATCATATTGCACTAGTGAAGTATCCCCAAATTGATAGTGAGAACAGGTAAGACCAGGGTCGTGCTCATTCCCCAGACAAGCAGATTTCAAAGCCATACTTGGAGGATATAGCAAAAAAAAACTTTGAATCTTGAAAATAATGTTGGAAACTCAAAGGTTTTTTTTTCTAGCTTAAGAAAGGGAAACAACAGGTAAGAAAAATAGAACTCACCTTCAGAAACTCTGAAATTACTGCGAAATTTGGGCAACCAGACCTTATACCTCTTGCGATGTTCTCCTTTGCGTCGCATAATGTATTTACTTGCTAAATTTGGGTGATTCTTTCTTAATAAATAGCATTAACGGATTGAATAATTATTACCCAAAACAATACGTGCCGAAAATGTTTGAAAAGACATGAACTCTGACATCCTCATCAATGGCGAGCATTATTCACGCGCGACCATGATGTATAATAATTATCCATAAATTCCCCAAAATTAGAACTTTTTGTTTCATGATGAGTTTCGGACATATTTTCCTCCAACTTTCTGGCTAAATCTGACTTAGAATGCCTCGGAGAAAGATAAGATCATAATCACCGAATTGGTGAACTTTGAACTATTGAACCATGGGACTGTGGTTCAAAGTTTAATTTCAAAGACATGAGAACTACATAAACCGACCAACATCACATGACTTGTGAAAGACATTTGACTATGAAATAGTACAGCATTGAACTTGGAACCATTGAACCATTGAACCTTACTGCAGAGTTCAAACAGATGGTTCAATAACACATTACATTGGGCGAAGGAACTGAGAAAAGTGACTCGATACAAGGCGCCAAGTGTTGAACCTTGAGCCGTGGAACCTTTGAACTATTGACAAAAAGGGTTCAAGTTCAACCTGAAAACTCAAGGATGTTTTTAATCACACGGAACAAAACAACATGCTTTTAGAGAAACTTTGAACACAATGAACCATTGAACTTTGAACTTAGAGAATAGTTCGGGTTCAAAGGTTCAAACCTTAAGTAATTTCATACACAAAGGCGGAAGACGGGAAAACTTTAAAGAATAAAGAGCCGATTTAAGAAATGAAGGTATGACCAATGAAATGAAACAGTAAATCAACTTTTTATATGGGAAAATACGAATAATATAAATAAGGGCAACTCAAAAGGTAACATTGGCTCTGACTGGGGACTGCATTTTATGGCAAAATGCAGAGAATTCAGAAGCTCTGGTTACGCAAAAAGAAACTAAAACCCAGAGAAGAAAGGAAAAGAAGCAAGAGAAAACAAAACCAGGAAAGGAAAACACAAAACTAGACAAAAAAAAAAGGAAGGCTACGTACAAAATAGAGGACTCTTATTTCACAGACGATACAATTTGAGATCCTGTCCATTATAGGACAGGGGTAAAATAGCTCCATCCAGATATTCCAATTTAAAAGAATTTGGACCCAGTACCTGGTGAATTCTGAAAGGTCCTTTCCAAAGCGAGTCAAATTTGCTATGTGCACCTTTTGGTTCTCTTCTTCTATCCCACAACAATACTTCATCTCCCTCCATAAACTTTCTAGGCCTTGTTTTCCAGTCAAAAATCTCTTTTACTCTGGCTTGATGAGCAGTAATTCGGTCAACCAGTTCAATCCTCTCTTCTTCAATCTTAGTTAAGTACATAATCCTCTTCTCCAAGGAATCTTGGAAATATTGATCCTCAATTACACTTTATAGTTTGGCTGCAGACAGCTCCAAAGGTAAAGATAACTAGGCACATATTCCATAAACCAATTCAAAAGGTGCCATCCCAATTGCCCTTTTTGGAGTTATTCTGTCGGCCCAGAGTGCTTCATATAATCTTTTATGCCAATCTCTGGGGTTATCATTCACCAATTTCCTCATGATGGCAATCAGATTCTTGTTGCTGGACTCAGCTTGTCCATTTCCTTGGGGATAGTAATATGATGAATGGGAGAGAGATATACTATGTTTATAACAAAAAGAAGTCATTTCAATTGAAGAGAAACTGGTAGCGTTATCTGCTACAAGCTTTTGGGGAACACTAAAACGTACCAAAATATTTTCTTTAAGAAAATTACACACCACCTCTGAAGTTGTTCTCTTTACAGGGGCTGCTTCAACCCATTTCATGAAATAATCTGTTGCTATCAAAATGTGGGTGTGTCCTGCACTTGAGGGGGGCGAGATAGGCCCAATAAAATCCAATCCCCATTGTTTGAAAGGTTCTTCAATAACAACGGGCCTCAGAGGCAAAGCTGCAAGTTGTGGCCTTCCTAAGAACATTTTGCATTTCTCACAGTTAGCCACCCATTTATATGCGTCTTTAAACATCCCTAGCCAATAGTAACAATTCCTGAGGATTTTAAAAGCTGTGACTGAAGAAGAAAAATGTCCACCACAGGCTTCATTATGAAAGACTTCCAAGAGCTTGTCCTGTTGCTCCTTGTCTACACATCTTAGGAAAGTCCCATCTAGTCCCTTCTTGTAAAGGACATCCCCCCAAATAACATATTTTGCCACTTTTAGCTTCAGGTTTCTTTTCTCTTTAGGAGATAAATGACTGGGACAATCTCCGTAAGTAAGATAGTATGCTACATCTAGAAACCATGGGTCCTGTAAACTTACCAGCAGGACAGTGGGAAGTCCTTCTTCTTCTTCTGTTTCGTTCTCAGCAATCAATTTACATAAGCCTTGACCTCTAATCAGTTTAGTTGGCCTAACTTCCAGATCATACTCCTGGATTTTAGCAACCCACGTTGCTCTATTGTTTAACCCAACATCTTGTTGAGTCAAGATACTTTTCACAGCTGAACTTGGAACAAAAACAACTGAATGAGAGTGAAGTATATAATATCTGAATTGTCTAACAGCCTTCACTACAGTGAAAGCTTGCTTTTCAACCAAAGAATATTTCAGTTCATGCTTTTTAAGGGGAACACTCATAAAGGCTATGGGGACCTCTTCATCCAATTCATTTTTCTGTAACAAAATACCTGACATGGTGTGTTCTGAGGCATAATAGTGAATAATAAAATCTTTTTGAAAATTAGGATTTACCAAAGTGGGTATGCGTGCAATCTCCTCTTTGATATCCTCAAATGCCTTCTTAGCAACTTCATTCCACTTGAATGTCTATTTCTCGCTCATCATTCCAACAATATGCTTTGTAATCTCAGCAAAGTCAGGAATGAACCTTCTAAGAAAATTGATTTGGCCAAAGAAGGACTTGACTCCAGTCCTATTGGAAGGGAGACTAAGCTGTTGTATCGCCCTGACCCTCTCTGGATCAATTCTGATTCCATATTTTGAGACTAAGTGCCCCAACAACTTTCCCTTTGTAACACAGAAGACTGACTTCTTGGGATTGAGTGATATGCCATGGCTTTGACACCTTTGTAAGACAGTCTCCAGATCCTTCAGGTGATCTTCTCTATTTCTGGAAAAAACTGTCAGATCATCAAGATAAATAACAATAATTCTATCCTTCAGATCTCTAAAAGATGAATCCATCGCCTGCTGAAAGGTTGCTCTGACATTAATTAGGCCAAAGGGCATTCGATTATAGGCAAAAGTTCCCCGAGGTGTAGTGAAGGCGGTCTTAGGTTGATCAGCTGCAGTCACACCTATCTGATTGTAACCTGAGAAACCATCCAGCATGGACATCATTTTAGATCCAGCAATTGTCTGCAAGATGTGGTCCATCATAGGTAAGGGATAGTTATCTTTCAGGCTAGCCTGGCTCAAATTCCTGAAATCAACGCAGATTCTTATTTCTCCATTCTTCTTGTGCACTGGAACAATATTTGCCACCCAAGTGGAGTGATGAATTAGATAGATAATTCTAGCTTTCAACATCTTATCAATCTCCTTAAAGATGGCCTCAGCAACTTTCGGATTATAATTCCTTAGCTTCTGCCTGAATGGGGCTGCATTTGCTTTCAGAGGAATATGGTGTTGAAACTGTCCATGTCTAAAATTTTTAAGATCATCATAGCACCAAGCGAAAACATCCTTATACTTGATTAACAATTTGATCAACTTGTTTTTCTCCTCTAAAGAACAACACCTACCAATGGATATCCATTTAGGATCAGCCTCATCCCCAATGTTTATTTTCTCGTAGTCCTCGAGTTTATCAGGATTGTGGGAAGGTTTGCCTTTAATATATTCATCTCTTCGAGAAAACAAATGTTCTAAGGAAACCAGTCATTTAGGGATTTTGTTTCCCTTCAACTGAATGACATCATCTTTTGGATTAATCCCTAGGTCAGGACTGAATTCTTTACACTCTATTTTGGAGCCCTCAAAATAAGCTCCCAAGAACATTTCAGCATTCTCTAAAAATTTTCTGATCTGATTATCACTCTCAAAAACTTGCTAGCTTTCGGCATTGTCCGGGACATTAGGATGATATACCAATTCTATTCTATAAGAATCCTTTTTAAAGTTCGGATGTGGCAGAAGAAGAGAAGCTGATACCGCTAAAGAATCTGCTCAGGAGTTCTGGTCTCTGGGAATTGCTTCGATAGAGAAAGCATCAAAATATTTGATCTCATCCCATACTCTATTTCTGTAATGCTTTAATCTTTTATTCTTAACAGAAAAGATGCCCCTTACCTGTTTCACAATTAATTCAGCATCTCCTCTCACTTTAAGCACCTTTACACCCTTTCCTTTGGCTTCATATAGCCCAAGCAATAAAGCTTCATATTATGCAGTATTATTGGTGTTTTGAACTCTAATTTAAAAGAATAAGAAAAAATTTCACCTTCTGGTGAGATCAACACAACCCCAGCCCCTGATCCAGCAGTAGCACAACTGCCATCAAATTCCATAATCCATAGGTCATAAGAATGTACAGACCTTTGGATTAATTCTTCTTTGAGGTCTTCTCCAAAACTCTGTTTAGAAGAGAGAAAATAGTTACCAAATTCACATTCCTCAAACAAAATCTGGGACTTGGGATCATCAGAGGGATAGACAGTAAACTTGCACTTGGGTTTAGGTTCCAGCTTTACTTTCTGCTTTCCCACTAGGATTGTGGCTTCTAACCAATCCAATTTAATCTGTCCACCCAAATCCTTGCAAAATGTCCTGCTCAACAACATCCCATAACTAGCAGGAATATCTGCTACCTAAATAGTCAATTTCACCTTTTTGTCAGGGTAAGTTGCAAGAGCAACTCGTGCATCCTTAATCTATCCAAGCAAGGAAACCTATTTTCCATCCATAGAATAACACCTACCAAATGCATTTGTAAGTGATAATCCTAGGGCTTTAGCCACATAAGAGGGCATAATGTTATCAGAGGCTTCTGAATCTATAATACAGTTACTAAGCTTACGGCCATTGATGAACAAAGATACATAGAAAGGGTTGGGTTTCAAATCAGCTGTGTAAGAAGTATCATTTGACGAATTGAGAGTCATTTTAGGGGTAGTCATGGATGACTCAGATGAGGAAGCAAATAATTGAGCAATAGGAGACTCAACATTAACATCTAGTTGACTCTCAGATTCAATTTGTGTAGGACTACCCTTAACATGTTTAACCAGTTTGTCAAGCTCATTAGGTTTTAACTTGAGATACTCAAAAGGAGAGATTTGAATTTTTGCAGATTTACAGAATTCAACAATATCGAAAGAAGTATCTGGATCATTTTTATGCAACAATTTAATTCCTTGAGCCTTCAAATTAGCATCACAAGTTCTAATAAAAGGCTCTTTACCTTTACCAGGTACTTCTTGCATATTAGAGGATCTCATATTCCTCTGACTCCTGGTGAGCATGGCACACGAAGGATCTTCAAGGGTAACCAATATTTCACCTCCCCTTTCTGAATCAGACTCATATTCAAGGAGGTTTATCTTAGAGTCGCCAGGTTCCTCAAAGTTCCTTTCTTCTTCAGTGGACTCCCCTAACATATCCTGAGTAGCAGTCATCTGAGCATACCTGAGCATCTCTGGGCAAGAATTTCCATCATGGTCGGTAGTCAAATGAAAAATACACATGTTTCCCCTCCCAAGAGGAGCTTCAATAGTCAGCCTTGGCTGTGCTGATGTCAGGGGTAAAGCTCTACCAGTATTTGCTTGTTGATTCAAATTCCTCTGGCCAATATCTTGATACAGTTGTTGGAAGGAAGCACCAGTTTTGGGTAATTGCCTCTTTAAGGCAATCATATCATTAACCAGTCTTTGCACTACAGGATCAGTACATGATGAGGGGTGGGCATTTGGCACCTGGACCTCTTTCTTCCATTTACCGGCCATAATAAGATCATCCTCCAATCTTACTGCCAAAGCTTGTGCTGCTGGTAAATCAGCAATTACACCTCTCCTAAGATGGAAGCTAATATCAAAAGGCATAGAATTGATGAAGAAACATTTCTGATTCTCGCTAGTTGGTCTCTTAGCAGCAGGGATTTTGTTCACAATTCTGTTGAATTTAGCCACGAATTCCCTCATAGGTTCATGTATCTCTTTCTTAAGCTGAGTCAGCCATGCAAGGAGAGAATGTTCATCTTCTGCGCTTTTGAACCTATTTTCAAACGCAGTTTTCATGTCATTCCAGTTTGTGATTAAGGAGTTAGTTAGGTGATAAAACCATTGTGCTGCAGTATTAGTCAAGGTTTGCACAAAAAGCCTTATGGCTACATCTTGGTGTTGTACACCTAACACACTACATGTTGCTGCAAAGGCACATAAATGTTCTTTTGGTGATTGTCTCCCATCTCCATTAAATTTGGGCAAATTCTCCCGTGCGTTTTTAGGCAAAGGATTTAGGTTAGCCCCTAGGTTCAGAGGCCCTATGGCTGCTCCCCAAGGTTGGGCCATTGGTAGGAAGTTTATAGCCGAGGGGATGATAGTACCAGAAAGAGTTAGAGTTTGACAAACAGGAGATGTAGAAGGTTTAGGGGGGCTAGGAGGTCTACTTCTAGCTCTTCTTACACGAGTAGGGATATAAGGAAAATTAAAGTTTTGTAGTGCTTGAAAAGTAGAATCCTCAACTCCCTCTCTTCTCAAAGACCTTGTATATGGTCTGGAATCCAGCTTATAGTATTGTAACTGGATAGACATCTATTAATTTCTATGCTATTCTTGATTTCTTTCCACTCCAAAGGCTTGATTTCTTGCTGCGTTTTGGGCTTGCCTCCTTCTCTGCCTGAGCAACAACAATCTCAGGTTATCGGCCAATTCCTCCTCTTTTTCTAATACTCTGCTTGCTCTTCTATAATGTTCACTATTCTGACGAGTACGCCAAGCAAGGGTATTCAACTGGCCAATAATGTCTTCCTGCTCATCCTAAAACCAAGATTAGGCTACAGAACAGGAATTATGTTTTCATGTGGAAGTACCATTGTTGCTTCATATTAAGGCAACCAATCTTTTAATTAATGACCTCGGTCCCCAACGGAGTCGCCAAAAACTGTTGGTTAACAGGTTTGTCTTTATTCAAAAATAATCTTTTCTGACTCTATACCCTTTCTTCCTTAAAGAACAAATGAATTAATCAACAAATGGGTGAACTTTTTAAAATAGTTCCCCTCTGAATTTAGGTACAGCTCCCTTTAAGATCTTCAATGAATTCAATATATATTAATTATCCCAATACACTTTTAACCAGAAAGTGCCTAAAGGCCAAAGTAACATCCATACATCATCATGTTATGAATGGGATATCCTTTTTTTCGTAAAACACCATTTTATGATAGAATACACAGATCCTATTTTTTAAAAAATCAATCAGATACATAAACATTTAACTATTGCTGAACCAATAATTTATAGAACGCATATAATGAATTGTCTAACAAGAGCAATTACCATATGAAAGAAGACTTCGCACAGAAAATCCAACTTCAATATACTCAAATGCACAGATTCAAGCATGCAGCAATTATTTCTCCTTTTCATGCACAGATGAAAAATGTTTCAGACAAAAATCATATATGCTTATGAAAACAACAGTAGTTCAGCTCCAAAATTTTCTATCTTCTTTTTCTATTCTATCTCCTCTATCTTTGTCTCTTGCTCAGTAATGAAAAACATATATATATGTTGCCCTAATTATTTAACCGAGTAAAATCAAACCCAGAGTTAAAGTAACTCTGACCCATACGAGATTTAGTTTTTAACAAACTGATTTAAAGATCAAGTTTTGAAAATAGCATAACTGAAAAACTGAATAAAGGCAACTGGGCGAATAAGATCACGACTGCGGTAACAGATTCGAATCTGCAGATTTATTATCAGCGGTCGGGGAGGCAAGTTGAGTCTTCCACTCCTGAAACATAGTAACAAACTCCTGAATCTTCAGAAGGTTGGGGATGCCTATGTGTTTCACCCTTGTCTTCTAGACGTCCTTCTCCCTCCGCATTTTCCCAATCTTTTCCTTATGTTCTGGGAGTGCGTCGATACAGAGGTAAAGTAGTGACTCCACCTTAGAAATTCGGGAGAAATCTTCAGTTAAGATATTGTCACTTTCTTTGACAAAGCTAATTTTATCCTTAAAGGATTGAACCACTGTATCAACATTTTCCTCTGGTTTCCCATCATCTTTTATGTATTTTACATCAATGCATTGTAAATCATGCTGCAGTGATTGAGTGAACTCGATGATTTCCTTAATCATTTTTCTAAGTTCAAAATGCCCTTGCCGTTACACAGAGTTTCTCCATTTAATGTTTTTCTTATTCACGTACAATAAATCTTCATCCACACCTGTTAAACCCTTTTCTAACAGAAATTTCATTATCCCATATTTTTGAACCTCATCAATTTGGTTCAGTACATTCATCCACTTAGCTTCATCTTTCACCCAAGAAGCAATCTGTGCCTTAAGGTCCTCAATGGTGGCTGTAGTTTGATCATTTATATTCTTAAGTTCATGAATATATTCAGTACCCTTTTGTACAATGTAGTCCAACCAATCATCGAATACCTTAGCCACCATCTTGTTTCTGTTAACCTGGTCCAACATCTTCTGGTTGGCTGGCGACTTAGGATCAAAAGACAGAGAAAGCTGTGAGACTAGCTGTGGGATGGGATTCTGAATGGCATCAATATACTCTACCATGGAACGCAGAGTCTGCTTCAATTCTTTCTTGTCTTTCTCATCCTTCCAGGTCTGGCTGATGATTCTTTTGGTGGATGCCTCAAGATGATGAACATCCGCTGCTTTTGAAGTAGCCCCAAGATCTACCCTTTCAACAGTGAAATCCTGTACAGTGGGGTCCTGTACTTCTTCATCAGTTACTGGCCTGGCTACTTCCGCAATCCAATTCCCAGTACTTGGGTCAATGCTTACCTTGGATGTTGTCTTCAGCTTCTTGGACTTAGGCGTTTTTCCCAAACATTTGCTCACCATATCTTCTAAAGGCACAGAAAATGAAATTATTTTTCTTTTGTCACTGATAGAATTCTCCAGCCATTTAGGTGCAAAGGCTGAGGCTTCTTTCCCAGAATTTAGTTTATCAGAGGATACATCAGAAATCATCATTATCTCAGGGGTCTCTAAGACAACCTTTGACTGTTGCTTAGCACTAACTTCCTCTGTTCTTGGTGAACTAGGTTCCTTATCACCCATGGCTTCTCCCGAGTCCTCCTTTGAATTCAAATCCACAACTATTCTTTCAGAAACCCGCTTCTTTCTTTTGCTTTTGGTTCTCAATCTAGTGGCACGAGGAGGCAGAATAGTTGTGAGGGCTCTTCTAGATTCTTTAATAGTAGGACTCCTTCCAGTTATTGACTTGGAAGTACCTGCACCACAGATATCAATAGGTTGATTAGAAGAGCTTATCAGGATTGGTGATTCAATCATTGACATGCATTGTTGGGTGTCTCTAATCTGGAACCCTTTCTGTTTCTGTTCCCTCAACCATTTCTCAGTCCTCCTTATCACTGGGAGAGTTTTCACCTCAATCCTATCTTCCTCCTTTTTACTCCAATCAATTTCTGGAATAGGTGATTGTTTTATCTATTCAAATTGGGGATCAATCATCTGTTCTTGATTATCAATAACTCCAGAGATGTCCATTCTCAGATTAAGGGTAATTATCTATCCCAAAGAGAACCTACACCACAATCTCCTCCTGACCTCAAATTCATCTGGGCAGTCCTCCCATTAATCCTCCAATTTAGGGATATGTGAATGCCCTGTTCCAGAATCTAAGTTATCCTTAACAAAGCCTTTGCTGTCAAATTGGGACCTGGCAGTGAAGAACTAAAAATTGAACTTTTTAAGGTTCACTTCTAGATTCAAAGCATTAGACTTTGACTGGCACGAGTAATGTCCAAGTTCAATGGGGAAAGAGATACCAGATCCCTTCTTTGTTGAGAACTTTTCATCCACATGTGCTAACTGTCTACATACTTCTATTAGCACAAAACGGTCAAATGCATACCTGGGTAACTTAACAGGTTCGCCGTCAAATCCTCCAACCTTGACGTAAGTGAACTTTGAAAATTGAATAAAGAAACTACCATAAATGCTAATTAGATGCATTGCTTCATTGGACATTCTCTTATTCAAATTATCTGCCAATTCATAAGTCATTCTCCCAGTGAAAACATCATTAACCCTTTTGTAATTCTCATAATAGTTCTGCATCTGCAATTGTGAATAATATTCATAAATTTTACTATCTTCAGCTAAAGGTGCATGAGGCAGCCCCAATCACTGTCTTATAGATGCCAGGTAATAAAACAGGTATGAAGACATATAAAAATCTCTATTTCCCAAACAATTACTGAGGTTCTGATGCAAACAATCAGCTACAATTTCTACCCAATGCAAATATTGCTCTCCTTGGAGGATAACTTGTATGAAAAAGTACATCTAATTTTCCCAATAATATGCATGCTCGCTGCCTTTCAGTCTGTGTAATAACACCACAATATCCCTCACGTCTTTAATCATGTGATCCCTAGTAAGTGGTCTAGGCAACCTTGAACCACCTTTCTGAAACTTCAGCAGCCAGTTTCTTGCTATTACACTTTTGTAAGTCAGTTTCTTCTCTGAGAAATGCCCATAAGAAGTAATGTTAATGCTAGAATATGCCTCTTTAGGCAGTATTCTCATCATAGACATCAGGGTTTGTCTGTTGACATGAAACAATATATCACTATCTGCGCCTTTGATGCATCTGTTTTGGGGTTCATACCTATTCATACATTCCTAAACTAGTTCTGGGCATTGTACAACTATGGGAAAGGCCGCAGCTTCAACTAAACCACTGTCTACTATTTTCTTCATCATAGGAGTTTGCATAGGGTTTCTAGACCTTTCTCTAAATTCTTCTAAATCATATTGCACTAGTGAAGTATCCCTGAATTCAGAGTGAGAACAGGTAAGACCAGGGCCGTGCTCATTCCCCAGACAAGCAAATTTCAAAGCCATACTTGGAGGATATAGCAAAAAAAAGCTTTGAATCTTGAAAATATTGTTGGAAACTCAAAGGTTTTTTTTTCCAGCTTAAGAAAGGGAAACAACAGGTAAGAAAAATAGAACTCACCTTCAGGAACTCTGAAATTACTGTGAAATTTGGGCAACCAGACCTTATACCTCTTGCGTTGTTCTCCTCTGTGTCGCACAGTGTATTTACTTGCCAAATTTGGGTGATTCTTTCTTAATAAATGGCATTAACGGATTTAATAATTATTACCCAAAAAAATACGTGCCGAAAATATTTGAAAAGACATGAACTTTGACATCCTCATCAATGGCGAGCATTATTCACGCGCGACCATGATGTATAATAATTATCCATAAATTCCCCAAAATTAGAACTTTTTGTTTCTTGATGAGTTTCAGACATATTTTCCTCCAACTTTCTCGCTAAATCTGACTTAGAATGCCTCGGAGAAAGTTAAGATCATAATCACCAAACTGGTTAACTTTGAACTATTGAACCATGGGAATGTGGTTCAAAGTTCAATTTCAAAGACATGAGAACTACATAAACCGACCAACATCACATGACTTGTGAAAGACATTTGACTATGAAATAGTACAGCATTGAACTTGGAACCATTGAACCATTGAACCTTACTGCAGAGTTCAAACGGATGGTTCAATGACACATTACATTGGGTGAAGGAACTGAGCAAAGTGACTCGATACAAGGCGCCGAGTGTTGAACCTTGAACCGTGGAACCTTTGAACTATTGACAAAAAGGGTTCGAGTTCAACCCGAAAACTCAAGGACATTTTTAATCACACGGAACAAAACAACATGCTTTTAGAGAAATTTGAACACAACAAACCATTGAACTTTGAACTTAGAGAATAGTTTGGGTTCAAAGGTTCAAACCTTAAGTAATTTCATACACAAAGGCGGAAGACGGGAAAACTTTGAAGAATAAAGAGTCGATTTAAGAAATTAAGGTATGACCAATGAAATGAAACAGTAAATCAACTTTTTATATGGGAAAATACGAATAAAATAAATAAGGGCGACTCAAAAGGTAACACATACCAACCATACCCACACATACACTTACCCTAGTGGCCCTCAAACTTCTCTAGTCACCTTTTCATCCTTTAACCTAGATGCAATCATACAAAAGATAGATCAAGTATAGAAAAGAGTGCACACAAGATCAAATGGACAAGAATATGAAGAACTTAAGGATGTTAGGAATACACTACTATAAAGGAGATTATTACACATCCTCTTCCTATGAGGTTTTTGGCACCTCATTTTGAAATGTATAATGGAAAAGGTGACCCAAGTACACATTTGAGATCTTTTTCTACCACATGTGTAGACTTTCCACATGAGGATAATCTATTGGCTAAGTTATTTCACAGATCTTAAAAGATTATGCTATTGAGTAGTTATTTCCACTTCTTCATGGGTTTATTCACACATTTTATGATTTGACAAAAGTATTGTTAAATAAATTTAGAGTTAATATGGACCTTAGAGTCATTATCTTTGATCTATTTGAGTGTTCCCAAGGACTAAAAGAGTGCTTTAATGACTATGTTAAAAGATTCCAATGTTTTTTCTCTAAATTGCTTACCCCCTTACATGATCTTGATTTACAAAACATTTTTATTAAGGGATTACTTAAACCAATTGAAAAAAATACATATCTAGATATCTTTGCATCTTTCATGGACCTATGTGCAAATATGAAAATTTTTAAGTCCAAATTATTTTTGATATTGATAAAAAATAGGTTTTTGAAAGGACCTAGACCCTTTTAAAATAAAGCATCCAAAAGACAAATGAAATGAGTACCATGAGATATGGTACTTAACAACATAGAATAAAATGATAGCCCCATTGTAACACAACCAAAAAACACCCATGGTTCAAAAATCTACACAATGTGATTTGGCAAACCTAACACCCTTAATTTGAAGGTGAGAAGCATAAATAGATTTTGGAAGTCCTTTGTTTCTTCTTTGTACAATTGTAGTGTGGAAAAACTACTCCTTAATCAAATGCCTTTGATCAAGGGAGTTAATCACAAACACTACACTTGGGTTTTGCTATCTGAGGTGTCAGATGTCAAGTAATCTACTCTAGATCACTACAGAACCACTATGAGTCCCTGTCAAAGCAATACAACCTGAACAAGTGATTGACAATGAATGGGAAATGAATAGAATGCAGAAAAACAACTACTATAAACAAAATCTAAAGAATTACAATAATGAAATAAGGTAGGAAGGAGGAACTTGTGATAGAAAGGGGAGGGTCTCAGCTTTGGATGACAGCGCATCGTGAGGACGTCTGCACTGGGCGCTGGAGTCTAAAACTTGATAAAAATAAAAATCTTCAAACTTGTACAACCTCAAATCACCTGCATAGCACATATTTCAATGCAAACACACCCAGTAATATTTCAAGTAATATAGAAATTGAAATAAAGTTGATTACACTAAAGAAGATGAAGAGAGACAAGCACAAAAGGAAGTCACACAAAACCTCCATGCGACTGTAAGGTCTTCACTCCAAGAAACCTGCAAGGAAGGAGGTAAAATGGTTGGGTTGCTTAGGGACTTGCCTCAATCATGTCCTAGTGTTGGTACTTCTACATTCATGAGCAACAATAGATATAGAGAATAAAACCAAAAAGAAAACAAGTGTGTGCTCTTTACCCTAAGTGTATCTAGGAAACTAAGAGCAACAACAAAACAATTTAAACTAAACAGATTCACTTCCATGGTCTATGGGGAACAAATCCTCAATATGTAGTCAGTACAACCAATAATACGTGGTCTACACCCAACATACATGCAACAATGGTAGTCTACACCAAGTAACCTGTGAAGTATAAAAATTAGCTCTAACTGATCTACACATAATCAGATCAATCTTCTACTTAACATTAGGATACGAATCACCAAAGACATTCACCTTGCTTTTGTCCCAAAGAAAGAACAAGGTTGTATGGATTCTATCCCTTTGTCGCTATCGAAATGGAATAAGATTTAACCAAACTAACTAATTTAAGCAAATACAGAAACAAAAATGTTATTTTACAAAACATAGTACATAAATGAAAAAGTAGATGAATGAGGAACCTGGCATCGAAGTACAAAGGTCGTTGTCCAGGATGCCAGCGCTCAACATGGACATCTACGTGTAGTGATGTCATCTGTACGATATAGTATGACACAAAGTATAGGTTCTCAATCTTTGTGTCAACCTTTTCGGTCTTTTCTTAGGTCATCAAACTCCTGAAAGCTACTTGCAAATGCACAGAACAGGGGAAAAGCATTGGGATGTGTAGGAGTTTGCCTTAGTCAAACCTCATCCTCAGTGTTTCCACCTCAACGATAGCCAGATTGATTGATGATAAAAAGTGCACGTGCTCTTGTATTCTATGTGTATCTAGAATAGTGGTGAGCAGTGACAAGCAATGAATGCAACATACAAATATATTAAATCCTACTCAATGACTTAGAGCATATTTACGTAGTATCCCTATGTGCAAGAGATGAAATGGGAGATGTGTGTGTTCAGCCCATGAGAGATCTGCAATAATGTTCAACAAGATTGCAAATAATCAAAGCACAAACAACAAAAACTATTGAAACTTTATCACCTTGCAGCAAGGAGGTGAAATTTGCTCTGCAGGAAGCAGATCCAATGGGAATCCTTGAGACTCTGTTGAACTTCAACGAAGAGAGTGTATAGCTTGGTAATAAACCTCAGTAATATTGTAATCTCAATATTTGCAGAGCTTTGTTCATGAAATTAAAATCGATCTCTATTTTGGTAGAGCTTCGCTGTAAAAAAGAATTGATCCTTTGCAATGACAAATCTACTTGCTTATATAGAGAAACTAAGGGCAAAAAATCAACGCAAAGATTTGAAATAAAACTATTCTAAATACAAGGAACAAACTCACCAATATTAACACAAAGAGGAGGCAAAAAACTCCCCAAGAGCTCAAAGACAAAGTATATCTTAAAACCCCAGCAAAGAGAGCCTCGTCAAAGAGCACCAAGTAGAACAAAACCTCCAAGACCCAATGGAATTGATCTTGCAATGCCAAGGAGCACCAAAATAACATGTAGTTTCTGTAGAAGTCTAGTTTACACAACAAAGTAGCTGAGTGTATCCAAGAGCAAGCATATTTCCAATGCACTCAAGATTGAAAGAGAGAATGAATGAATGTGTTTTTCAAAAATCTTTCCAATAAACCTCCAAGAGGGAAAAATCTTGAAATTCCATGCAAGGAGTCATTCTGTGACTCCATAAGACGTTACAAGGAATCCTCATGATCACCCAAGATGTGTGTAATGCCCAGGAATGGATACTTTCTAGCAAACAGATGTGAGAAGCTAGCACGGCGTACTGATGTCCACGTCGAATGCCCAGGTCCAAGTAAAACTAGTTCCTAGTTGTACAAGGCACCTTAGGACCATGTAAACACTTAAGCATTATAATGAATTTTTAAGAAAAGTAGAAGAAATAGACCAAAATCATGCAAACCTAGCCTATTATGCAGAGAGAAGATGCAAATGCTAAAACAATTACTAAACGTAGCATGAAATTGCAAGGGTATGCAATTTTCTATGTTACATTTAGCCCCCACTTTAGCGAAGGTATGACACTACGTCCATATGCAAGCTAAATTAGAAAGAAAATAACATATTATGTTATACCTCCAATAGAAATGCCATAGAGAATGTAGGATATTTTTCAAGCAGAGGAATGAAGCCCCCAGGTTGAGAACCTACAAAACCACAATGTTAGACAATAAACCTGCATAAGAGACAATGTCAGAATCATATAAAACATACTAAAAGGATTAGATTGAATATGATTTTCCCAAACATCACTATTTAGCAAATCATATAATCTAATGCACATCTACTACTATCTACAACAAACACACACATGCACACAAGGAAACAATGAATGCAAAGCAATAACGAGGCATTTCTAGCACACTATGAGAGCTAGAAAGGATGTCAAGTATGGTTCTAGGGCTAGCTCACTACGAGAGCTGGGAACCATACCGACTCTTGTAGGGCACTAGGACTAACAAACTGTGTTGTTAGGTGACTCACAAAGAGTGCCAAACAAGTAGCTGAAAGCATGGACAGGCCAAGCAAGTGCATCTACTTGGGACCACTAGCTACAAACACTGTAGGGAGAGGATGCTTCAGGGAGCGCACCAAAAACCAATGCCTCATGGAGCATTTCAATAAAGTGGTACGTGTGTAAAAAAATGTAAAGTAGGAGAGATATTCCCCCACCTTAAAATAATTGCATAAATTACATGTATGCAATTAATTTTAAGGGATAAAAAGGGAAAAGAGCTTTAAGAGACATATATCAACAAATATGTTCTCAAATATGCATCTTGCAAAAGAAAAGGGATGCATCCAAAGAGGGACAACTAAGGCGATGATGCATGCATGATACATAAAGAGCTTGTGTAAGCATGGTATGACATTGAGCAACACTAACACATGCCACATGAAACAAGCAACAACACCAAACACACTAAGGGATCTACATGCTTTGGGGTCAACATAATATATATATCTGAATGTAATAATCATAGAATCTCATTTTCTATATTATCATCATCCCCAAAGCACGTATAACTACAAGTACGAAGGAAGAAGGTCACAAAGAGACAAATACATATAAAAATGAAAAATGAAAAATTTAAAAATTTTGGGTCAATATGGAAGGAAGCTAAATCTTCCAACGCCTTGCATCGTCTCCAAAATGTCACAACAAGAAACAAAAAGATAACATAGAGAAGGAAGTATGAACAAATAGAAGAATATCACACCAGATGCGTTCCTCCTGTATCCACATGTCTACAAGGGCATCGTGGGTCTTCTAGAAAGAACTAACAAACATAAAAGCATAACACAGAAGAAACATTACTGACAAGCAAGCAAACACATAAAACATATGTAAAGATCTCATGGGTCATCCGCGAACATATCATCTTGGTCCCAATATTCATACTCACAATCGAACGGAGGAATCGCTGATAACAGAAACCACAACAAGAACAGTCGAAGGACACTCCCCTGGAACCAAGTGTAGAGGATCAACAGGCAGGGGCCGGATCTCTCTAAGCACTAAGTTCAACAATTGTCAATGATTTTTAAAAGATCATGGACAATGCCAAGATGTTTGGAACAAACTCTATGATTCTCACAGGGGAGGAATTGGGAGAGTCACTATCTAATATGCAAACCACAGGTGGATCCTGAGTGCTATCAGCTATAAGACCAACACTAGGAGACATGGGTGGAGTAACATTCTCCACAAAAAGAAAAGAAGAAGGAGAAGAGGGGTGAGCAGGTGGTGAAAGAAACTACAGAATGTGCTTAGGTTGAAGTTGCGGCAGGGTGGGATAGTGCTAAAGATTATGTTTAGGCAACGTAGGCTGGGTAGGTACAATAACAACGGAGGTGGCACTAGGAGTGGCACTAATGACCAGAGCGTGGGTCAGGGATGGGAGAGACAAAGGAAGGGAAATAGAAAGGTGGGGATCCAGAGGAAGAACATGATCGATAGACAGCTACGAGGAAGAGGGATCCTTAGAAGGAGGCTATGCATCAGCAGCACACTCTTGGGCCACAACACGACAGTGACACTTATGATCTCTCACAAGATGGTTCCACCTTGTATGGGCCAAGGCTTCCATTGATGGAGTAGGGGGGCCTTTCGTCATGGGTTCTATACCATCCACATTCACTAGGATACATGAACCAACAGAGGTAATCACTAATGGTGGAGAGACCATAGGAGTAGGGGAAGGGAAAGGTGTTTGCAACATGGGTTGCTTTCCTTGTGCCACCAGAGGGATAGGAGGAACAAAAGCAACCATTGCAGGTTGGGAACCACAACGGGAGGAGGTGGATGAGTACTTAATAGTGAAAGGTTTTCTAGTGCCACCAAGGAGGCAAAATGAACAAAACCATGAAACGTAGGTTGAGGAACTCTAGGGATACATGGTGCATGTGGTTGTACTACAAGTCTATCCCAAGATCTCATGTAAGAGATGGGAGGAGACACTGCAGAGTATAATCCAAGTGCACGGGAACGGGGAGGTGCACTTTATGTGGGCTACTTTCCTTTATCTACTGGGAGAGCAAAAGAAGGAATAGAAGCAACCTTCAAAGATAGAGGCACAAGAGGGGAAGTAGCTGAATAAGATGAAGCTGAGGAGCCAGTTGACAACTGAGCAATCCTACTCGCCTTGAACTTTTGATATGATATAAATAGGAAGTCATTACAAGGCCGAAAATACTTAGTAGGGGCTAGCTAGAAGTAGTCTAGAGAGAAGTTTCCTCGCATGGGGAGTGGTGTGAATCCGTTGTGATAGATTGTATGCACAACACCATCATAAGGAAACTACAAACATCGATGAATCACCGAGATGACCGTTCCCATGGAAGTAAGCCAAGGTAAGCCCAACTTCACATAATAACAATCAAGAGTAGGAATGATAGAGAAGGGCACGTCTAGGGTCTTTGGTCTCACTTGAATGGAGAGGTTGATCGATCCAAGAGTCGGTCTAGACGTCCCATTATGACATCGTATAAAAATGTCAGATGACTCATAAACGTCCTTATACAACTCATGGATATACAAAAACTCCTATGTGATAACATTAGCGACACAGACAAGATCAATGAGAACACCTTTGATAGGTTTCCCATTTACCTCTGTCGTAATGTAAAGAGGTGTCTCAGACATATTATTTAGGATGGCAGCAGAAGAGAAGGAGATAATCAGCTCAGGAATAGGAGGTTCTCGAGCAGGGTGAGAATGAACATCCATCATAGCTATCATCTCAGAATAAGAGTGAGAAGAGGAAACATCAAGAGTCGACTCTAGAGCCATAGAGGGATAAGCAAGGTCAGCAAAATTTAAGCTATGACAAGGCATCAGGTCTCTGTAGATCTGTAGATGTTGGTTAGCAGGAGACACTAACTTGTTACTTTTATTGTTTGCATCTGAGACTTGGATAATACCCTGGTTGATGAGGTTATATCATGTGCTTGAGACACATACATTGCTCAGTATCATAACTCGGGAGTCAGTGGAATTGACAAAAAGGCCTTCAGGTCATATGAAGGTGGCAATGACTTACTGGTATTGAGAAGATGGATGGGAGGTAGCTGCACCAAACCACTATTCAGAAGCTGGGTCATAATGCTTGTTATGGAGTAAAAAGTGGACACATGTTTTTTACCTCCTAATTTAGCTCCTAGGTCCTATTTGCTTCATTATACATTCTAATTGAGCATCCCGAAGGAAATTGCCGGACACCCATGACATTTTGGAACCTTGGGACCTTCTTTAACTTACCCTTGACCTAAGTTGGGCCCCTGGACTTGGGCGCCAACCACCCAAGTCTCCCCTGATTGGCCAGGGCTAAATAATGGCATGTCGGCTTGGGCCCTTCCAAACTGTTCCTCCTTGTCGGCTTTTGTGATTTAATTTTGTAAATGTTAGCGAGAAAGCATATATAAGTGATTTTTTGACTTCATTTTAAACCTAGATGGATATTGTGAACTTATGATATTGGAGCAAAGAGCATTCAAGGCATTCAAAGTGTTATTGTTGCAGATTTATGTTTGTATTTGTGTGTTTGTTGCAGTTATGGCATCATTATCCATCTCCTTATGAGTTGAAGAGCTTTAATCCTCCTAGGGACTTCACCTCTGAGGTGACATCATTGCTATTTGAATCATTTGAATCATTTCATCATTTGGATTATCTTTAGCCCCTGCACTGCAAGGGCACACTCTATCTAACAACGGTGTTGGGAAAGATTTAATGCTAACCCAAGATTTGACTTAGGCAAATCCCTAAACACCACAACACCACAACCTCCAAACCCCTCTCTTGTTGTCTTGTGTGTAGGCTACAGGTACAAGTTTTGGGAAAAGTGGAGCTACTGGAAGGCAATGTAGGAATTAAGGTTTTGGGATCCGAAAACAGTTCTTGATTATCTCTCCAAAGAGACTTGGGCGGTTGGTGCCCTAGTCTACAGGGCTTCCAGGTTCTAGATCTAGTTTCTGAGCATCATTTGTAGCATATTCTCATTTTTACCTCCGACAGAATCTCACTTCTAGACTTGGGCGGTTACTGAATTTGTCCTCCGACACCTCTACTTCCGGGAGATAGATTCTGGCATCTTACTGATCATCTCTGTACTTTCAGTTTCTAGATTTCTATTTTTGATCATCTGTTTCAAGCTAATTATCTCATAACTAGGGTTTTACTCATACTTAACCTAGGGTTTGATAAAAGGCTTGTTTAAATCTCATCTTTCCATAGCAAATCAGGAGCACAAGACCTATAGCTAAGTCCACCTTCTCCTTGGTTGTGATTTAGCTCAATCTTGTCCTTGAATGTTATTGTGGAAGAGGATTTTGATCATGTTATACATGCTCGCATTCATCTATCTTCTCTCTTTTACTATTAAACAATGCTATAGACAGACTCCTTTAAAGGAGTGATGTTTCTATTGTTATTTGTAAATTAGGAGCAGATAGGGCTAGAGCAGCTTTTGAAGCTACTTCAGCTGCTAGAGTGTCAATTATTGCTGATGAATTTTTTTTATAAATTTTTTTATTTTTCTTGTAATTATAAGATGTGGAAGCACCGGATTGGTCAACATGAGCCGGTGAGGTGCAAAACTCTCAAACTGGATTAAGGACTACTGATAGTCATGTAATGTAGTGCAAAGATGTGTAAAAGAAGAATATCACATCAACATGATCTGGTCCTAGATCTGTGGCTGTATGTTTCCTATGAAGACCTGTTGTACGTCAGAGTTAGGCAGGGCATACGAAATCTATGAAAATAGAGATTGGTAATGACAGATAAAATCAATTACTTTTTCATTATTTTCCTACTTACAGTGGACTAGGTTTGTGAAAGTAACATGAGACCTAATGTTATCCTGGAAATCCTGTAAGAACTAATTTACTAATTGATCGAAAGAGAGAATAAAATGGTCAGGAAGTGAGGAAAACCAATCCAATGTCATATTCTTGAGGGAACGGGGGAACAATTTCACTAATAAAGAATCCTAAAATAGAAAGTCACCGCAAAGAGAAGTACAAGAAGAAATATGAGTATTCAAATCACCCTTGCCTATATACTTGTCAAATCTAGGGGCCTCATAGCCTTATGGAAATGGTGTAGCTAGGATAGAAAGAGAGGAATGCATCGAGAGTAAGCAAGCATGAGGGGTTGTGTTGATGAAGTGAACATAGAAGCAAGCTATTGTTGTAAGGTACCAACATTTTGCAATAGTTGGTTTATCACAAGGTCTGTAGTATGTGAAAGTGGAGGAAGTGAAGCAGAAATAGGGGGTTATGAAATTTGCTAGGAAATTCTAGGGGCACCAGGAGGAAGATTGAACTATAAAGGCCTTGAGGGTGGAACTAGTCACAACAAATCCAGTGACTGTGGCAATATGAGAATTATTATCAATTATTGTTTTGATGTTCCTTTCTAAAGTGGATGTTATGGTTTCCTTAGGGTTCTTTTGTAGATCCTTGGAGACCTAGTTACATGTACTACCTTGGCCTCGATTCATATATTTGAGCATTGAAACTCTAACCCTTGCAAAAGACTAAGTAGAAAAGTTGAGGACCATGGGTTGTTGGCATGGTCAATGTCTCATCTTATCATGCAATATCGGCATGTGATGGATTCCAATATGCATTTAAAATTTATAGTTTTTGTAGACACCAAAGTTCTCAATAAAATCTTATCCTATTTGTGAATGTACTCCTAGTGAGGCTCATGTCAAGCAAGGTGACTGCAAATTCATTACCTAGAGTGAGGATATCTTTTATTATTTCATATAAATATATTGTGGGACCTTCATATTTCAATTAAAACCAATTTTTTTGAGCCTTGAGAGAAAAATTAGCTCTTCTTTAAAACAAAAATCTTTGCGTGGATATCCCTAAAATCTTTTCTTTCGATAAGATGATACCTCCTCGAGGCTGTTGGGAAACACTTACACGTGCCTTCTCGTTGCTTTCTCATACTGCATACTTGTAGACCTGAAATAGAAATGAATCCTTTTATAGTCTACGAAATATGGATATGGATAATTGTAGACCGAGCATTTTCGAACTTGAGGGGAAAAATGGAAAATTACATTTGGCTTAGGGGATTCGAAAGCGTTTGGTGGGGAAATGGTTGCATTTTCATGAGAGGACACCTCTTTGAGGGATTCAGCCAAACTGTTCACATGCCTTGTCTGGGTACCCACGCAGGGAGGATGCTAGGAAAAGGTTGCGGAATCTGGTTTTGCACCTGTCGTTGCTTTTTCTCAAGTTTGAGCTAGGTAGGGAGGATGCCGGTAAAGGTTGTGGAATCTGGCATTTCACTTGTAAGTTGTATTTGCTTAAAAGTTTCTAAGGGTCCTTTAATAAATCCATTTGGTCTATCCTGCAATCGATGTATTCCATGAGATGCCATTCCTTGGAGGCGCTCTTACACCTACCCATTGCTTTTGTTTTAAAATCTCTAAAGCTTTTACAACGAATCCATTTTGTGCACATCCTGCAAATATTGCATTCCATGAGAGGATGCCTCCTTTTCTACCAAACAGTTCTCTCAAAATCCTTTTAATCTTTTAACTCTATATTTCTGAAGGATAGTTTAAGTCTCAGGACTACCAACAGATACTGTTACACCCAAATTTTACCATGTTAGCCTGGCTGAAACATTGATGCCTTTATATCTATTTCCTCCTTTCTCAATGTCTCACTAAGAGGACTCAACCCCTACCACCACCTGAGGCCTATTGTTCCTTACTCAATTTTTAGTATAGCATGGATTGTCAGCAACATAAGCTGTCATTTTATTTTTATTTTTAATCTTAGACCCAAAAACTTGTAGCCACCATACAATTGCTCTTTCTTGGTGAAACTTTGGAGGACGCTATTAAACATGTGAGGTCCTGTTTATAGCGCTTGCCTGGGCATGAAGGTTTTCTTTAAAATCTTTTCAACAAGTTCATTTTGTGCATCTCCTACAATCATTGCGTTCCATGAGATTACATCTCATTGAGGCGTTTGTCAAACAACTCACACACCTACCCATACACCTACCCATACTCCCACATTGCGCAAAACTTTTCAAACTATAATATCGGACAGTAATCTCCTTCTCAATATGTTTTGATGGATGTTCATACGGGTTATTCTTAAATATCATCCACTTCAACAGTTAAAGGTAAATTTTGGTCAATAAAAATAGGACAAATATTTACCAGTTTTTGTTGTTAATGAGGTGTAAAATGGCTATTGATTGTTTGGCCATTGAAGTGGATGATATTTAAGTAGAGTGTTCCAAGGGCAGCTATTTTACACAGGTGTGGAGGAAGATAACAAAGGTTGTGCAACATTTAAACTGTATTTGCTCCAAAAAAAAAAAAAAAATCCATTTCATGCATTAAGACTCAATATATTGCAAGCTTTAAGGATGAATCATCTTGAGTGAACATAAGGGATATTGGATAGATGCAGGCAAAAATTCCTCACATATTTGCAAGTGTGTTTTATGGTTGGTTTATCAGCCAAATTGTTAGTTCAGTTATTATTTTTATTAAGTTAAATATGGCAAGCTTTCCCATTCTTTGGCCTGATTTCTCCATCCAATTCCAAGACACCTGGCCATTTATATGGCACAAACTTGTTGTGTCTTTAATTGTACAGATTGAGTAGGCCAGATATTTAGTTTTTTAGTAGAATATGTTCATGATTATGGTTATGGGAAGTTATAATTAAATGCCACGAGATTTGCAATCTATATCTTAAGCATGTGGCCAATATCTCCTTGATATGACACCACTAAATGTCGTGAGAGTTTAGAAATGGCTTCTACCGCTGAGATATGATGCCATTGTTTGATGATACAGAGTTTGTGGTCAACATCAAGTTTTATTACGTTGATTGGGGCAGACTCTTCCTCGTCAGAAGATTGATTTCAAAATGATGTTCCAAGTGTGTCAAAATTGTTTCAATACCTATGCTCAGTCAGCTTGATGCTCTCTCAGTTGCTCACATGTTTTGTATTCTTATAGATGGTTAATGCAATTAAAGGCGTGTAAATCTCAAACATGATCATATGGTTGTAAAGACGTCTTCAATATTGTTGGGGTTTTATGTAAAAAAGAGAAACTCCATTATGTTAATTTTTTATATTCATTATGATCAAATGAGTATATATATATATATGAGTGTGTATCCACTTCACCAACAAAATCCAATCATTCAAGAGAATTTTCGAGGATCTTTGTGCATTTGAAATGTACCAAACTGAAGTAACCTCATACATAAGATTGTTCTTGTAGGAGGTTCTTCAATGTAATAAAAGTATTGAAGAGTGTCGTATTTAAAGTATGTCTCTATCAGATTTAAGAGTTTGAAGATTTCAGTTAGACTTAGAGAGACAAAGCAGAGGTTGCTATCTATAGTAACTTATGAATGGAAGAGTTTTAGTTGATTAGAGATGGAATACCTTTATTAAGGGAAATTCATGTATAACCATAGTTTTTAACAAGGATCACCTTATAGTTCCTCCTTCGCTGAAAATTATGGAATTCAATATATGATGAGATTTATTGAAATCTCGAATAGTTAAGTATTTAGTTATTTATGCTTACTAGAGTTATGAATGAACTCTTTGAGAGAGTTCTCAACCTAACATGACTTCGTTGATTGATGTCATGATTTTTTTGGTTTAGAATGACGTCGAATAGCTTTGAGAGTAATAGTCCCTTTTGATCTCATTAGTGAACTGGTTTGATAGCCTTTCATATGTAAGTTGCACTTGGTTGGCTTGTAACTTAAGTTGATGGCATAATTTTATTTAATGTCCTTTTCCTTCATATCAAGTCTTATTTAGAACCACTGTCAACTTTTGACATTTAATGGTTGATTTACTCTTGAACCCAAGGCCATTTTAATAGTTAAGCATAGACTTTACATTATGGAATTCTTAGGTAATTATATAAGGGAATTTGATGTTATCTGATTGATAGGATGATGCTCCCTATTGAGACAACCTAGAAGGTTATATAAGACCTAGAAGATGTTGGTGTCATGTATAAATTAATTGACACTGTGTATGGACTTGTCCTCTGGATATTTTATCCATCTCGTTGAATGTCAAGATATCATGGTGAGATGATAGGACATTCTTAAACTATAGGCATTGATTGCCACTATAAATATAGTAGAATTTTATAGATCTACTAAAATTTTATGTGTTGAGATCTCGTGTACTTAGTACATTTTGTTTGTTACTTGAGAGACGAGTATTATTTAGAACCAATGTCAACTTTTGACATTTAATGGTTAATTTACTCTTGAACCCAAGACCATTTTAATAGTTAAGCATAGACATTACATTATGGAATTCTTAGGTAATTATATAAGGGAATTTGATGTTATCAGATTGATAGGATGATGCTCCCTATTGAGACAACCTAGAAGGTTATATAAGACCTAGAAGATGTTGGTGTCATGTATAAATTAATTGACACTGTGTATGGACTTGTCCTCTGGATATTTTATCCATCCTGTTGAATGTCAAGATATCATGGTGAGATGATAAGGCATTCTTAAATTGTAGGCATTGATTGCTACTATACATATAGTAGAATTTTATAGATCTACTAAAATTTTATGTGTTGAGATCTCGTGTACTTAGTACATTTTGTTTGTTACTTGAGAGACGAGTATGGATGGGTGCCATTTGTTGGAACTAAGAGAATGTAGGTTGTTTACCTACGAAAAATGACACTATGGTCATAACTTGTAATCAAACATTTGTGTATTACTTTGCTTGATTTATATTCTCTCCCATAATATGTATATCAATGAACATGTGCATTAGATATATGTTGCATGAGCATATAGGTTTGCTAGTTTGTCAGAGATTCACATAGTGCACTAGATTCCTTTATGCATGACCACATATTGCTAGATCCTTCGTGATGGGTCGGACTTCCCCAGTGGGGTAGCACGGGGAAGCTTAATGCTTCGTGGTAGGGTGGATATCACCCCAATGTTGCTCTCTCTCTCTCTCTCTCTATATATATATATATATATATTGTAGAATTTCGTAAATGGCTTCAAAAAGTGTGAACCTGTAGTAGTAAATGTAAATGTTTTGGTGATATTGTATTATGAGATATTTTTATTTGAGCCTATAAGGCCATGTCGGTTTTAAAGGACTAAGTCTTGAATGTCTTTCAAGGTGAGTTGTCTAGCCTTATTGTATCATTCATTGATTGATGTTTTATTTATAGATTGAATATAATTGATGTGAGATAGTTTGATTAATTAAAAAAAAATTTACTCCCCTTTTTATAGTATTTATTATTTTTTTTATTGTTATATATTTGGTCGGATCCTACAATACCTCTATCCCATGCCTTCAATATGTAGAGAGGTTAGAAACTAGAAATCATAATTGGTATACAAAACTAGTGGCTAAAACTATGGGCTTAAAACTAGGCATCCCAATTCCACAAGAAAAAATTCAATGCCCCATATTCATGAAGAGCATCTATTAGAATAGTAAATAAATCCCAAGACAAAGTAACCACCACTACAATTATAGAAAAGTCAAATTGTAACTCCCAAATGCCCCATTATGCAACTAATTACAGCTCATGACTCTCTATATTCCATTGCGACCTTTCATCTTCCTTTTTCTCTTTCCATGTCTTCTTGCGACAATAATCCCAAATAAATAGAGAATAATACATAATATTGTTGTTCCCACCACACATGGGTGTCCAAGTTCACCCATTCCATGTACTGAGGTGTAAATAGATTAATTATTTGCCTACACATATAATTAAATACATTAGACATAGGGATTTGCAAGGTAGATATCACCTAATCCCACATTATCCCACTTTATATTTACATAACAAATACACAAGAGAAACATAAGAATGAAATCAAGTATAGGATGCAAAGACCATGGCCTCCTTGCACCAAGATAACTTCTCCATGCCTACTGGTTTTGTAAGTGAATCTACAAGATTATCCAAAGTGTCAACCTTTTGAATCATGATCTTACCACTCTACACATTTTCATGGACAAAGTGATACTACATATTTATATTCTTAATATGAGCATTGGTACATGAGATTCTTATCCAAACAAATAGCACTCTAACAGTCACATCTGATATTAACCACTCTACAATCAAAACCAACTCCTAAACATAGTCTATGTAATCACACCACCTCGTTACATGCATGTGTAGTAGCTATATGCTCTACTTCAGTACTAGAAAATGCAACCATAGGTTATCTTTTACCCATCCAACTAATAGCACTACCAAATAGATAAAACACATAGCCACTAGTAGACCTTTGACTATTCAAGTCACTTTCACAATCTACATCAACAAAGCTCTATATGTTTGATAACTCATCCCCATCATTAAAACCATGATAACATAAGCAATAATAAAAATTTCCTCACAAATATCTAAATACCCTCTTAATATAAGTCTAATGCTCTTCACCAAGGTTAGACATAAACATACTAACAATTCCCACTACTTGGAAAATATCCTATCTAGTACATACCATTGCATATATTAGGATCCATACAAAAGTAGTATAAGACACATTATAAGTTATATCTTCCAAATCATCATTTGACTTAGGACACATCCAGTAAAATCTTAGTGCCTATACTTAAAGGAAAACTCATTGGTTTTCAATCTTGCATAACAAATCGTTGTAAAATAGTGTCAATGTACTTACTTTGACTAAGCCAAAGATTTCTATGAACTCAGTCCCTACAAATTTTCATTCCCAAAATAAATTTTTCTATTAGGAATAAACACCATGTCATCAACATACAAGACAAAAATTAGAATCTAATCATCAATACATTTAATATAAACATAGTGATCCCTTCTAACAAAATCCAACTTCAATACAAAAGCATTTAAATTTTGATACCACATCCAAGGTGATTGTTTCAAACCATACAATGATCATTTTGGCCTACAATTCAAAATTTCTTTCCCTTGTACCTCAAATCCATCTAGCTATTGCATGTAAATTTCCTCTGCAAGATCTTCATGCAAGAAAGTAGTTTTTACATCCATTTTCTCTACTTCAAAATCACAAGAAACAACAATAGAGAGTAGGAATCTAATCTAGAAGAAAATTTAGCAAAAAGAGAGAAAATTTCACTAAAATCAACTCTCTCTAGGAGTAGCCCTTAGCCACTAGTTTGGCTTTGTACTTCTCTAACTTACCATCAACTTTAATTTTTTTTAAACACCTCACTTGCAATCAATGTGATTCCTTCCCTTAGGCAAACTCATGATATCCCAGGTGTCACATCTACCTAAGCCCATCATCTTCTTTGCATGGATTCCATATAAGAATCATGCTCATATGAAGAGAGATCTTCCTTGAAAGATCTAGGTTCATCATTAGTTCTCGATGAAACAAATATATAATGGAAATCTTGTGGGCTATACCTATCAACTATGTTCCATTGTCTTGTGGATATTGTCAAGGCTGGAGTAAGAGATTTTGCTTGTTCCTCTACATGCTCAATCTACTTAGAAATCTCACCTAAATCCTCTTCTTCCTTTCCATCCTCAAACCCATCATTCCATCCTTCAACAAGTGCATCTTCCCACTTCTCTGCCTTAGTCTCAAAATGAATTGTTTTCCTTCTTTTTACTTTAGCTATCTTGGATGAAAAAATACTCCAAGGAACCCTTAAATTCTCACCATATCTAACTAATATGTATTTTTGAGCTTTGGAATCTCACTTAGATTACTTTTCTCTAGGAATATGAATAGAAGTCTCACAACCAAATACCCTTAAATGTGAAATAAATGGTTTCTTGTCTATCCACACCTCATAAGGAGTTTTATCAACAAGAGTTGAACATAGAGATTTGTTAATCAAGTAGTAGGTAGTAATCATGGCATCAACAAAAAGCATTGATCTAACAATGTACAACTCATCATACTTCTATCTTTTTCCATTAAGGTTAGATTCATCCTCTCTACAACCCTATTTTGCTATGGAGTATAGGGGATAGTCCTTTGCCTCATAACACCTACATCTCTTCAAAAATTATCAAATTCCTTAGAAGCAATATTCACCTCCATTATTAGATCTCAGTACCTTTATCTTCCTACCTGACTATTTCTTGATCAAAGCATTAAAATCCTTAAACTTGGAGAAAATTTTAGATTTTGATCTGAAAAATAAATCTAGGTGTATCTTGAATAATCATCTATGAATGAAACATAATAATGTGATTTATCAATAGAATCCACATCCACTGGACCAAACACATCCAAATGAATGAATTCTAAAACACTTTTTGCTCTAGTACTTCCAGTAGAAAAATAAACTCTATTCTAATTTTCAAACACGCAATGCTCACATAAATCAAACTCATCAAAATAAGAGAGAAAATCATCAACCATATTTTTATTAATAATGTTTTGAAGACCTTTTTCACCAATGTGGACCAAACATTGGTGCCACAACATAAATGCATTTTAAAAAGTGTCAGTTACATTGGCAAAATCACAAAATGTGGAGGCATTATGTTTAAACAAAACCCCACATTGTGACCCTCTTGCTATCATGAAGTTTCCTCTAGCCAACTTGCAACTATACTTATCAAATATCACATGCACTCCAAAATCATTCAAATTGGATACAAAAAAAGTTATTTCAAGAGTCTTGGAACATGAAAAAAACCATTGAGAGTTTTCACTCTCCCATCACTAAAACACAATTATACCTTTTTTATTAGCAATCCAATGTGAACTATTGTTACCAAGGAATACCTCTCCTTCATCACAAGCTCAATAAGATGAGAACCACTCCTTATGGGGAGTCATATGGTAGGAGTAACCTAAATGAATGAGCCAACATTCATCACTAATAACATTAGATGAAATAAATAAAGCATCATTATCACCATCATCAAAGGATTTCTTAGTGAAGGGATCGTAATAAGTTTTTTTCTTATTTTTGTATTCCTTCTTTATGTGTCCCTGCTTTCCATAGTTCCAGCATTTCACTTTGCTCTTCCCATGGGTTTTTGATCATCTTTAGACTTGGACCTATCTTTCAATTTCTTCTATTCCCCGTGAGAGCCACCATTGTGCTTGGGTCTTTCCTGAACATGCAATGCATCATGAATTTTCTCCTCGTCTCTTTACTACGAAAAGTAGCAATAAGGGCACCTATTTTTGGATCTAAAATAGAACCACTTAGAATAACAATGAGATTTTCGTAAGATTCGAACAAAGAACAAAGCAGTAAAATAAACTAATCCTCCTCATCTAACTTAACATGAAACCTAGTTGATTCAAAATTAAATTAAAAGCATTCAAATGCTTAGCAACAATCTTGTTTTCTTTCATTTTTAAAAGAGTGAGGCTTTCTTTTGAAATATAGCTTATTAACAAGACAATTATTGTCAAGCTTCTTCGTTTTACCCGACCTATGATATTCATGGATTTCCATGGTCCCTTTATGCTAACAAGTGGATGAAGTTCTAAGTGATCAAGCTTTACTTTATGACCATGTGCTTTTCTTATGTTTTAATGTTGACTATAATGACTAGTTGCATGTCCTTTATGTGAGTCGTTTGTATACGAAGGTGACTAGGAAATCCACCAACGAAGACTGTTCTTCATAATGAAGAGTAGGGAGAGTTGGTCATCATCCACTTGCTACAAACTACTATAACATTTGGCATCTACATGACATGGCCTTAAGTGCTCATTGGGCTTTTCAAGACCAACATTTAATATTTTGTCTTACTTTTTATTGGTCTTTTCAAGACCAACATTTAATATTTTGTCTTGCCTTTATTGGTCCAAAGCCCATGCACTTAGAGTTGACATAGCATCATAAAGGTTAAGGTCACTTGAAATATTAGCACATGGATGCAAAGCAGCAACTTTGCCCAGTATTTCATAAAGAATAGGCCCATCCATTGTATTCCGTTATAGACCAAATGGTGCCAATATCTAGAACTTACATAGCCATGTTGTCAACGTTGAGTTGACCTAGAAATTGGCCATCAACCTCCCTTCTTGTAGCAGCGAGTGGGGAGAGTTGGTCATCACCCTCTTGTCATCGACCACTTTGAACATTGAGCCCCATTTCATGGTTTTGGCATCTACCTTTGTGATGTAAGCCTAAGCGAGATGAGTGATAAAATGTGATTATGTTGTAGAGCTCCCTCTATCGGCTAATTTGTCGAGCACTTTGTTTTTGCTAAGTAAATGGACCATTTATCTTTTACCTTGCCCTACAATAATGATTAATTTGTCATGGACCAAGTAACTAATATGAAGCTTGTTGTGCAATTTAATTTGATTGTCCTCTTTAGTTGAAAGTGATGACCGCATGCATGTCAATAACAAATTTTAAACATTTTTCCATCTTTCCCTGCATTTAGAGGTGGTTTTGTGCATGGTAATATAATTGAACTACGAGACATGATATATGAACAAGGGGCATATTAAGCACATTCATTGTGACTCTGAATTTAAATATAGTTTATGCATTATTTTATAATTCTTATCAAAGAGAATTATTAAAAATCACCCATCTATTATAAACTTAAAAAATGAATGTATTGTTATTTTTTGGTAGAGAATTTTGAGAAATTTAAGAAAGAATAGGCTTTGTGCTATGAGCTAATAAATTTCCTTGCAAATTATGGGCACATGAATAATATCATGATAATTTTAAGTTTACATTTGAAGGTAAACTGAAATAACTTGGGAATTTGATCGTAGGCAATTATTTCTTTTAAAGAATTTTGCAGGTTTGTAGCTTAAACTTAAGCATTATTGCATAATTCAAATTAATCGAAAGTTACGTAGTTAAGTTTATTAGATGAATTTGATGCCACGTTTCTTATGGTTGCAAGGTTAGGATTAAGGGTGCTATTCACTTTGCAAGTCTTTGAGACTACTATATTTGATTATGTCATAGTCGGTTAAATAATGTGTGTTCTCCAAGGTTCATGGAAAGGGTGAAAATGGGATGCCTATGTGAGAGAGAGAACAATATTTAATTATTTATTATTCTCTAGATTCTTTGAATATTGTCACAAGAAGGCATTGAGTGAGGAGGTTACAAAAAAAGTTCAAAGATTGGGAGATATTGAGAATTTTCCAAAGATAACTATTATGACATGCACTTATAGCCCTCATAGAGAGCCTAAGATTGACATTATGATAGCTATGATGCTTATGATAAATTCTATGATTCATAATAGTGTAAGAGGAGTTATAAATCTATTTTGAGTGTTTGACCAATGTATTTTAGGCGTTGGATTTTTGCATGGAGATTTGGGTGCCTAGTTTGGGCTCATGGTTTTGACTCCTTGTTTTGGAAACCATTTATGGTTTCTAATTTTTTATTGTTCTATGTATTGGAGGAATAAGTTAGAGGTTTTAATATAGTTGATTTGCAAGAGTTTGTACTCTGTAAGAATGCTATCAAAATGAATGGAGAAGTTAGATGTGTCATTGTACTCCATTTGTTGACAATATTATAGAATTGTGCTCTCTTTTGTAGTGGAATTTAACCCAAAATGGTTTATCCACACAAATTTGGTGGCATAATTTGTGTTTTGATTTTATCTATTTTTTATTTCCATTTCTATTTATGATTTACAACATGTATATAATAAGATTTGATTGCTAAATGCTTATGTTTTCATTGTCTTGTTTACCTAGTTTTTCAACATTCAATATCAAAGCCACAATTTGATTAGAGAGAGGAATGCCTTTCTTGAAGGATCTCTTGGTAAAGAGGGATCAATGTAGAGCTATGCTTTGGAAACAAAATACTTAGGGTATCATGGATGAAGACTAGAGGAAGATTTAAAAAAAAAAGGCTCAAGGAACCATTTGGCTATGTCTTTTTGATTCATTTCTTAAATAAATGCTTCTGAGAAAACTATCACATAAAATTTATGGAGAAAGAAAGGCGAAATCTACCAAACTAAGAGTCTTATTAATAAGTTGTATCTTAGAATGAAGCTTTATTCTTTGAAAATGAAAGATGGAGAATCAACTATAGAGCATTTAAATGCCTTAATTTTATTTTGATTCAACTAAGATATGTTGATGTTAAGCTTGAAGAAGAGGATAAATGTATCTTGTTTCTTTACTCTTTTCCCAAATCATGGGAAAATCTAATTGTTACAATTATTGGTGTTGTTGTAGAGCCTAAAATTAATCATCTTGTTGCTACTTTTCTCAATGAAGAAATGAGAAGGAAATCCATGGATGAGGGTTCTAAGGATGCATTGCATGTTTGCGGTAGGCCAAAAGAAAAGGGTGGTAAGAAAAGGGAGGATATAGATAGATCTAAATCAAACGGAATGTCTAAAACCCTTGGTAAGGGCATGCTAAAATGTTAGAACTATGGAAAATGGGGCTATTTGAAGAAGGAAATTTGATGATTCCTCTATTGATAAATCCTCTAATGATGGTGCTATTGATACATTATTTATTTTTGCTAACATTGCTAGTGGTGACTCATGGTTAATTGGTTCAAGTGCCTCACATCACATGAATTCTCACAAGGAGTGGTTTCCTCATTACAAAACATGTGATGGTGGTAAGGTGTTCCTTGCTACAACATTTCACATAAGATTGCTAGTCAAGGGAAGGTAAATCTAGTTTTTAGTGATGGGAGAGTGAAATCTATAATGTGCCGCACCTGTTGATTCTTTTTAAGATCTTTTAAGTGTTATTTTTATTTTTTATTGTGTTCTTTCAGACTAGAGAGAAGATGCTGAAGGGGTTTATGTTTTCTTGCAATGTGTGTTGCTGGAACAATACAATATTGAGCATATATTTCAAACCCAGAAAATATATAACAGATATGAAGAAAATGTTAGGGTTTAGGAAGATTAGAGAAATAAACACTAACAATTATATGCACATTAAATAACCCAAATATAACAATGAAGAACAACACAAAAGAGATCAACACATGAATTTAATGTGGTTCACCCAATATGGGCTACATCCACAGAAACTCAGCCATCCAATGATTTTATTATCCAATGCAAAACATAAATTACAATCTCCTGAATGTGTTTCCGTAACATACATCCCAGGCGCTTATAACAAGCTTTTTGGAAGCTTCTAGAATTAGGGTTTTAAAATGTCATTTTGCTTTTGTCGGTTAACAAAAAATTAACAACCGACTCCAAACGTGTAAAAAAGAGGGAAAATTTTTACGAGGATACATTACGAGTGTACGGTACTTACATGATTAGTCGCCACATACCAACAATCTCCCACTTGGAGACTGATTAGGCTCCACACCAAACAATCTCCCACTTGGAAACTGATCCTCAACAACACCGTTGCACTTGTAGTTCCCACGGGATTACAAGCTTGAATGGTTTCTTATGTCCACCATTATCAGTCATGAAGGCCAACGAAAAATGATGAGGAAATCAGTTTCTCCCATGTAACTGCCTTTATGAACATATCTGCAGGATTCTCACTTGTGTGAATTTTCTCCAACTTCAACTGCCCATCCTCCAAAACTAGCCTGATGAAGTGGTATCTGAGTTGTATGTGCTTAGTTTTTGAATGCAAAGTTGAATTCTTAGCAAGATGAATGACACTCTGGATATCAGTGTACAAAGGGCTATCTTCTTATTGTTGCCTCAATTCCTCCAGAAAATGCTGTAACCAAATCATCTCCTTGCTAGATTCTGTAGCAGCAACATACTCGGCTTCAGTGGTTGAAAGCGCAACAACCTTTTGCAGCCTTGAAATCCAACTGACTTCAGTACCTCCTACAGTAAAAACATACCCTATAGTACTCCTCTTGCTATCAATATCACCCGCCAGATCAGAGTCAACATATCCTTTTAGAGGAGAATTTGTTCCTCCAAAACATAGTTTCTTTGAAGTAGTACCTCTCAAATATTGGATCGAATCCATTTTACCGCATTCCAATGTTCCATTCCCAGATTACTCATATACTTGCTCACAACTCCCACTGCATGTGCAATATCTGCCCTTATGCATACCATTTCATACATCAAGCTGCCAACTACTGATGCATATGGTATCTTAGACATTTTGTCTTCCTCCTCTTGTGTCTTTGGACACATCTCCTTAGTCAACTTAAAATGACTAGGCAAAGGTGTACTAATTACTTTTGCATTCTACATGTTAAATATTTTCAACACCTTCTCTACATACTCACTTTGAGACAAAAATAATTTTCTGTTTGTCCTGTCTTGTGTGATCCTCATACCAAGGATTTGTTTTGCTGCACCCAAATCCTCCATGGAAAATTAATTTGCTAATTTCTGCTTAAGTTCATTAATATGCTGCATGTTAGACCCAACAACAAGCATGTCATCAACATAAAGCAACGAGATAATATAGCTACCATTACTTAATTTCTTAAAATAAACACAATAATTAGAATGACATCTTCTGCAACCTTGTTCAGCCATAAAACTATCAAATTTCAAATATCATTGTCGAGGTGCTGGCTTCAGGCCATACAAACTCTTCTTTAACCTGCACACAAATTCCTCCTTACCCTTGACCTCATATCCCTGTGGTTGTTGCATGTATATTTCCTCTTCCAAATCCCCATGGAGAAATGTTGTTTTCACATCTAGTTGTTCAAGATGCAAGTCTTTCGCAGCCACAAGACTTAGAATAGTTCTAATAGAAGTCATCTTTACAATCGGAGAAAATATTTCGTCAAAATCTATACCTTTTTTTCTGTGCAAAACCTTTTACCACGAGTCTGGCCTTATATCTTTTATTGCCTCCATCTTCTTCCTTCAACCTGTAAACCCATTTATTGGGCAATGCTCTTTTACCTGTGGGCAATTGGACTAAGTCTCAAGTCTGATTCTGCAGCAAGGAATCCATTTCCTCTTTCATGCCTAGCTTCCACTGCTTTTTGGTATCTACCTGCATTGCTTCTTCATAACTTTTAGGTTCACCAGAATTAGTTAAAAATATAGAATATAATGATGGAGAAAATATTTTTGGAGGTCTAGTTATCCTTGTAGAACGTCTAACACTTGCAGGAGCTTGTGGGATAACTTGTTGCTGAGCATCAGGTACCACTGGCATTTTATTTTATGGAATCTCATCGAGCACCACATATTCCTTTTTGGCTTGTTCATGCTTCTTTTCCTGCAGCTGATCCTTATACATGACCTTCTCATTGAATATAACATCTCTGCTCCTAATGATTTTATGATTTTCATAATCTCATAACCGATAACCAAATTCATCTACTCCATATCCAATGAAGGTACATTTTTTAGACTTAGCCTCAAGCTTGGTCCTATTTTCAATATCAACATGGACAAAAGCTTCACAACCAAAGGTTTTTAGAAATGAATAGTTTACCTTTTTACCCATCCATGCCTCCTCTGGGATGCCACCATCCAAAGGATTTGGAGGTCTCCTATTTATTAAATAAATAGGGGTATGTACAACATCTGCCCAAAAGTGTAAGGGTAGTCCAACATGCAATCTCATGCTCCCTGCATGCTCCATAATGCTCCTATTCATCCTCTCAGACACACCATTTCTTGTGGGATTCCAGGAACCATTTTCTACCTACGGATTCCATTATATGAACAGTAATTCTCTGCTGCAATACTCGCCTCCATTATCAGATCTGAGACACTTCAACTTTTTTCCTGTCTCATTCTCAACCAAAGCTTTTCATTTTTTAAAAGTTTCAAATACTTCTAATTTTTGTTTTAGAAAATACAACCATGTTTTCCTAGTTGCATCATCAATAAAAGTAACATAATAGCAAGAGCCACCAAGAGAAGATACCTGAGCTGGTCCCCATGCATCTGAATGCACAAGATCTAATTTCTCACTTTTCTTCTCTTTCCCAACTTTGAGAAATCAAACTCTTTTCTATTTTCCATAAACACAATTTTCGTAGAAATCCAAGTCAATCTGCTTTAGACCTGGTAGCAACTTTATGGAGTGAAGGATCTTCATCCCTTTCTCACTCATGTGCCCAAGTCTATGGTGCCACAATTCTGTTTCTATCCTTGCAGCAAGTGATATAATTATTTCAGTAGCAACTAAGGTAGAATAAGTATTACCAGTACACAAATACAATGTGCCTACCTTTTCACCTTTAGCTACTACTAATGCACCTTTAGCGACCTTCCAGACTTTGTCTGAAAAGGTAACTATATAGCCTTCACTACCAAGTTGTCCTGCAGAGGTTAAATTCCTTCTCAAATTTGGAACATGCCTTACCTCCTGTAGCAACCATTCATTTCCATTCTGCAACTTGATTTTTATCTTTCCTTTTCCAACAATCTTACAAGGTTCATCATCACCCAAATATACTTGTCCAAAATCACCTTGAAATAATCTACAAAATATTCCTATGGGGTGTGGCGTGAAATGAATCCCCTGAATCTATTACTGAGGAATCATTAGCATTATCTAAACATAAAATTAAAGCATCCTGTAATTTATTACTTGCAACATTAGCTTCCTTACTGTCATCATGTTGTCCATCTCCTTGTTTGCCCTTCCAAGACCAACAATCCTTATTCAAGTGTCCTAGCTTTCCATAGTGCCAACAATCCATTCTTCCTCTAGATTTAGATCTGTCTTTTTTTGACTTCCCTTGTGACTTCCCATGATTTGTTGGGCTTTTTCCTCTTTCCTATGTTCTTCCCCTGTTCTCTACAGTCAAAGCATTACCAGATGTTGAAGTCTCACTTGTGCTTTTCTATCACATTTCCTCGTTAACAATAACACCAACAACATCATCAAATTTCATAGTATTTGAACCAGAGGCAGAGTTACTTACAACCATTACCAAGCTATTCCAGCTTTTTGACAAAGAACATAAAATCAAGAGAGCCCTTACCTCTTCATCAAATTTCACTTTTACAGAAGTTAGTTGACTAGTAATTGTATTAAACTCATTTAAATAATCTGACACGGATCCACCTTCAATCATTTTCAAAATAAACAAATGCTTCATAAAAATACCTTATTTGAGGTTGAGGGTTTTTCATACAATTTTGCCAAAACTTTCATCAATTCATTTGTTGTCTTCGCTTCTATTATATTGAATGCCACAGATGGTGCCAGGCACAACCGAATGGTTCCCAATGCCTTTTTGTCCAGAAGTTCCCAATCCTCATTAGTCATTGCTACCAGTTTCTTAGCTTTTCCTTCCAACGGCCTCCATAAATCCTTCTGATAGAGATAATCCTCGATCTACATCTTCCATAACTGATAGTTCTACCCATTGAATTTATCTACCTTCAATTTACCCTCGTCCGCCATTGCTCCCACTTAACCGTGAGACTCCCACTCAACTGTGAGACCTTCCTACAGACGATAATCAAACACAACCTAGTCTGATACCAGTTGTTAGGGTTCAGGTAGATCAGAGCAATAAACACTAATAATTATATGCAAATTAAATAACCCACATATAACAATGAAGAACAACACAAAAGAGATCAACGCAGAAATATAACGTGGTTCACCCAATATGGGCTACATCTACAGAAACTCAGCCATCCAATGATTTTGTTATCCAGTGAAAAACAAATTACAATCTCATGAATGTGTTGCTGTAACATACATCCCAGCCGCTTATAACAAATTTTTTGGAAGCTTCTAGAATTAGGGTTTTAAAATGTCATTTTACTTTTGTCGGTTAACAAAAAAATTAACAATCGACTCCAAACGTGCAAAAAAGAGGGAAAAAAATTAACCCAACCCCGCCCAGGTTACGTTATGAGTGTATAGTACTTGCATGATCAGTCGCCACATACCAACAATCTCCCACTTGGATACTAATCAGGCTCCACACCAAACAGAAAATATGAAAGACCCAGATGGTAAAATGGCCAAATATTAATTACTATCACGTACCCATATTCAGATTTGCAACTTCGTACATATGCTGAGATGGTCCCAGCAACTAGGTAGCACCGAAATCCTCCAAAATCACCAAGAGATGTTTGTATTGAGCATGCAAGGATTACACTAAGCATAGAGGCCCTAGATGCCTTAGAATGAGCATATAGATAACAACAATCAATGAAGAATGAGTCCTATTAGACTTCCACATCCCTCCAAGTGGTGTACGGCCAAGCTAGCAGTCCACAACAACAACATACAACATTGAATCTCCTTAAATTGTCTCTATTTTTGATCTGCACTCTAAGATGAAGCTGGGTGACCAGGTAAGGAAGAGAGACCAGCACTAAACTTCACCATAAACCCCTCAAATATGGTACGACCTACCTGAGAGAAGTATGACCAACAAGGTAGGAAATACAATCCACAAATTCAGTGCTCAATCACCACTAAAATTAGTCACACAAAGATGTATTTCGTTGTCCTCAAATACTAGTCAAGAAGAACTCCACAAATCTGCAAGAAAGTCTCATATTCTTCAACAAACCTTCAATATTTCAAACTCCATCGAAGCCCATATGTAAACACTGTGTGTATTTACCATTCAAGCACCTTTGGACAATCTTTCATGCCTGTAGAATGCTATTACTAGAGGGATTTTTCATTCCCAATAGCCTCTGGTTTGAATCCTTTTCAAACCCTCTCAAAAAAACCCTAGCAGAGCAAAGAGCCAATAATATCCTATATTCAAGCATAACCAAATGACTTCGCTTTTCACCTTTTATTTCCTCTCCAAGAGGGGCGTTGGCTTTTTGGGGGGAAAATGTTATGTTTTTTAATTTACTTTATTCCCATAGGGATGGGCGCCAAAGCTCACCTTTAGTGACTTTTAATTTTTTCCTTTTCATAAGTCACTTAATGTTTATAAAGTCATGTCAAATAAATATGATATAACTTTGGACTTTAAAATAAATATCAAGATGATGTTAGAATCCAATGATCTATAGCTTGTCGAAAAGGTCTCGACGAGATGAATCCAATCTCACTCTAAAAAACTTGAGATGACACCAATCCCGAACTTACTATAAATAGCAAGTATGGCCACAAAATGAGCCAAGTCACCACAAAACACTGCCAACTAAATCCAAACCACATCTACACCTATGAATTACACATCCAAGGCCAAACCACAATGGTTCCCTAACCAAACTTTCAGTCTATGGGAACCCAATGATAGACTAACACTGTGAATAGAAAGGGGACATTACAAAATCTCTTACAAATGTGTTGCATAGTTTAGGTCTTGCATGAAATTTAATTTTGGTGTTTAAGATGAAAGATACTAATGTGCATGTCACTTTTAACAAGAATGGTTATAGTTTGGCTAGAGGGAATTTGGTGATGGCTAAGGACACTTAGTGGTACCTTGTTTAAGTTGGAAGCACCTACACATTGTAACTTTGCCAATGTAACCAAAAAAAAATGATTCATGTATGTTCTAGCACCATAGGTGGACCCACATTAGTGAAAAAAGTTTGAATACCTTTATTAATAAAAATATGGTGGACGAGTTATCTAGTTTTTTTGTGGATTTTCACTTTTGTGAGCATTGTGTGTTTGGGAAACATAATAGAGCTAAATTTAATTCTACAATAACTTGAGCAAAGAGGGTTTTGCAAATTATTCATAGTGATGTGTTTGGTCTTGTGGATGCACCCTCCATTGGTAAATCTCATTATTATGTTTAATTTATCAAAGACTACTTTCATTATACTTGGATTTATTTTATGAAGCATAAGTCTTAAGGTTTTTTACAATTTTAATGATTTTAAGGTTCTTATAGACAATTAGATGGATTAGAAAATAAAAATACCAAGGTTAGATAATGGAGGTGAATATTACTCTAAATAATTTGATGAGTTTTGTAGACATGTAGGTAATATGAGACAAAATACAACTCCTTCTATGCAACAACAAAATGGCATTGCATAAAAGGATGAACATGACATAGATGGACAAAATCAAAAGTATGTTGGGTAGTGCTCAGTTGGATTAGTCCTTTTGGGTCAAGAGGTTCTAAGTACTACTTGTTGTTAAGGTGTGGAAGAGGATCTTAATAAAAAATGAAGCAACTAGGTCAATCTCTCCCAACATGTAACATTAGAACGCTCACAAGCCACCAAAGACTATAGACTTGGCTACTGCCCCTAGAGAAGAGCCAAGTTATAGGTGTTGGTGGAGTCTTGGGGTTCTGTTTTTGTTATGATTAGAGATTGCTATAAGAGGGTTGACTAAACTATGTAAATTAAGAGATCTAATGATAAAACTGAGTAACAGAGTAGGCTATAGTAAAATAAACTGGAAAATAGGAACATAGTAGAGTAGAGCAAACAAAGAGGAACTTGTCACTAGAAATAGGAGCAAAAATGGCAGGACACGAGTGTTGGGGTACCCTAGTCCTAGGGTTTCAAGGCAGAGTCACTTCTGTGCAGAGGTGCTAGTCTCTATAACTCATGTCTGTCCTTCATCCGTTAATATCCGAGATCTTTCGCTCCATAACTGCACACAAAAAGGGGGAAAATGTTTGGGTGCTATATAGAAGCTTGCCTCAGTCAAACCTCTGTGTAAGTGTTCCCACTTCCACAACAACATAGATAAGTGTGATAGAGAGTGCATGCCCTAGGTAGGTAGAGGCGAAATAATTGATAAAATAACAATGATCAAACATAAATGGAAAAAAATCACCATAAAACCCTAATTGGACTTGATGTCGCAACACTAGTCACAAATTAGGAGATCTTAGAAAAAGAAGGAAGCTTCTTCAGATACATGCAAGGGTTAGTGTGATAGCAGCAATAATTTTATAGATAGAGAGCTTCAGATTTCGTGTATAGAGCTTTCAAATAATCACTTTTGCATCATTCATTCGTTCATCCTTTCAAATAAGAGAGAGAGAGAGAGCTACATATATATGAATCTAAATTATATCTAAAAGAATTCATGTTAGGCCAACATGGGGTGTACCACCCGATGTAGCAAAGCTGACACTCAAAATTCAAACTTTGTTTGGGGCAAAAAGGTTGGACTTGGGCGTTGGGGTGCCTTTGTCCTAGCCATTTTAGCCCCCAAAAACTCAACAATTAAGTATTTTAATATAATTCCTCAATTAGGCCTTGAAACAGGGATTTCACGAATGAAGGTACAAAAATACATAGACACATAGAGGAGGGTGCTAAACCTAGTTTGAAATTTTGGGAGGTCACAATTTTTGCCAGTACATTTAGCCCCCACTTTAGTGAGGGTATGGGCTTACGTCCATATGCACACTAAAGTACAATGAAAACAAATCTCTTTGCCAATCATCGAAGAAGTAGAATGTCACCAAGTTGAGAGGTGTGATAGCCCCCCAAGCTTAGGATTCTATGACTCTACAAATGTTTAGAAAAAGAGGTTACACACATGCAAGACACAAAACACAGGTTACACATGTACATATAACATATATTTGAAATTAAAATAAATACAGGATGAGACCAAATAGTATATGCCAAAACAACTGCATTTAGCAAGATAATATAGTCAAATCCAAACATACACGGAGCATACACGAAAAATAAGAGCATGCAAGGTTTGATTCTAGGACTAGCAAGCTGCGCTATACTAGGAATCAAATTGAAAATACATGTCATGAGCCACATGCTAGTAAAATCCACTGTTTACTAGGTGGTTGTGAATATGTAGCAAGATGGTAACATCACAAGCTAGTAAGTTCCATAGATTTACCAGGTGAGTTTCATGTCAATAAGTAGAAAAATGAAAGCATCATAGGCTAGTAAGATCCACAGATTTACTAGGTGAGTTTCATGTCAACAAGTAGTAAAATGAAAACATCATGGGCTAGTAAGATCTGTAGATTTACTAGGTGAGTTTCATGTCAACAATATCAGAGATTACAAACCAAGAAAAGCGCGTTGTTTGTTGGTTAACTCTGGTAAAGTGCTACAAAGATGATCAAAGGGTGCTGCAATAGCATAATCAGCCATGTGGTGTGTGAGAAAAGTGAGGCACATGGCAGAGTGTATGCCCCCACCTTGAAGTAATTACAAATGCTGGTAGGGGGCAATTTCCTTTAAGGTAGAGAGAGCAATACACACACAAATAGGCATGAGAGCTTTCTGGAAGCACATGCTCAAAAGGATATGTTTCAAAAATCTACATCACGGCAAGGGGTTGCCCCCAGGCACAATGCTAAGCATAAAGTAACATTGAACAATAGTACTAAGGGATATACTCGATTGTAGTCAGTATATGAATGGTTGTATATAAAGGGACACTCATTTTAGGAACTATCATCATCTTCTAACCAAATGAACTATGGAGACAAATGAGAAAGTGTCACATGAAATTAAACGAAAGTAAAAACTTCGAGTCAACAAAGGAAAAGATGATAAATCATCCTTCACTTTGCATCGTCCCCGAAAGGCATAAAACTACATTTATGATAAATAGAAGGATGAAGGTACATAGAGAAGAATGACACAACAAATTCATTCCCTTTATCTCCTTGTGCTAACAAGAGCATCGAGGGTCATCCTAATAGAACTAACAAAACAAAATACACACCAGGCAATAGATACAGAGATAATATCACATACAATCATAACACATATAACACAAGGGTACTATTCTTGCGATTCGGACTAGAGAAAATCCTCCTCCCAATCTTGCTCATCATAAATGGATGGTTGACAAGATGCTAGAGGGAATACAACAAGTGCATTACAAGGAGCAGCACCGGGTCCATGACGTGATGGATCAATAAGCAGGGAAGGATCGTCACACATGTCCCTAGAGGCCAAGTCCATTGATTTTGTGAAAACCAAGGACAACTATAGAAGATTTTTTAGCGGTTCAGGGATGTTCTATGAATCACTATTAGAATAAATCACAAGCGATGACTAATAGTGCTAACAGTGGTGTCGTGAGCACTATCAATCATAGGAGAAGAAGAAATAGAAGAATCCCACAGACTCGACAGCTGCTTAAGCATTTGGTATGGCTGATATGGATAAGGCTCATGCTTACGCTTGGGCAAAGGTGGAAAAATGTCAATGTCAATGGTGGAAGGACACAAGACATCAGGGAACACGTAGTGTCAGGTATGCTAGGATGGAACCATCTATGATAGAGAACTACTTGAAACAACTCTATCAATGGGTTGGTCAAATGGTTGCCTAGATGGAAGATATTGTGGGATGGAACTCTTTGTAGATAGAGGCAAGGATACTGGGACCAAAGAGATGGTCTTTTCTACTTGCTCAATCATCAAAGAGGTAGGCAGCGATGGGTCAACAGGTTGAGCTAAGTCAAGGGATGACTGCATAGGAGAAGGACTAGAGGGAAGAGGTTCAACTCCTGTAGCAAGCTGGTGAGCCATAGCATGATGTCGTCTCTTGCATTTTTTTGTATTTTGATTTCATCTTGTTCAGTTCAGAGCATTCTCAGGAGGAATTGAAGTGTCTTCCAACATAGGTTCTTTTTCTTCCTCTGTTTAGGGAATAGGAGGAGGAACGGAAGGAACCACTGAAGATTGAGAGACAATGGGAGAAGGATCCCTCATGGCGGGTTGTCATTCTCTCAAAGCCTGCAGGACAAGCAGAGATACTGAGATAGCCATAGATGACTGAGAAATTGTAGGGAAGAGCTCCAAAGCCACAAATTGTTTTCCTCTAGATTCTGAAAAGGTAGGAGGAAAGAAAGCAATCCTTAGTGGGCGAGGAGGTCTAGATTGTGTAGGGTGTTTACCTCTTGGTCTTTGGTAGGATGATGGAGGTGGCACTGAGACATAAAGACTAGACACTCGGGGTTGGGGAAGGATTCCTAATTGCGACTGTGATTCACTCACCACCTACATAATAGGGGGAACTACTATCGTAGCTGCAGGAGATCGAGAATCCACAAGGGTAGAAGCTGGGATGACACACGAGGAGACACCGATAGACAATTGAGAAATTTGACTAGCTTTGAATTTTGATTGGAGATAAACAAAAAATCATTGTGAGGATGAATGGGCTCAATTGGCTGTGGCGAAAAGTTATCAAGCAAAAAGTTTCCATGAAGAGCCAACTTAGGCTTGAACCCACTATGATATACAATGTGCACTTGTCCTTGGAATGGAAACTTTAGACACATGGATTACAAAAGGGATCACCTTCGTGGAAGCGAGCCATGGATAGCCTAGCTTCACATGAAATTGATCCGAGGTTGGAATGATGGCAAAAGACATGTCCAAGAGTTTTGGTCTGACCTGGACATCATCCTCGGCAATGATGCCAAAAATGGTGGGCCAAATCAATCCTCAATTAGTATGGTGCATCTATGTTGGACACAACCCGATATCCAACAATCGAGCAACCAATTGATCATGACTTAGATTCATTTAGTTATCAACCCCAGAATGTATCTTTTACACGATGTATGTACTGTATGTACAACATAGGCTTTCTAGGACTATGAATTTCTAGGAATTGAATATAAACAGTACATGAATGTAAATGACATTGTCGAAAGGGAAATATAGAATGGAAAGGAATGTAAATAGCATTGTTGGAAGGGAAATGCATAATGGAAAGTACTAAAACAACAAAGGAAATGGATATAACATAATGGCTACAATCTACTGAAACATAATAACATAAACATAACTAACTTGTTGTAATATAAAACAAAGTTCCAGTCATCCTCAAGTGGGCCTTGCTTAAGGGACTGTAATCCTTTAAGGCTTACTAATTAAATCAACTCTTGCTTAGAAAATAGACTGGTATATTAACTTATGTTCTTCAACATACAATCTATTGTCTTTTAACATATAATTCCCCTGTCTCCCCTACAGTAGTCCTGTTGTAGGTATTTATGCATCCTACAGTTAGTTACATACATCCTACCACTCCCAATGTGTAGGAGGAGGACTCCTTATTATAGAAACTATATACTTGAAAATGAGACTATAACTAACAAATTTAATACATGAGATATGCCACATTAACATTTGACTTTTTCAACTTGAAACAGTTATGACGTCTTCATAGAAGAGAAAGTCAAATAGGTCTCCTTCACTTCATTTGATACAGGCTAGATTTCCCTTTGCTGCAGGTTGACTTGGGCAGTGGTTGCGGGCTGCCTATGTAGTTGTTGTATGCTAGTATGCTCTTTGTTGCCTTATAAATGTTAGCATATATCATAGTAAAATGAATAATATGAAATAATATATGACATTATGCATTAGTAAACAACTACTTAAATTTATACAATGTTTGGCATAAAATACAAGAGAACTAGTGCACATGTGGGGTAAGTTTAGGCAGTAAAGCATTAGGCAGATGAGTCAATGGTGAAAAGATGCATTAGGAAAAGGATGTTTTTTTGACTCATCAATAACCGTTATAGAATCTTATGACAACTTACAGTTGTCATAGATACTCTTACAATATATGACACATGCCAAAAATAACATATTCCAAGAGGTGCCGCCTAGATTTGCCCAAATTGCTTATTTACCTTTACCATGATGCAATAAACAGTAAATGTAACCCCGTAACTACCTACCCCGTAATAAATATTTACTGCTGTCAATGAATCCACTTCATCCCTTATGGGTAAATTACAAACAATAATAGGAGTAAATAATTACAAGGATTTACAAGGTTAATGGCACCTTAATCTCAACACAAACACATATAAATGAATGACTTCTAAAACACATTTTCTCTAGTACTTCCAATAGGAAAAGAAACTCTATTCTAATTTTCAAACACACAATGCTCACATAAATCAAACTCATCAAAATAAGAGAGAAAGTCATCAACCATATTTTTATTAATAATGTTTTGAAGACCTTTTTCACCAACGTGGACCAATCATTGGTGCCACAACATAAATGCATTTTAAAAAGTGTCAGTTACATTGGCAAAATTAAAAAATGTGGAGGCATTATGTTTAAACAAAGTCCCACATTGTGACCCTCTTGCTATCATGAAGTTTCCTCTAGCCAACTTGCAACTATACTTATCAAATATCACATGCACTCCAAAATCATTCAAATTGGTTACAAAAAAAGTTATTTCAAAAGTCTTAGAACATGAAAAAAACCATTGAGAGTTTTCACTCTCCCATCACTAAAACACAATTGTACCTTTTTTACTAGCAATCCGATGTGAACTGTTGTTACCAAGGAATACCTCTCCTTCATCACAAGCTCGATAAGATGAGAACCACTCCTTATGGGGAATCATATGGTGGGAACAACCTAAATGAATGAGCCAACATTCATCACTAATAACATTAGATGAAATAAATAAAGAATCATTATCACCATCATCAAAGGATTTCTCAGTGAAGGGATTGTAATAAGTTTTTTTCTTATTTTTGTATTCCTTCTTTATGTGTCCCTGCTTTCCATAGTTCCAACATTTCACTTTGCTCTTCCCATGGGTTTTTGATCATCTTTAGACTTGGACCTATCTTTCAATTTCTTCTAGTCCCCTTGAGAGCCACCATTGTGCTTGGTCCTTTCCTGAACATATAATGCATCTTTTGAGCCCTCATCCATGAATTTCATCATCTCTTCTCTAAGCAAAGCAGCAACAAGGGCACCTATTTTTAGATCTAAAATAGAACCACTTAGAGTAAAAATTAGATTTTCCTAAGATTCGAGAAAAGAACAAAGTAGTAAAATACAATAATCCTCCTCATCTAACTTAACATTAATGAAACCTAGCCAATTCAAAATTAAATTAAAAGCATTCAAATGCTTAACAACAGTCTTAGTTTTCTTTCATTTTTAAAAGAGTGAAGCTTTCTTTGAAATATAGCTTATTAACAAGATAATTATTGTCAAGCTTATACTAGGCTATTGAACAATTATTGTCAAGCTTCTTCATTTTACCCGACCTATGATATTCATGGATTTCCATGGTCCCTTTATGCTAACTAGTTGATGAAGTTCTAAGTGATCAAGCTATACTTTATGATCATGTGCTTTTCTTATGTTTTAATGTTGACTATGATGAGTAGTTGCATGTCCTTTATGTGAGTTGTTTGTATACGAAGGCGACTAGGAAATCGACCAACAATGATTGTTTTTCATATTGAAGAGTAGGGAGAGTTGGTCATCATCCACTTGCTATAAACTACTATCCACTTTAAGTTCTATTGTATAACATTTGACATCTACGTGACATGGTTGTAAGTGCTCCTTTTCAAGACCAAAAGTTAATATTTTGTCTTACTTTTTATTGGTCTTTTCAAGACCAAAAGTATTTTGTCTTACTTTTATTGGTGCAAAGCCCACGCACTTAGAGTTGACATAGCATCATAAAGGTAAAGGTCACTTGAATATTGGCACATGGATGCAAAGTAGCAACTTTGGCCAGTATTTCATAAAGAATAGACCCATCCATTGTATTCTATTATAGACAAATTGGTGCCAATCTCTAGAACTTACATAGCCATGTTATCAACATTGAGTTGACCTAGACATTGGCCATCAACCTCCCTTCTTTGTAGTAGTGAGTAGAGAGAGTCGATCATCACCCACTTGTCATCGACCACTTTGAACATTGAGCCCCATTTCATGGTTTTGGCATCTGACTTTGTGATGTAAGCCTAAGCAAGATGAGTGATAAAATGTGGTTATGTTGTAGAGCTCCCTGTATTAGCCAATTTGTCAAGCACTTTGTTTTAGCTAAGTAAATGGACTGTTTATCTTTTACCTTGCCCTATGATAGTGATTGATTTGTCATGGACCAAGTAACTAATATGAAGCTTGTTGTGCAATTTAATTTGATTGTCCTCTTTAGTTGAAAGTGATGACCACATGCCTGCTAATAACAAATTTTAATGAATTTTTCTTGAACATTTTTCCATCTTTCCTTGCATTTTAGAGGTGGTTTTGTGCATGGTAATATAATTGAACTACGATACATGATAGATGAACAAGGGACATATTAAGCACATTTATTGTGACTCTGGATTTAAATATAGTTTATGTACTATTTTATAATTCTTGTCAAAGAGAATTATTAAAAATATCCGTCTATTATAAACTTAAAAACTGAATGCATTGTACTGTTTTTTAGTGGAGAACTTTGAGAAATTTAAGAAAAAATAGGCTTTGTGCTATGAGCTAATAAGTTTCCTTGCAAATTACGAGCACATGAATGATATCATGATAATTTTAAGTCTACATTTTAAGGTAAGCCCAAATAACTTGGGAATTTGATCATGGGCAATTATTTTCTTTTAAACAATTTTGCATGTTTGTAGCTTAAACTTAATCACTATTGCCAAATTCAAATTAATTGAAAGTTAAGTAGTTAATTTTTATTAGATGATTTTTATGTCCTGTTTCTTATGGTTGCAATGTTAGGATTAAGGGTACTATTCACCTTGAAAGTCCTTGAGACTATTGTATTTGATTATGTCATAGTCGGATAAATAATGTGTGTTCTCCAAGGTTCATGGAAAGGGTGAAAATAAGATGTCTATGTGTGAGAGAGAACAATATTTAATTATTTATTATTCTCTAGATTCTTTGAATATTGTTGCAAGAAGGCATTGAGTGAGGAGGTTACAAGAAAAGTTCAAAGATAGGAGATATTGAGAAATTTCCAAAGATAGTTGTTATGACATGCACTTATAGCCCTCATAGAGTGCCTAAGATTGACATTGTGATAGCTATGATGCTTATGATAGACTCTGTTACACATATGGTTCCTAGGGTTGTCATTGATGTCAACATTGTCACAAGGTTGTCATTGATGTCAACATTGTCATAAGGTTGTCTTTGATGTCAACACTATCTTGGATGTGTGATGGTGTTCATGGTTGGATGTCATGTTGAATACAATGAGGTTACTGAAGTTCATGGTTGGATGTCATGTCCTATCTAGTAGAGAAGATATAGTTCATGGTTGGATGTCATGTTGAATATAATGAGGTTACTGAAGTTCATGGTTGGATCTCATGCCTTGATCAATGCAGAGTTGAGTATGAAGACATATTAAGATGGGAATTAGATGCATCAAGAAGATACATTAATATGGGAATTATAAGCACTAAGAGATCAAATGTGTTTTTGATGGCCTAACCCGAGTTTCATGATGATTGGATTACTGGAAGAATGTTTTGGTGTTGACAGTCTGAAGACAGTGTTAGTTCTAAAGAAGACAGTCACTATACGACAATGGAATGCTCTGCACTCCTTCGCATTAGTAGTTATGGCTATGTGGTTCTGGAACTGTGATAAGAGTGTAGTAAAGGTGATAATTCCAAAGTTTTAGATCATTTGTCCTTCCGCTGTGAAAGTTATGCATGATAGAGTATCAGCATGTGTTTTGGCAGAGTAAGGTGGTGTTGAAAGCCTATTGGAATGCTCTGCATTCCTCCGGATGTGAATGTTTGCCTTTGCAGTTTTGTGGACATGTTTCTGGATGTGCAGTACATGGTCTCTTGCAGTTTCAAGGTTCTTGGTGATCCGCAAGCTCAGTTTTTCAATGACAGTATGTTGTAGTGTGTTTCGGATGTCTTGTTGTTCTCAGAGTTCATGGTTGAAGATGTGCGGCACAAAATCTTTGATGTGTGGAGGTAAAGGAGTGTTTGGAGATGTTGTATGAGTCATTTAGACTTATCTAGAAGAGTTTCATGAAGATCTTTCTTGTTTCCAGTAACGCACAAGGTTTTCAAGTTGTTATGGCCTTATGCTTCAAGTTTCATATGTTTTTGCTTAAGGCTATCCTATTTTCAAATGACTGGAGTGTGTGGATGTAATTCCTTGGTGTTTGAAGTTGTGAGGTATGTTTTGGACCTAGTTAAGCAAGTGTTGATGTCCACAAGGCATGAATCTTCTGTTGGTGTAGCGCATAGTCTTGTTTAGGACTTGTCCTTTATACGTTTCATGTTGTGTGTTGTTTGGCCGACTTGTAAATGTACTTTTCATGTTGTCTTTGGCCGACAAGCAATGTAATCAATGTAATATCATGTATAAATTGTAAATCAAATTGAGTTAGGTGAAGTGTGATTGCAAAGTGATTGAAAAGGCTTGCAAGCAATAAAAAGAATAGAATGAATGCATTATGATGTGCGACTGAAGGAGAAAGAGCAGAAGTTGTAGATGTTGTCCTGATTCATCTTGAAGACATATCTGTGATAGTGATCAAGTGTAGAGTGTGCCTAACTGATCCGATCATCAGAAGGAAGTGTGAAGAGGCAGAATTGCAATCATCAAAGGTGTGAATTTTAATGTTAGTTTTCAGATAGTAGACGGACTGTCATACTATAATATTTTGTGAGTTTGTTCTCAATTCAGGGAGTAGTAGCTTCATTGGGAGTGACCGTAAATCAAAGTTTTAAGGGAGTAGTACCTTCCTTGGGTTGTAGCACTAAAACAAAGTTGTTATTTTGAGCTTTATATATTGTGAGTTAATCCTCGTTGTGGTTTTTCCCTTCTTGGGTTTTCCACGTATATCTAGTGTTATGTGTTGATGTGCATTGTGTTAATCTTTCATGCTTATGTTGATATTGTAATGCTTAAATTTTAATCTTCTTCGGAGAAGTTAAAGTTTGATTAGATATTGATTCACCCCCCCCTCTTAGTATCTTGGTGTGTTCAACAATTGGTATCAGAGCCAAGTTCCTCTGAAGGAAGCTTAATCACTTGAGGAAGGTCCAGGATGGCACATAATGGATCCAACAAGATACCTAGGTTCAATGGAACAATTTATGCTTTTTGGAAGCTAAGGATGGAAGGCTATATCAATTCTCTAGGGTGCGATGTTTGGCAATCTATCAAGACTAGTTATGCTACTCCTGCTACTACTCCTACAGATCTAGATGAAGTTAAGGAATATGATAACAATGCCAAGGCAAAGTTTGCTATCATGAGTGGGTTAGCTAATTCAGAACTTTCAAAGGTAATGAGTTGCAGTTCTGCTAAAGAAGTTTGGGTTAAACTTGAAACCATTTATGAAGGAGATAAGAAAGTAAAGCAAGCAAAGATGTAAATATTCAAAAGCAAATTTGAGACCCTAAAGATGACAGAGGATGAAGACATAGCTGGATATATGCTTCAGATGAATGAAGTGGTCAATGACATCAAAGGTCTTGGTGGCAAAGTGGAAGAGGATGAAATTGTGAAGAAGGTTCTAAGATCTCTTCCCAAATCTTACAGTCATAAGTTATCTGCTATTGAGGAAAATGCGGACTTGGATACATACACTGTAGAAAAATTGTTTGGTTCCCTTATTGCCTTTTAAATGAGAGAGTTTGGCAATGATGCTCCAAAGAAAGAAGCTACTTTCAAAGTCAGTATGAAGACAAAGGATGAAGTTACTAATGAAGATGAGAACTCTGATGAAGTTGAAGCAAATTTTCTGAGAAGACTGAAGAAAGGAACTGGCAAATACAAAGGTAAGTTACCCTTCAAATGTTTCAATTGTGGAAAGGTTGGTCACTTTGCTTCTAAATGTCCTTTTAAAGAATCAAGGAGTAGTAACAAGAGAGAGAAGTTCAAAAGAAGTTTATATTCCATAGAGAGTAGTTATTGTTCATAAGATGAGGATCATAATGATTCAAATGATGAAACACTTTTCATGGCCTTGAGTGTTGGTGACAAAAAGGATGATGTTAGAAAATGTGGGAAGACTGATGCCTTGCAAACATACCAGAACAATGATAGATCAATGGTTGTATGGACTACCTTTCATTCAAGAGAAAAAGCCAAGGATTGGGTAATTGACAGTGGTTGCTCAAAGCATATGACTGGTGACAAGGAGAAGTTCACAGCCTTGAGAAGTGGGATGGAGGTGCTATCAAGTTTGGTGGTGATGAGTCAACACAAATATGTGGAAAAGGTGCTATAACTATTGATGGGAAGAATAGGACCGAGCATGTCCTCTATGTCAAAGGGCTAAAGCACAATATTCTCAGTGTCAGTCAGATGTGCAACAAAAATTACAATCTCACCTTTTATGCCAAAGGTTGTGAAATCAGTAAGGCAGGGTCCAAAAAACTAGTTGCAGAAGGTATCAAGACATATGGTGATATCTATCATCTAAAGGAGGTAAATGGAAGAACATGTTTGTTGGATCAATCTAGTGAGTGTTGGTTGTGGCACAAAAGAATGGGACACAACAATTTTGATAATATGGTAAGGATCAACTCTACTCATGTAGTGAGAGACATGCCCAAGATAATCAAGCCTGCAAACACATTATGCAAGGAATGTCAAATGGGAAAGTAGACAAAGACAAGTTTCAAAAGCAAGGAGTATTCTTCTTTAATGCCATTGGAGCTGATTAACATTGATCTATGTGGCCCTACAAGAGTAAAGAGTCAACAAGATGAGAGTTATTTTATGTTGCACTTATTGATGATTATTCTAGAATGACTTGGGTTACTTTCTTAAGAGAAAAATTAGATGCCCTTGATAAATTTAAGGTTTTCAAATCTATGGTTTAAAATGAAGTGGATGCTAAGATCAAATGTTTAAGGTCTAATAGAGGAGGTGAGTTTACTTCAAATGAATTTGAAAAGTTTTGTGAAGATCATGGTATTAGAAGACATTTGTTAGCTCCTAGAATCCTTCAATAAAATGGGGTGGTGGAAAGGAAGAATAGAACTGTGCAAGAGATGGCCAAGGCAATGTTGAAAGATGCAAATCTGCCTGATATGCACTAGAAGGATGCAGTTCATACTGCTATCTATCTAATTAATAGGGTGCAACTGAAGGTCAATAACACTAAGACCCCTTATGAGCTATGGTATGGAAGACCTCCCACTGTCAGATACTTCGGGATCTTTGGCAGAAAATACTATATCAAAAGAGATGAAGAAGACCTAGAAAAGTTTGATTCAAGAAGTGATGAAGGGATCTTTCTTGGTTACTCAACCAGAAGTAAGGCATATAAATGCTACAACAAGAGGTTGGCAAAAATGATTGAAAGCATAAATGTCAAAGTAGATGAAGACATGTATTATATCTCACAAGATTCAGAGGACTATGGATCTAATATCTTTCTATGCATTGAAGATGAAGAAAAAGAAGTGAAAGAAGAAAAGGAACAAGAACCAGAGTAGTGCCTAAGACTCTAGCAAAATATGTTCAGAAGAACCACTCAGTAGATCAGATCATTGGAGATAATAATGAAGGTGTGTAGACAAGGAGGAGGCTTGCTAAGACACATGAGCAAGTAAACTTGTGTTTGTTATCAAAGGTGGAACACAAAACCTTTGTTGATGCTAGCAAAGATGGTGGATGGATAAAGACAATGGAAGAAGAATTGGATTAGATTGAGAAGAATCAGACACGAGAATTGGTTCCCAGACCAACCAATAAGAATGTTATAGGAACAAAGTGGGTGTTCCGGAACAAGCTGAATGAAGAAGGTGAAGTTGTAAGGAAAAAAACAAGGTTGGTATGTAAAGGATACTCACAAGTTGAAGGCATTGATTTTGAGGAGATTTTTGCTCCAGTAGCTAGGATGGAGGCAATCAGAATGTTCTTTGCCCTTGCTGCTCATAAGAACTTCAAGGTATATTAGATGGATGTTAAGTCAACATTCTTGAATGATGATCTAGAGGAAGAGGTTTATATTGAGCAACTAGATGGTTTCTAGCTATCAAAATATCCGGACATGGTGTGTAGACTTAAGAAGGCTCTGTATGGTCTCAAGAAAGAACCTAGAGCTTGGTATGCTAGGTTGGATAAGTACTTACTTCAGCAGGGCTTCAAGAAAGGTACTACAGATAACAATCTTTACATCAAGGAACAAGGAGATATGATATTGATAGTTGCAGTATATGTTGATGACATCATCTTTGGTCGAGATGATGATATGTGTAAGAGGTTTGTAGAGGAGATGCAAAAAGAGTTTGAGATGTCTATGATTGGTGAGATGTCTTTCTTCCTTGGACTTCAAATTACTTAGCTAGATAATGGTATCTTTATTTCTCAAGCTAAGTATGTCAAAGAGTTGTTGAAGAAGTTTGGTATGGAGGATTCAAAACCAATGAGTACTCCCATGTTTATTGGATGCCACCTAAGAAAGGATGATGAATATCCAGAGGTGGATCAGACTTCCTATAGATCTATGATTGGAGGATTGTTGTACCTAACTACTTCTAGACCTAATATTATGCATGCAGTTTGTGTGCTTGCCAGATATCAAGCCAATCCCAAGCAAACACATGAGAAGGCAGTGAAAAAAATATTCAAATATTTGAAAGGAACTCCAAATTATGGTTTATGGTATCCAAAAGGTAATGACTTTGATTTGAGTTCCTACACTGATGCTGATTGCGATAGTTGTGTTGATGATAGAAGAAGTACAAGTGGTGGTGCTTTCTTCTTAGGAAGCAGATTGACTTCATGGTAGAGTAAGAAGCAAGATTCAGTGTCCTTATCAACTGTAGAGGCATAGTACATTGTAGCGACATCCTACTGTATACAAGTGTTGTGGATGAAGTAAACCCTAAAGGATATCAAGGTATTGTATGATGAGCCCATTCCTATTTTGTGTGACAATACAAGTGCTATTAATATTTCCAAGAATCTAGTGATGCGTTCTAGAACCAAGCATATAGCAATCAAGTATGACTTTTTGAGAGAGAAGGTTGCAGATAAGAAAGTGAAGTTGGAATATGTTCCAACAAAGGATCAAATTGCACATATTTTCACAAAGGCTCTTGCAAAGGACACTTTTGAGGATCTCCGGCAGAGGTTAGGGGTAATTGCCCCTCCTTGCTAGATGCATATTGGTGCATCTGTCTAGGGGGAGTTCATGTTTTATCTTTTTCCTGGACTGATGATGGCTACCTCTTAGGGGGAGTAGGTAGTGGTTGTTGATGATAGGGGGAGTTTGTTTGCTACAAGAAGTTATGCCCTAAGAGAGAATAAGTTTCCCTTTGTCCTTGATGTCAAAGGGGGAGAAATGTGCAGGTATGTGTTGCCATCAATGCCAAAGGGTGAGATTGTTACACATATGGATCCTAGGGTTGTCATTGATGTCGACACTATCGCAAGGTTGTCATTGATATCAACACTATCTTGGATGTGTGATGGTGTTCATGGTTAGATGTCATGTTGAATACAATGAGGTTACTGAAGTTCATGGTTGGATGTCATGTTGAATATAATGAGGTTACTGAAGTTCATGGTTGGATGTCATGCCTTGATTAATGCAGAGTTGAGTATGAAGACATATTAAGATGGGAATTAGATGCATCAAGAAGATACATTAATATGGGAATTAGAAGCACTAAGATGATCAGATGTGTTATTGATGGCCCGATCCAAGTTTCATGATGACTGGATTACCGGAAGAATGTTTTGGTGTTGACAGTCTGATGACAATGTTGGTTCTAAAGAAGACAATCACTATACGACAATGGAATGCTCTGCACTCCTCTGCATTAGCAGTTATGGCTATGCGGTTTTGGAATTGTGATCAGAGTGCAATAAAGGTGATAATTCCAAATTTTTAGATCATCTATCCTTCCGTTGTGAAAGTTATGCATGATAGAGTACCAACATGTGTTCTGGCAGAGTAAGGTGGTGTTGAAGGCCTATTGGAATGCTCTGCATTCCTCTGGATGTGAATGTTTGCCTTTGCAGTTTTGTGGACATGTTTATGGATGTGCAGTACATGCTCTCTTGCAGTTTCAAGGTTCTTGATGATCCACAAGCTTATTTTTTCAATGACAGTATGTTGCAGTATGTTTCAGATGTCTTGTTGTTCTCAGAGTTCATGGTTGAAGATGTGCGACATAAAATATTTGATGTGCGGAGGTAAAGGAGTATTTGGAGATGTTGTATGAGTCCTATAGACTCATCTGGAAGAGTTTCATGAATATCTTTCCTGTTTCCAATACCGCACAAGGTTTTCAAGTTGTTGTGGTCATTATGCTTCAAGTTTCATATGTTTTTGCTTAAGGTTGTCCTATTTTCAAATGAGAGGAGTGTGTGGATGTAATTCCTTGGTGTTTGAAGATGTGAAGGATGTTTTGGACCTAGTTAAGCAAGCGTTGATGTCTGCAAGGCATGGATCTTCTGTTGGTGTAGTGTGTAATCTTGTTAGGACTTGTCCTCTACACGTTTCATGTTGTGTGTTGTCTGGCCGACTTGTAAATGTATTTGACACCTAAAAATAAAGTGCTTTGACTCCTTGTGAAGGTAATAAAAATAAAAATAAAATTTGATGAATAATAGTGCAAGAAGAGTTATAAATATATTCTGAGTGTTTGACCAATGTATTTTAGGCATTGGATTTTTTGCATGGAGATTTGGGTGCCTAGTTTGGGCTCATGGTTTTGACTCCTTGTTTTGGAAACCATTTATGGTTTCTAATTTTTGATTGTTCTATATATTGGAGGAATAAGTTAGAGGTTTTAATATAGTTGATTTGCAAGTGTTTGTATTCTATAAGAATGCTATCAAATTGAATGGAGAAGTTAGATGTGTTATTGTACTCCATTTGTTGACAATAATATAGAATCGTGCTCTTTTTAGTTGTGAAATTTTTCCCAAAATGGTTTCTCCACACAAATTTGGTGGCATAATTTGTGTTTTGATTTTATCTATTGTTGATTTCCATTTCTACTTATGAAATTTACATGTATGTAATAAGATTTGATTGCTAAATGCTTATGTTTTCATTGTGTTGTTTGCCTGTTTTTTCAATATTCGGTATCAGAGGAATACATTTTGATTTGGATCTTATGTTGACTTTTCAAGGTTAGGGATGATGACATATTCTTCATGGATGCAATAACTACCCATACTTGTTTGTTTTACATGATCTAGGCCATCGAATTGAAAACAATTTGCCTACTCATCAAGCAATATATCTAGAATTTCTTCTACAGGCATGGCAACTTCATGAATATTGTTATTTTCCTCTTCTGGATCATGGATTGCATAGTTCATGTTCAAAGGGGTAGGAGAATAAGGCTCAATGTGATCGTTGGATATTGGTTCAGCCTTAATGGTCACTTTAGTGCCATACCTAGTTCTGAATAACATGTGGGACCAATCAGAAGATAGGTACCCACCTATTTTAGCAGTGAACTCTCTGGATAGGCATATACCAAAATATGCAAGGAGGTCAATAACTAAAATATCTTGTAAAATAGAGCAGCCGGGGCATGCATGTAGGGTAAGCTTCAAATCTTTAACCATCCCAACTATCTTAACATACGCGCCATCTAATTGTACTACACCTTTTGTTACGAGTTCATATTTAATGCCCAATCGATCAACTATTTCCTTAGGTATCACTGAGCTACCCACCCCAAAATCTATCATGCAGTTATGTAAAAATTTGTCACCAATGATTAGGGAAACATAAAAGGGAGGGGGCTAACTAATTTTTCTTGTATTTGCCTACTCTTTTGGTTGACACAGGTTCATTGGGGTGGCTACTTTTTCCTTTGTTGTCCCTATGGTAGGCTAATTGATGCTTGTTAAGGCTTCCTATAGCAAATTCCTTTGTGATGGAATCAACGGGGCATCCCACATAATGACACTTAGGTTAGTCCTTTTCATTTGATCAACTATGTTGAAAGGGATATGACTAACCTTCTGGGATACCTTCGTAATAACAACGTCGACTTGTGCTTGTTGATTTGCTTGGGGTTGTTGTTCCAGCATTGGAATTATTTTATCAGCGGCCTGATTGGTCTGTGGTGAAGGAGTTTTAATTGTTGCACCTTTGCTCAAGTGGCAACTAGGGATGTATGAGAGGCAGAAGCTTGACCAATCGTAGGGGGTGATCCATCTTTAGTCACTCTTCTCTTTGCCCTTGTGTTGAATGCTATTAGACTTGTACCCTGATTAACACCACAAAAGTCATCCTACGTCAAATTTACCAAGGTAGATTTGGTAGAATTATTTGTATTTGATCTTGGCCTCCCCTAATCTCTTGACTGGAATTGGGCTATTGTTCTGGAAGGACTGATGGGTTTTGCACTGACAAAGCTTGACTGAACTGTCCGCTTTGGCATAAACTTTGAACATGGGGTTGATTGCATGGATGGCACTAATCATTGGCCTGAGCTAGATTATTCTGTATAGGGATTGTAGCATTGGGATTGATGGCATTTAGGGGCCTGATATAACTAGGCTACTTCTGTCTCTACGTATTGCCTTGGTATGGCTACCTATTAGGTTGATGTTGTTATATGGAGCCTAGTTAGACTCAAAGGTTAAATTTACCCCACTTTTATCGGCGCAATTTCCCCCCAAATTCCTACAGGGTCAAGGGGCAGCACCCCTTGCAAGGTCCAGGGGCAGCGCCCCTGGCGTGCTCCCTCAGGAGCAACGCCCCAGAAACCTCACACGGTTTTTATTATTTTATAAAGGCATTGGGTGTTATTTTTTCTATTGACCGACATAAAAAAAACCCTATTTTTTTAACCGACATAAGGCTTGATAAAAGTGGCTAAGGGTTAGGGTTTTTGTTGATGTATTGTAGCATTTGCAGCGGTGTTGAGTTGCATGGATTACTGGTTGTAATCGGTTTGATTTACTGGACAATAATATTGGACTCTCTGTTTGGTGGATGTAGTCCAAGTTTGGGTGAACCATGTTAAAACTTGTCTCTCGCTATTATTATTTATGTGTATTTCCATTCATCTATTTAATCTTTATTTGCATTTAATTGATATCTTCTGCCAGCTACCCCTAACAAGTGGTATCAGAGCCAAGTTGTGTTTGATTATCGTCTGTAGTAAGGTCTCACGGTTGAGTTGGAGCAATGGCGGACAAGGGTAAATTGAAGGTCGATAAATTCAATGGGTAGAACCACCAGTTATGGAAGATGCAGATGGAGGATTACCTCTATCAAAAGGATTTATGTATGCTGTTGGAAGGAGTAGCCAAGTAACCGGCAACAATGACTGATGAGGTTTGGAATCTTCTTGACAGAAAGGCGCTGGGAACCATTCGGTTGTGCCTGGCACCATCGGTGGCATTCAATATAACGGAAGCGAAGACAATAGATGGTCTGATGAAAGCTTTGGCTAAATTGTATGAAAAACCCTCAGCCTCAAATAAGGTATTTCTCATGAAGCGTTTGTTTAATTTGAAAATGGTTGAAGGTGGATTTGTGACAGATCATTTAAATAAATTTAATATGATTGTCAGTCAATTGACTTCTGTAAATGTAAAATTTGATGAAGAAGTTAGAGCTCTCTTGATATTATGTTCTTTGCCTGAAAGCTAGAATAGTTTGGTAATGGCGGTTAGTAACTCTGTTTCTGGTTCAAATACCCTGAAATTTGATGATGTTGTTGGTGTTATTCTAAGTGAGGAATTTCGTAGGAAAAGCTTAGGTGGATCCACATCAGGTAGTGTTTTGAATGCAGAAAGGAGGGGCAGATCAAAGGAGAGAGGAAAAGGTTCTAGAGGTCATGGTTGGGTACAGGAGCACCTCAAAAATCATGTTTTCGTTTGTAATAAGGTCTATTTGACCAATGCATTTTCATATCAGTTTGTAGTTAGGTCTATTTTGTAAGTCCCAAGTGACTTAGGGGACATTGGTCAAGTTGTAATCACATAATGCTAAAAATAGCAATAATGCCAAAATAAGGCAGTAGGGTAGTTTTGGTCGGTTGTCTCCCAGTCGCTTGGATTGTTCTCCCAGCTGCTTGGAGCTAGTGTGGTACTACTCAAGGTGAGTTGATAAATGCCCAGAGGAATGATCAAATAATCATCGAATGTAATCAGATTGAAGAAGTGATCGAATGTGATTGTGTTGTGTTCAGGAGAAATAAAGCATTTATGTTCTGTCCATTTGATTTCTGTTTTTATAACTGCAAATCGCGCGACTGTAAATTTCTATTTGTTTTATTTTCCATTGTTGCTGTATGTCGCTGTGAGGCATTCCACTGGTGAGATTTCTGTCGAAATCAGTGGAATGACTCCAATGTACCATATGTGTTCGTTTCCTGTTTTGTTTTCTTGTTCGATAGTGCAGATGTGCCGGATCGTGGGTTTCGCGCAGTAAGGACGGCCTAACATTTCCATGTGCTAGGGTTAAGAGGGAAGTAAAATTGTGCGACGACGGTTTTGGCAAATCGGCCAAAGGTTATGAGTGTTCACTGACAGAACGTGCCTCACCAAAGGGCAAATACCATCGGGGCATTGGAGAAGGATGAAAGACTTAGCCAATGAAGTTGAATCGGTGGCTCATCAGCTGTTAGTTTGTTGATTGTGAGAATTTTAGGGCATCAGTCTGGGATCTGTTGTGCGCTCCCCATCATATTGGTATCAGAGCTTGAAAAGATTTGGGCGGAAAATTGAATCAAGGATTTGCAGGAGTGTTGGCATTTGGGTGTTGTCTGTGAATGTTTATGTCAGATAGAGAAAGTGAAGGAAGGGCTAGTGAGATGCCTCCAAAGGGAATGACCACAGAAGTGGTCAAGAAATTTAAGGAGATGGAGGAGATGATCAAGACTGGAGTCAAGGAAGCACTCCAAGCTGAGTTGAAAACCTTAGGAAAAGGTAAGAAATCAGATGTGGAGTCTGATGAAGAAGATGAAGATGGGGAAGATGAAACAACCCCAGAACAAACAAGTATATCTGCAGACCAGAAACAATTTCTGGAGGCCATAAAATCACTTGGTAAGGAGTCGTCTGAATCAAGAATGGAGATTCCGATGTTCAGCGGAAAGATGGACACAGAAGAAGTCATTGAATGGATCAAGGCTTTGAACAATTACTTTGAGTACAAGGAGGTATCAGAGAATAGAAGAGTCAAGTTTGCAAAGACAAAATTGAAGGACGCTGGACTCACGTGGTGGAACTACACCTAGGGAGAAAGGGTAAAGAATGGCAAGAGCATGATCTCATCCTGGAGTCAGATGGTAGAGAGGATCAAGGCTCAGTTCCTACCGATGGATTATGAAGTGTAGATATACAGGAAAATGTAGAACCTCAGGCAGAAGGATATGGATGTATCCACCTATACAGAGGAATTTCATAAATTATCCCTAAGGTGTGGACATGCTGAGGATGAGAAAGGAAGAGTTTCCAGGTATATTAATGGCCTGAAGTATAGTATACAAGATGAGATTACCATCTTGACACTAGAAATTGTGGAGAAATGTTTCTAGGTGGCACTGAGAGTAGAAGAGAAACAGAAAAGGAAGAGTGAGCAGAACAATAGAGGTAGAGGTGGAAGGAATTTCAAAGGCAGAGGCAATTTTGGAGGAATAAGTCTTAACCAGAGGCCTAGTGGTGAGTCTATCCAAGAAGAGCAAGTTGGGGACTCAAGTAGCAGAGGAGGCTACCGAGGAAGAAGGCCTAATGGAAGAGGTGGGACAAATGGATCAGGTAGAGGATCCAAATTCTCTACTATGAGATGTTATAACTGCAATCAGATAGGGCATCCAAAATACAAGTGTTCAGAGAAGGCCTCAACTTCTCATGATGGTGAGAAGAGAACCACTTTGACTCAAGAAGATGCAAGGAGTGTGACATCTCTTGAAGTGAATTTAGCATCAGAAGTAGGAGAAAATCTGATGATCAAGAGGACGCTGCTCAAGGAACCAGTGCAGACAGAACCATCACAAAGAAGGGCTTTATTTAGAATCAACTGCAAGATCCAAGGTAAGGTTTGCAAAGTTATTAGTGACTCTAGTTCGACGGATAATATCATATCTTTGGAAGCAGTGAATAAGTTGAAGTTAGAAAAGATACCCCATAGCAGTCCATATAAAGTCAGTTGGTTGAACAAGGGGCAACACATACTCATCAATGAACATGCATGGGTAGAATTCAGTATTGGGGGGTATAGAGATAAAATTTTCTGTGACATCCTTCCAATGGATGCTTGCCATCTTTTGTTAGGCAAACCATGGCAGTTTGACAGAAAGGCTCATCATGACAGAGAAAAAAATGCTTCCTTATTCCAAAAGGATGGTATGACTTATAAGATACAGTCATTGGTAGAAGAGGATCCACAACATGTAGGTTCTAGTATAATGCTAGTGGGAGAAAAAGAATTCATGGATACACTAAAGGAAGGTGATGGAGTAGGTTTTGCTTTGATTGTGAAGCCTAAGGGGGAAAAGAAGAAAAGTGTGAGAGAAGTAGGACCTAAGGAGGTCAGAGATTTGCTTGAAAGTCACAAAGGAGTGATTGCAAAGGATATACCTAATTCCCTACCACCAATCAGAGACATTAGCCATCAGATAAATCTCATACCAGGAGCAGTACTTCTTAATAAGGCAGCATATAAAATGACCCCTTAGCAGAATGAGGAGATAGCCAGGTAGGTTCAAGAACTTTTAGACAAGGGGTTAATAAGAAAGAGTTTGAGTCCATGTGCAGTCCCCACTGTTTTAGCACCAAAGAAAGATGGAAAATGGAGATTGTGTACTGATTCTAGGGCCATAAATAGGATAACCATCAGGTATAGGTTTCCTATTCCTAGAATAGAAGATCTAATGGATTGTTTGGGAGGTGCTACCTATTTCTCCAAGATAGATTTGAAGAGTGGGTACCATCAGATAAGGATAAGAGAAGGGGATGAGTGGAAGACAGCTTTCAAGACCAATGAAGGGTTGTATGAGTGGCTTGTGATGCCGTTTGGTCTTTCAAACACCCCTAGCACCTTTATGAGGTTGATGAATGAGGTGTTGCAGGATTTCATAGGAAAATTTGTGGTAGTCTTCCTTGATGATATTTTGGTGTTCAGTAAGAGCAAGGAAGAGCACTTGAAACATTTGGAGATAGTCTTGAAAAGGCTACAAGATCAGAAGTTGTTGATAAATTTGGAAAAATGTGACTTCATGAAGCAAGAATTGGTGTGCCTAGGTTTTGTCATCTCTAAGGGTGATTTGAAAATGGATCTTTCCAAGGTAGAAGCTATTTTGAATTAGCCTACACCCAGGATAGCAGGAGCGGTCAGAAGTTTCCATGGTTTGGCCACATTTTACAGGAAATTCATTAAGAACTACAGTGACATCTGTGCACCTATGTTGGAGACCATCAAGGGTGGAGGTAAGATGAAGTTTGCGTGGACGAGAGAGGCAAATCAGAGTTTTGAAAGTCTGAAAAAGAAAGTTGCTGAATTCCCTATTTTGGTGTTACCTGATTTTAATAAGGTTTTCACAATTGAATGTGATGCAAGTGGATTGGCCATAGGAGCAGTATTGAGCCAAGAAGGTAGACTAGTAGCCTTCTTCAGTGAAAAATTAAATGAAGCCAAGAGGAAATACTCCTCTTATGATTTAGAGTTGTATGCTATGGAAAAGCTCAGTCATCGGCACATGAAATGGGTGGAAAGTCTGCAAGCCTACACCTTCATCATCAAACATAAGAAATGAATAACCAATAAGGTTGCTGATGCTTTAAGCAGAAGAGTGTTGACAGTGCAAGAAGTGCAGCTACAAAGTATGGGTGTTGAGTCACTCAAAGGATTGTACGGAGAGGACCAAGATTTTAAGGAAATTTACAGGGTATGCAGTGAGTTTGCCAATACTTTCCACAGTGAGTTTTCAGATTATACATTGCAGGATGGACTTTTGTTTAAAGGTAGTCAACTATGTATCCCTAAGTGTTCAATGAGGGGTAATATAGTGAAGGAAAAACATAGTGGTGGTTTAGGAGGACATTTTGGGCTCAATAAGACCTTAGATCTTGTCCGAAGGTTTTACTTTTGGCCAAAGATGCAATCTGATGTCAGGTTTGTTGAGAGTTGTATGATTTGCCAGAGAGCAAAAGGAATCTCAACCAATGTAGGACTGTACCAACCTTTGCCCATACCAAACAGACCTTGGGATAGTTTGAGTATGGATTTTGTGATGGGATTGCCCAAGACAAGGACATGTTATGACAGTGTGTTTGTTGTGGTAGATAGATTCAGCAAAATGGCACACTTTTTTCCTTGTAAGACCACCAATGATGCTAGTTACATTGCAGGTTTGTTCTTTAAAGAAATTATCAGAATTCATGGATTACCTTTGAGTATTGTATCTGACAGAGATAGCAAATTCGTGGGACATTTCTGGAGAACTTTGTGGAAAAGATTAGGTACAAATTTGTTTTTTAGTTTAGCCTATCATCCTCAGACTGATGGCCAAACTGAGGTCATGAATAGGTCATTAGGCAACCTGCTGAGATGTTTGACAAGAGAACATGGCAGTAGTTGGGATGTGGTACTCCCACAAGCAGAATATGCCTATAATGATTCTACAAACAGAAGTACAGGTTTAAGTCCTTTTGAAGTTGTTTATGGTAGTCATCCTAGAGGATTTTTTGAATTGCAAGATGTTCAAGGGATGGACAAAAGAAGTGGACATGCTGATACATTTGCAGAGGCTATGAAAGAGATCCATCAACAAGTAAGAGATACTCTACACCAGCATATTTAGAAGATCAATGCTCGAGTGGATCAAAGAAGAAGGGATGTGCAGTACCAAATTGGAGATATGGTCATGGTTCATCTCAACAAGAACAAACTACCCACAGGAAACACAACAAGTTGATGATGCGAAAAATTGGACCTTGTCAGATTTTGGCAAAATATGGTCCTAATGCTTACAAAATTGAACTCCCTAAAGACATTGCTATTTTGCCTATCTTCAATGTTGCTGATCTGACATTTTATAGGAGTCTTGATATAGGCGAAGGTACAACAGGTTGTGTTCAAGACAATGCAGAGTGGGTGCAGTCTTTACCACCCAAGGAACCACCAAAGATGGAGTGTATTTTGGATAGCAGGATAGCCAAGAAGACCAGAAATCAGACATATTTTGAGCACTTGGTCAAATGGCAAGGACTACCAGACTCAGAAGCCACATGGATGCTGGAAGAAGATATCAAAAAGTGGGGTGGTGATTTGTAGCAGTTAGTCTCTAAGAGGCCTTGAGACAACTTTCACTCGGGGAGTATGGTGCAGGAGCACCTCGAAAATCATGTTTTCATTTGTAATAAGGTCTATTTGACCAATGCATTTTCATATCAATTTGTAGTTAGGTCTATTTTGTAAGTCCCAAGTGACTTAGGGAACAATGGTCAAGTTGTAATCGCATAATGCTAAAAATAGCAATAATGCCAAAATAAGGCAGTAGGGTAGTTTTGGTCGGTTGTCTCCCAGCCGCTTGGATTGTTCTCCCAGCCGCTTGGAGCTAGTGTGGTACTACTCAGGGCGAGTTGATAAATGCCTAGAGGAATGATCAAATAATCATCGAATGTAATCAGATTGAAGAAGTGATCGAATGTGATTGTGTTGTGTTCAGGAGAAATAAAGCATTTCTGTTTTGTCCATTTGATTTCCATTTTTATAACTACAAATCGCGCGACTGTAAATTTCTATTCGTTTTGCATTTTCCATTGTTGCTGTATGTCGCTGTGAGGCATTCCACTGGTGAGATTTCTATCGAAATTAGTGGAATGACTCCAATGTACCATATGTGTCTGTTTCCTGTTTTGTTTTCTTGTTCGATAATGCAGATGTGCCGGATCATGGGTTTCGCGTAGTAAGGACAGCCTAGCATTTCCATGTGCTAGGGTTAAGAGGGAAGTAAAACTGTGCGACGATGGTTTTGGCGAATCAGCCAAAGGTTATGAGCATTCAATGATGGAACGCGCCTCACCAAAGGGCAAATACCATCGGGGCATTGGAGAAGGATGAAAGACTTGGCCGATGAAGTTGAATCGGTGGCTCATCAGCTGTTAGTTTGTTGACTATGAGAATTTTAGGGCATCAGTCTGGTATTCGCTATGTGCTCCCCATCAGAAGTCACGAGGAAAATCAGAGGACAAGAGATCCCAATATAGAGGATAGAATGATTGCTGGTACTGTGGGAAACCAGGTCATCTGAAGAATGATTGCTGGTCTCAGAAGAATAAAGGAGACAAACAAGAAGGCAATAAGAGGCAAATGTGGTAAGTAATAAATCTGAAGATGATGCTTTGATTCTTTCCCTAGATAATGCTGATAATTCATGGGTTTTAGATTCAGGGGCCTCATTTCATGCTACGCCTCATAGAAGTTATTTTCTTGATTATGTCCAAGGGGATTTTGGTTTGGTTTATTTGGGAGATAACGAACCTTGTCAGATTGTTGGAAAGGGAAGAATTAAGATTAAGTTTTAGAATGGGAATCATTGGCTACTACAAGAGGTAAGGCACGTTCCAAGGCTCAGTAAGGTGCCTTTATAGTAGCAAAAAGTGTGAAAGTAGGCACCTTATATCTTTGTACAGGTCATACTGTTCCTTCTACTTTAGCTGTAGCAGAGAAAAAATAAATAGGTTCAGGAACAGTTGCTGCAGGTTCTGAAACAACACTGTGGCATAACAGACTTGGGCGTATGAGTGAAAAATGTATGAAGATACTTCATTCTAAGAAAGTTTTACCAGGTCTGAAATGCATTAATATGGATTTCTGTGAAAGTTGTGTGTATGGCAAACAAAAGAGAGTCAATTTTCTCAGAGATGGGAAGCAAAAGAAAGATGAAAAGTTAGAGCTTGTGCATACAGATGTATGGGGACCAACCTAGGTATCTTCTCTCGGTGGCTCTCGGTACTATGTTACATTCATAGATGATGCAACTAGGAAGGTATGGATTTATTTCCTTAGGCATAAATATGATGTATTTGAAACATTTAAGAAATGGAGAAGCTTGGTTGTGAATGAGACAGGTAAAAGATTAAAATGTCTCAGATCTGATAATGATGGTGAGTATTGCAGCAAAGAATTTGAGGATTATTGTTCCTTTAATGAAATTCGTAGGCAGAAAATGGTTTCAGGGACTCCACAAGAAAATGGAGTGGCTGAACACATGAATAGGACAATAATGGAGCGTGCAAGGACTGAGATTGCATGCTGGGCTACCTTTAAACATGTGGGCATAGGCTATCAACACTGCTGTATATTTAATTAATGAGGTCCTTCAGTTCCTTTGGGTTGTGGTATTCCAGAGGAAGCGTGGACAGGTAAGAAGGTGAGTTATTCTTTTCTCAAAACCTTCGGATGTGAAGCATTTGCACATGTAGATTCTGAAAATAGAACCAAGCTAGATGCAAAATCAAAAAAATGTACCTTCATTGGATATGGTATTGATGAATTTGGTTTAGGCTTTGGGATTTTGAAAATCAAAAAATTGTGAGAAGTAAAGATGTTATATTCAATGAGAAGGTGTTGTACAAAGATTAGTTGCAGCAGCATGAAAAGAAAAAAAAATGATTATGTGGTGCTGGATGATATTCTAAATAGTGATGTTCTAGTGGTTCCTCATGCTCTGCAACAACAACTAGAAATACCACAAACTCCAGTGAATGTTAGACGGTCAACAAGGCTAAGTAGACCTCTTGAAAGGTTTTCTCCCTCTTTGTATTCTATTTTGTTAATAGATGCTGGTGAACCAGAAAGGTATGATGAAGCTATGCAGGTGGATACACAAGTTCAATGGGAGCTTGTGATGAAAGAAGAAATTGACTCCTTGCTAAAAAATCAGACTTGGGAATTATGTAAGTTGCCTGCAAGTAATAAAACTTTACCAAACAAATGGGTGTATCCGCTAAAAGAGGAAGATGGAGGTAAGAAAAGATTTAAAGCCAGGTTAGTTGTAAAAGGATTTACACAGAAAAAGGGCATTGATTTTGATGAGATTTTTTCTCCGATTGTTAAGATGACTTCTATTCGTATTGTTTTAAGTATTGTGGCTGCTGAAGATGTGCATTTGGAATAGCTAGATGTGAAAACTACCTTTCTCCATGGTGATTTGGAGGAGGAGATATATATGGAACAACTACATGGATTTGAGGTCAAAGGTAAGGAGAAATTAGAAATTGGTGTGCAGATTGAAGAAGAGTTTGTATGGCCTGAAACAAGCACCTCGGCAATGGTATTTGAAATTTGATAGTTTTATGGCTGAGCAAAGTTATAGTCGGTGTAATTCTGACCATTGTGTTTATTTTAAGAGGTTGGATAATGACAGCTACATTATTTTATGTTTATATGTTGATGACATGCTTGTAGTTGGGTCTAACATGGATCACATAAGAGAGTTAAAATAGCAGTTAGCACAGTCATTTGCTATGAAAGATTTGGGAGCAGCAAAACAAATCCTTGGTCTAAAAATTTGTAGAGATAAGAAGAACAAAATATTGACTCTATCTTAGGTTGATTATGTTGAAAAGGTGTTGTAGAGATTCCATATGGAGAATGCCAAAGCTGTCAGCACACCTTTGCCTAGTCATTTGAAATTGACTAAGGAGATGTGTCCTAAGACACCAGAGGAGGAAGAAAAATGTCCAAGGTACCATATGCTTCAGCTGTAGGAAGTTTAATGTATGCCATGGTATGCACGAGACTAAATATTGCACATGATGTAGGAGTCGTCAGCAAGTATATGAGTCATCTTGGATTGGAGCATTGGAATGCGGTAAAATGGATTCTCAGATATTTGAGAGGTACATCCAATAAACACTTATGTTTTGAGGGCTCTAATACTGGTTTAGCAGGTTATGTAGACTCAGATTTGGTAGGGGATATTGATACCAGGTAGAGTACTACAGGTTATGTCTTTACTATAGGTGGGATAGCGGTGAGTTGGATTTCTAGGTTGCAAAAGGTGGTTGCTTTATCCACCATAGAGGCAGAATATGTAGCTACAACATAGGCAAGCAAGGAGATGATATGGCTGCAATCTTTCAAGAAAGAATTGGGCAAACAATAGGTTAACAATTATTTGTTTATGGACAGTCAGAGTGCCATACATCTTGTAAAGAATTTTGCCTTGCATTCAAAGACCAAACACATACAGTTGAGGTATCACTTTATTCGGTCGGTGTTGGATGATGGACAATTACAACTGGAAAAGATACATACAGATGAAAATCTAGCAGATATGTTTACAAAGGCAGTGACAAGGGAGAAGTTGAGCTCCTCTTCAGCTTTGGTTGGTCTTCTAGACTGAAAACAACAACAACAGAACAACAAAGTCTAGGGTGCTTATTTCTAGTGGGAGCTACAAGGTCATCGGTGTTACGATTAGTCTCCAAGTGGGAGATGATATGGTGTGGAGTTTGATCAGTCTCAAAGTGGGAGATTGTTGTTATATGGAGCCTAATCAGACTTGGAGGTTAAATTTACCCCACTTTTATTGGCGTGGTTTCCCCCCAAATTCCTACGGGGTCAAGGGGTAGCGCCCCTTGCGGGGGTTTGGGGGCAGCGCCCCCAAGATGGCTGCCCCTTGCGGGGTCCAGGGGCAGCGCCCTTGGCGTGCTCCCTCAGGGGCAATGCCCCCAAAACGTCACACAGTTTTTATTATTTTATAAAGGCGTCGGGTATTTTTTTTCTATTAACCGACATAAAAAACCCTATTTTTGTAACTGACATAAAGCTTGATAAAAGTGGCTAAGGGTTAGGGTTTTTGTTGATGTATTGTAGCATTTGCAGCGGTGTTGAGTTGCAGGGATTATTTGTTGTAATCGGTTTGATTTACTGGATAATAATATTGGACTCTCTGTTTGGTGGATGTAGCCCGAGTTTGGGTGAACCACATTAAAACTTGTCTCTCGCTGTTATTATTTCTGTGTATTTCCATTCCTCTGTTTAATCTTTATTTGCATTTAATTGATATCTTCTGCCGGCTAACCCTAACAATTGATACATCTGATTAAAGGGCTGATATGGCCTGTTGGGTTGGGCGAGCTGTATCTCCATTGCTACTACTTTATTGGTCAATCTTCTTATCGTGGCATCCTTATCCTCTGATTGCTTGATTGAAGGGATACCCAGAGGAGGGGTGACTATTGTAGGAATTGGAGCCACACTTGGCTAGATGATAGGAGCCTTTGGAAATAAGGGCATTGGTGGTCTTGGAGCAATTTTTCTAGCCTGAATTAGACAATTCTCTACCCTTATGGCTATGTCATATGCATTTGGTAAAACATGTCCTCCCATAGATTGAATCATGACAACAATACCAGGATTTAAAGACTTCAAGTAATATATGAAAACAATATTAGGAGAGGGTTTCACCAACAATGAAATCCTGTCCCATATATTTTGAAATTTGTAATTGAAGTCCACCATAAACTCATGGAGAGCCCTTTTGATTGTTGCTAATTGTTCCATTAGAGACAGGTGGTCACTTTTATCTTCAAAGTGTTGGCAAAGCCTTGTTCCTAAATCATCCCATTTATGAATGGAGTTTGTTAGTAGACCTCTGTACCATTGGAGTGCTTTTCCTTTAAAGGAAGAAGTCAAGAGTCTCACAACAATATTGTCTTCAGTGACATTGTGGATAGAGCACACACTAGCAATATCTTGGATATGTTCAACACGTATAATAGAGTTTTCACCATTGAAAAATGGAATTGCTTTTAGAGTTGAGGTAGGGATATCATCATATTGTGCTAGGTCGAGTGGGCTTCCCCCATTGAAGGTGACAAAAGGAAGGTTTCTTGCCATATTAGGGATATTCAAATTGATTCTGGGTATATGTAGGGTTCTTCTTGAATACTGAAATCTAATAGGAGGAGGGGTAGATTGGGCTCTTGGGGGAGATGAAAGTACACTCCTGTTCTCTCTCATAGGGGACCTAGACAATCTACTTCTTCTCAAATCAATAAAAGATAGCTCTACGAATTGAAAATTACCTGAAGTAGAAGCTCTGGTCTGCACTCTAGGCATGAATTGTTGAACTAGTTCAAATACTGGACTAGCAAAGTCACCAGGTGCTTGTTGAATGCTTCCACAATGGTGAATGAACTAAGAACAACACCAAATCTTCTCACTTCATCTCTTACTCATAGTAGAGGGTCCCACTGGTCGTGCCAAAAATTCTTATCACCTGAATTTGCACCTTGTTGTTGAAGCCTTTGGCAATTCCAACAAATTCAGTGAAATGTGGGATTGGTCTCAAGGAGTGGGACTTTGCAACTGAGACAAACCTCCATAGAAGGTTGGTTCCTCTTTCTAGACTTAAGGTCCAGAGAATTTAACTATCTAATGCTAATGATCACAGGGAAAAGGGGAAGAAGAAACTGAAATTGAAAGGGAGGTGATGCACTAGATTTAGTGTGTTTAGTTGCACCTAAATTAACACAACAATGATCTCAAAACTGAAATAGACTCACATAGACTCATATAAGCTATCACAGAGGTTAGGGAAGAAAACTGGAGCTATGAAAGGGACCGTTTTACCCATAATACAAGCATACAATTTCCAAATAAACACAGTGTAAAGCCTTAGAGAGGCAAAATAATAGTTTATATTGATCGTGAAGGATAGAAAGTCATTACAAAAGGACTCATTACACATAGATATAAACACAAAATGAAAGTCTCTCCTTCATTGATGAACTGATACAGAGACATGAGAGGCTTAGAAGAAAACACAGTCCATCAGATCTCTCTAGTTCTGGAGAAAATCACAAGGTTTGTTGCTGCAACAAATCTTCTGCCTGTGTAGCGACTCAGGAAAAATACCAACCCCAAAATACATCTTTTCACATGTATAGATACTTTTTCTTATTGTTGTGTAGCTCCAAGCATTGAAATTTAGTCAACCGTTTTGCCCATGCGCCCATGTTGCATTGAATTCGGCCCATGGCCCTGTCAGAAAACCTACAAATTGGGACGGTGACCATGCCCTGACATATCTACAAAATTTGCAAAAGAAGATTGCCCACACACTTGGGTACCCGATGCATTAATGAAGGTTTGAAATCCTTCTCTGGTACCTGCAAATCCATTTTGTTCCTCGTGCGTACTGGCACATTGAAGATTTTCATTGTTTTAACCACCTGCATTTGACTTTGGCCTGCAATATTAATTATCAGGTACCTCTTCATCCTGAAATAAATGTGTCACATGTGTAAACACATTTTTAGGGCACTCAGAAAATTGCACCTTTAAAGCTTTTACAAAACTTTAAAAGTGTTGACCTTTTTATTTTACTTTTGGCGCCTTTTGATTTTCTCCTTTATTGGCAAATTCACCCTCTAGCGAACTCTCCAATCGACAAACTATCAGGTTTGCAAACCATCCTTTTGGGTGACTTCTTCTCTTTTGCTTTTGGGCCTTTTTCTGTCAGCAAAACCTCTTGGCGATGAACCATCTGTTCCATGAACTTTGACTTCACCGCCCACCTAGTTGCTTTCCTTTGTCTCTCTGTCGACGGGTCGTCCTGTCGGTGAATTGACTAATTGACAAACCTCTTTGTCGGCGAACTTGGCAGTTTGCAAACCATTAAGTTTTTCGATAAGCACTTAACCTCTCTTTTTGTCTTTAACTTAGCTGCTTTTCTCGTTCGTTGGTGATTTCCTTCGTTGACGAACCAGCTGGTTCACAAACCATCAATTTTTCTGACAAAGGTGTACCTTGCATCCTTTTGCCTTAGAAGAACCTTTTTCTATCTTCGTTCTTGCCTTACAGTATTTCCACCTTCTTGCTTGGTTCCCTTTAGTCAGTGTTTTTGTCGATTGATGAACTTGCCGATCGGCGAATTTTAAGTTCGCCAAACTGGAATTTTTTCAACTAAGACAAAAGACAAATGCAAAATACTTAGAATTTTTGGGATTTTTGGAGGGAGACTTTCTTCCATTTAAGCTTTCTCAGATCGAATATTTTTGATAGAAGAAAGGTGGGATTTTTTTTAAGGGGATCTTTGGGCTATTTTGGCCTAGGTAAAAATATGACAATAGTTACAAGTGACTATCTTATGATCATTTAGCTCCAGGTGGAACCATGTTACTACGACTACCATGAGTAGTACCTTATCATTGCCCCTTAGCAATACCTTATTAGCTACCTCATGGAAATATCCTCTATCTATAGAGGTGAAGTTCTATTATGTTAGTTGCTCCTTGGTAGTACCCTATAGCCACCCTCAAGTAATATCCTATTTTACTTATTATTATAGATAACATTTATATTTTTGCTTATTTTTAGAATGCTTAACATATGCTATTTATTAGATTTTTTTCTTATGTTCTTGAAGGTTTTCATGTGGAGTGTTCAAATCAACATCCTTATTTATAACCTTTATACGAGTGCTTGTTATTTACTTTCATGTTGGTTATTTATTTTACTTTGACATGTATCTTCATAGCAATTCACATGCAAGACAAAGTGGAAGCAAAATGTAATGGTGAAAAATGCATACATTGCACTATTCCCTTTTGTTTTGGGCTCACTTTGACCTAGTTGTCCTTTATGCAATGACAAACGTACAAGTGTAATTTTTGCTAAAAGTTGGCACATAACTCAAGCCTTACTTGATGTCATCTACACTCATTCCCTAGAATAAGTCCCAATCCCCAGTTTATCCATTTATCAATTAGGTTATGATTCACAATTTGCAAGATTAACTAAGGTCAGTTGCACAATTTGTGGAAGTGAATCTAGAACTTTCAAAATTCAAATTCAAATTTACAGCCATGTTTTTGCGTTCCTTCTAATTATTATGTGTCAACTTGAAGTGCAAAATATTTCACTTGCCACCTTTGGAGTTGTATTTAAGGAATAACCCTAATTCATCTAAATATCTAGAATCTAGGATCCAATGCATTGAAAGAACACCTCTTGCACGCATCAAGGAGCATCAAAGTATTAAGATTTAACATTAGCACTACATCAACATTCGAGAGCACATTGCATGACTACTTGTTGTCTCAAATCTTTGTAAAAAGTTGTTAAATGGATATCCTAGGAGTTCCAAAAAAGGGATAAATATTCGTAGTTGGACAAACTCCTCTATAGACATTGCCATTTTAAGCAAGTTATAGAAATCAAGGTGAGTAGGTTTTGGACCTAAAATTCAGAGAAGTATATATCTACATGTTAGTTTAGATCCACATACACATGATTGATTTTGTAGAAATACAAGACAATTTTACAATAACAAAAATAACCCAAACAACAATTTTCATTGTTTTACAATTAGAGATTAAAAACAAATCAATTGAGAACATAAAAAAAATCCTAGAAAGAACCGTCTAAACTCACCTAGATTGTTTTTTCTGTTTGCAGTGCATAGGTTTTGTGAACAGTGCAAATTTGTGAGATAAATTTCTGTATATAACCTAAGGGTTGATTGAAGTTTTCTTTTTATTCTAGATTAATTGTTGTGTTTGTTTCAGTAGTATGAATGATGATGCCTTATACCTTAAAGATCTTGTCTACTTGCTTAAAGTCCGTCAATGCCTTGTTAGGGTTTGTAATTTTTTAATTTTTAATTTCTTTTGGGTAAAAGCCTTTTGTGGGTGCCTTTTGATTTAGATCTTAGAATCTTCTTTCTAACAATTTAGCTTGTAGAATTTATCTAAAGGTAAAAAGATGGTAGTTAACTAATATAAATTACCACTTGACCTCATCCCAATATTAAAACTCTATTGCAGGAAAGCTTTATTCTTTTAAGATTATTGATTGTGAATGCTTGAAGTCTTTAATGATATGGCATTATTATATTGTAGTGTGTTTATGTGATTATAACTCTTTGACTTTAGGTTTGGTCATTGAAAATGCACCTCTATCTCTATCTCTCATTTGTTTTATGATAGGTACATTTGAACCCTAGCTTAGGGTTTAGTGCTCAGCCTAATCAATTATCAGTATATCTCTGAGTTTTGGGAAACGGGGAAACGCCTGGACTGGGCACAGCAAAATGATAGGTACATTTGAACCCTAGCTTAGGGTTTAGTGCTCAGTCTGATCAATTATCAGTGTTTCTTTGAGTTTTGAGAAATGGGGAGAGGCCTGGACTGCGCACAACAAAATGATAGGTGCATTTGAACCCTAGCTTAGGGTTTAGTGCTCAGCCTGATCAATTATCAGCGTTTCTCTGAGTTTTGGGAAACGGAGAGACTCCTGGACTGGGCACAGCAAAAAAAATTATGGATTTTGAGGATGCAGGGATCACTATTAAAATAATATAAAAACAAATTAACTTTAAATATTACCAACAAAATAATAATGTGTCTTTGTATTTCTTTTAAATTGCACAGACCCATTAGAGCTACACTTCATCTGCTTAAAAGGGCAGATCGGACGTTTCTAGTGGAGCGGAGAAGTTGTTTTAAATCTCTTATGCAGTGTATGAAGATCTGGATTCAATTGAAATCAGATTGAATGGTATGCTGGGGGTTGAACAGTCCAAATTCAGTGGGTAGATTAATCTTGATAATAGTGAAGATTAACCTGTAAGAGCTTTAACATGATAGATGATGTTAGCATCATTGCTTATGTTTATGACTGGGTCCACAGTGATTGTAACCTCTTGTACTGGAGCTTTCTCGCATCCGTTTAAGTGTTTGTAATTTGCACAGTTTCCGAGTTCAGGTAGCTCCTGACCCGTTTCCAACAGACATCTTTCAATCTCTTCAGGTGAAGAACTGGTTTGATCCTTTACAATTGATCCAGCGTACTTATAGGCTATGTCAGAATTCGCCGAATTTCAAGCAAAAATTTAGAAATCCGGCGAATTTAAAGAAAACCCGAAAAAATCTGTCACTTTGCCCTAAATTCGTACAGAAAAGGGTTTTAAGGTTTTTTAATTAAAAAATCAAAAGATGAATGAAAAACGTTAAATTTTTTTTCAAAACCCTAAGAAAATGTTTTGAAAACGTTTGCAGTCCCTGTTTCCTTCACAACAGTCTTCATTCAGTCTGTATCTTAAGAAGCCAAAGTGACGGAGCAGAACAGTGAAGGAGCGTTTGCTTTATGCAGCGTTGGACAAATCTAACACAGAAGCACGAAGGAGTAGAGAAGCACAGGAACTGAGGCAGGGCATGCTCCCATTAAACAATTTTTTTTAATGTTTTTCATTTGCGTTGAAAGTGAAAGTGAAGACTGAAAAATGAAATGGCATGGCTGGACTGGTATATTTATCTTTATTTTAATTTTCAACTTTGTTTTATTATTTTATAATTTGATTTTACTTTTAACTTTTATATTTCGTTTACTTCAGAATTATATGTTTTTTAGGGTTTTCGTTTTACTATTTGAAGTTGTATTTACACTCAGAAGTTAGAGTTTTATTTTAAAATTTTTTAATATTTAAATTTGATGTGTAATTAAAAAAAAGATTTTTTGTTTGCATCAGTTAATTGTGACCTGTTTTTGGGGTCACACCCATAATAAAATTAGAAACCAGAATGCAAAAATTCCATAGGAGGGCCATAAACCAAAAACTCTCCTTATGAGAGATGTATAAATGATTCAACAGTTTTTAACAGCAAAGAGCCTACTACTGCTCTGTCTATAACAGTTAATAATATGCATAGCTAACTATTATATCAACTATAGCAGTAATGTAAAATAGAACTGTCAACTTAAGGATGTTTGTCACCCAACTTCTTCTCCACCGCAGGTTCTTCAATCTCCATCTCGCTCGACTTAGACTCCTCTGCTTCATTGAGCACCTTGTTCCAATCAACTCCCTGGGGGTCCGCTACTCCTGCCAGCATCTTGAGAAACTCTACTCCCTAGCGGGCTTTATGCCTCCTATCCCCTGCCTTTTTCCCGACTGCTTCAATAATGTAGGGTATCCGGGGGCCATTGTATGGCTTCAGGATGACTGGCCATACCCCATGATTTGGTCTAAAGCCGAGCCACTGGATTGCGTCATCCAAGACCTTTTCGAGCCCATGCCTCCATTGGGGTTTTATAATTGTCCTTGCGACCTCTCTAATGACATCTTTTGCTTCTCCCAAATCCAGCATGACCCCCAACAGCATGGAAGATATATCATTGTTTACCCTATAGCGGTGTTTTGTCTCCAGAAAACATCACACAAAGCCATTTTAATGGCATGCAACACGAAGGGGGAACTGGAAGTAAATATCTTTCTTAATCTGAGATCCGAGATTGCCCCAATAAAAGTTGCTTGTCTCTTTTGTGCCCTAAGACTCACTGTAGTCTCCATTTTGTCTGCAAGTGAACAATCTAGAGGTTTTGGCTTATCCCAAATGAAGAACTCTGGGTTTAACGTGAGCGGAATGCCATATGTAATACTTAATGCTTCGTCCATCGCTAGAGACTTCTCACACAAGCCGAAGTCCCTCATCCACCAAATCATCATTGCCTTCATGAATGTTCGAATGATGTCGAGCAAGGCAGGTGGAATATTGTTATTCCTTTCTAGTGGTTGAATCTCCTCAAAATATTCTTTTTGCATGTTAATTGCCAAGTTGGCAAGAGCATCTCCCTCTTGGTTAGCTTCCCTATAAATATGACTCATTTTATAATCTCCCACCTTTGATAGTGCTTCCCATATCAATAGAAGAATATTTTGAATTCTCTAGCTAGGGGTGTTGTGGTTTCTTATTGCATTGATTGTGATTTGTAAGTCCCCTTCGATCTGAATGTTTTGCAACCCTAGCTTAATGCATGAATGGAGACTCAGTAGAATTGCTCGTGCCTTCGATTCAATGCTCGATCCCTCTTGAAGTTTTTCTTTGTCGTCGCTATAGTTTCCCCTCTATGATCCTGGATAATACTGCCTACTCTTGAGGCCCCTAGAGGCCCAATCAAAGTTTAATTTGACCCACTCGGGATCCGGCAGGATCCATCTAGCTTTAGATCTCAGATTGAAACAGGTTGTAAGCTCTACTTCCCATAAATGGGGGTCAAGTTTTATTTTTTAGTTTTAGATTTTTATTTTAATTTTTTTTGGGTTAATAAAATAAAAAATAAAATATATATATATATTTTACATTTTTGGCAGTCTCTAAGTATACGTTTTCTATTTTTTAAAAAATTGTATATTGATATCAGTATCCTTCTCCATTATCAGTACTAGTCTCTAGGCAACATGTCTTAATATTTGAGGGTAACTTCAATAGATAATTGTCACAAAATTTTTGCTCCATTACCAGTCTCTTGGCAACATGCCTTAATATTTAAGGGCAACTTCAAATGGATAATTGTCACAAAAATTTTGCTTGACAATCAGGGTTGATCATCAAATTTAAGCCTCGGGACTTGGGAGACTATTGATTCATAGTATCATGTGAGTGTTTGTCTTGCAAGCCACAAGGCGACTAAAGTCCAACTTTACAAAACATAGATGTGGGAGAACTGAAGTCCAATTGTGTAAGAGATGGCTACGGGAGGTAGAATTGTAAATGTATATCCAACATTTTGGATGCACATTTGACCATATTTATTAATTAATTGAAATTCAAAATCATGTTATGTTTTGAATTTCAATTAATTAATAGATATAGTCAAATGTGCATGTGAGGATGTGGCTGTAGCAGAAGTAGGAGCTATTGGATTGTCATTGGATGACATTGATGAGGTAGAGGAGTCATTGCCATCTAGCAACAGGATGGAGGTCGAGCTGGAGCCTAGCTTTCTATGCCAAGTGAGGAGCTGCAATGGAGTGCAAGGATTAGAACCTCTCCCAAGTGTTCACTAGATTAGGGAAGAGGAAGATGTAAAACGTTGTAATATGCAATTTATGAATTATGATGATGATTTTCAAAGGTAAACATCATAAATTTATAATGGTTGCCAGCTAAATATTGTATCAGGATTCCACATGATGATGTGATTTTGTACTCAATTTGTATTCAAATGAATCAAATCTAATAGAAAACACTTTTGTACTCATTTATGACTCATTGGATACATTTTGCCATTGAATTTTGCAAAAAATGTGTTTTTAAAGAAATTTAAGCAATTTTTTAAGTTGCCAAAGTTTTTCTTCTGAGTCACAAATTTTGGATCTGTCGAGTCTAAATCTACGAACTATGAAAATGCCAGCCAGATTAGCCAAGGAAAATCCAAGAGGAAAGAGTTCAAGAAGTTAGTATGAATTTCAAGAGAATCATCAAAAGAAGGTTGCTAAAAATGTGAATAAGTGTGGAGTCGTGGTGGATAGTTGAGAAAGTGAATTCTAGAAGGGAAAGTTCAAGAAGACTCTATCAAGGCATATGCTTGTGTACCGACTTTTGATGTTGAGTTTAAGAGTAAAACTCAATGTGTATAAAATCTTGTTCATCATTGATGTCTATGTATGCCGGTGATAGGGACACTCTGTGAATTATAATAAAATGAATACTAATCAATTTTTTGAGACCTTGATGGGATAGGTTGTAGCTTCCATTGAAATGGAAAGCAAAGTTCCATGTTAGGTTGTAGTCTAGGCAACCATCTTGGTTTTAGTTGGATGGTGGTCATCTATCGAACAACCACATGGATTTGAGGTCAAAGGTAAGGAGAAATTGGTGTGCAGATTGAAGAAGAGTTTGTATGGCCTGAAACAAGCACCTCGGCAATGGTATTTGAAATTTGATAGTTTTATGGCTGAGCAAGGTTACAGCCGGTGTAATTCTGACCATTGTGTTTATTTTAAGAGGTTGGATAATTACAGCTACATTATTTTATGTTTATATGTTGATGACATGCTTGTAGCTGGGTCTAACATGGATCACATAAGAGAGTTAAAACAACAGTTAGCACAGTCATTTGCTATGAAAGATTTGGGGGCAGCAAAACAAATCCTTGGTCTAAAAATTTGCAGAGATAAGAAGAACAAAATATTGACTCTATCTCAGGCTGATTATGTTGAAAAGGTGTTGTAGAGATTCCATATGGAGAATGCAAAAGCTGTCAGCACACCTTTGCCTAGTCATTTGAAATTGACTAAGGAGATGTGTCCTAAGACACCAGAGGAGGAAGAAAAATGTCCAAGGTACCATATGCTTCAGCTGTAGGAAGTTTAATGTATGCCATGGTATGCACAAGACTAAATATTGCACATGATGTAGGAGTCGTTAGCAGGTTTATGAGTCATCTTGGATTGGAGCATTGGAATGCGGTAAAATGGATTCTCAGATATTTGAGAGGTACATCCAATAAACACTTATGTTTTGAGGGCTCTAATACTGATTTAGCAGGTTATGTAGACTCAGATTTGGCAGGGGATATTGATACCAGGCGGAGTACTACAGGTTATGTCTTTACTGTAGGTGGGACAACGGTGAATTGGATTTCCAGGTTGCAAAAGGTGGTTGCTTTATCCACCACAGAGGCAGAATATGTAGCTACAACATAGGCAAGCAAGGAGATGATATGGCTGCAATCTTTCAAGAAAGAATTGGGCAAACAACAGGTTAACAATTATTTGTTTACGGACAGTCAGAGTGCCATACATCTTGTAAAGAATTCTGCCTTGCATTCAAAGACCAAACACATACAGTTGAAGTATCACTTTATTCGGTCGGTGTTGGATGATGGACAATTACAGCTGGAAAAGATACATACAGATGAAAATCTAGCAGATATGTTTACAAAGGCAGTGACAAGGGAGAAGTTGAGCTCCTCTTCAGCTTCGGTTGGTCTTCTAGACTGAAAACAACAACAACAGAACAACAAAGTCTAGGGTGCTTATTTCTAGTGGAAGCTACAAGGTCAGCGGTGTTACGATCAGTCTCCAAGTGGGAGATGATATGGTGTGGAGTTTGATTAGTCTCAAAGTGGGAGATTGTTGTTATATGGAGCCTAATCAGACTTGGAGGTTAAATTTACCCCACTTTTATTGGTGCGGTTTCCCCCCAAATTCTTACGGGGTCAGGGGTAGCGCCCCTTGCGGGGGTTTGGGGGCAGTGCCCCCAAGATGGCTGCCCCTTGCGGGGTCCAGGGGCAGTGCCCTTGGCGTGCTCCCTTAGGGGCAATGCCCCCAAAACCTCACACGGTTTTTATTATTTTATAAAGGCGTCGGGTATTATTTTTTCTATTGACCGACATAAAAAACCCTATTTTTGTAACCGACATAAGGCTTGATAAAAGTGGCTAAGGGTTAGGGTTTTCGTTGATGTATTGTAGCATTTGCAGCGGTGTTGAGTTGCAGGGATTGTTTGTTGTAATCGGTTTGATTTACTGGATAATAATATTGGACTCTCTGTTTGGTGGATGTAGCCCGAGTTTGGGTGAACCACATTAAAACTTGTCTCTCGCTGTTATTATTTCTGTGTATTTCCATTCCTCTGTTTAATCTTTATTTGTATTTAATTGATATCTTCTGCCGGCTAACCCTAACAGTTGATACATCTGATTAAAGCGCTGATATGGCCTGTTGGGCTGGGCGAGCTGTATCTCCATTGCTACTACTTTATTGGTCAATCTTCTTATCGTGACATCCTTATCCTCTGATTGCTCGATTGAAGGGATACCCAGAGGAGGGGTGACTATTGTAGGAATTGCAGCCACACTTGGCTAGATGATAGGAGCCTCTGGAAATAAGGGCATTGGTGGTCTTGGAGCAATTTTTCTAGCCTAAATTAGACAATTCTCTACCCTTATGGCTATGTCGTATGCATCTGGTAAAACATGTCCTCCCATAGATTGAATCATGACAACAATACTAGGATTTAAAGACTTCAAGTAATATATGAAAACAATATTAGGAGAGGGTTTCACCAACAATGAAATCCTGTCCCATATATTTTGAAATCTGTAATTGAAGTCCACCATAAACTCATGGAGAGCCCTTTTGATTGTTGCTAATTGTTCCATCAGAGATAGGTGGTCACTTTTATCTTCAAAGTGTTGGCAAAGCCTTGTTCCTAAATCAACCCATTTATGAATGGAGTTTGTTAGTAGACCTCTGTACCATTGGAGTGCTTTTCCTTTAAAGGAAGAAGCCAGGAGTCTCACAACAATATTGTCTTCAGTGACATTGTGGATAGAGCACACACTAGCAATATCTTGGATATGTTCAACATGTATAATAGAGTTTTCACCATTGAAAAATGGAATTGCTTTCAGAGTTGAGGTAGGGATATCATCATATTGTGCTAGGTCGAGTGGGCTTCCCCCATTGAAGGTGACAAAAGGAAGGTTTCTTGCCATATTGGGGATATTCAAATTGATTCTGAGTATATGCAGGGTTCTTCTTGAATACTGAAATCTAATAGGAGGGGTAGATTGGGCTCTTGGGGGAGATGAAAGTACACTTCTGTTCTCTCTCATAGGGGACCTAGACAATCTACTTCTCAAATCAATAAAAGATAGCTCTACGAATTGGAAATTACCTGAAGTAGAAGCTCTGGTTTGCACTCTAGGCATGAATTGTTGAACTGGTTCAAATACTGGACTAGCAGAGTCACCAGGTGCTTGTTGAATGCTTCCACAATGGTGAATGAACTAAGAACAACACCAAATCTTCTCACTTCATCTCTTACTCATAGCAGAGGGTCCCACTGGGCGTGCCAAAAATTCTTATCACCTGAATTTGCACCTTGTTCTTGAAGCCTTTGGCAATTCCAACAAATTCAGTGAAATGTGGGATTGGTCTCAAGGAGTGGGACCTTGCAACTGAGACAAACCTCCATAGAAGGTTAGTTCCTCTTTCTAGACTTAAGGTCCAGAGAATTTAACTATCTAATGCTAATGATCACAGGAAAAGGGGAAGAAGAAACTGAAATTGAAAGGGAGGTGATGCACTAGATTTAGTGTGTTTAGTTGCACCTAAATTAACACAACAATGATCTCAAAACTGAAATAGACTCACATAGACTCATATAAGCTATCACAGAGGTTAGGGAAGAAAACTGGAGCTATGAAAGGGACCGTTTTACCCATAATACAAGCATACAATTTCCAAATAAACACAGTGTAAAGCTTTAGAGAGGCAAATAATAGTTTATATTGATCGTGAAGGATAGAAAGTCATTACAAAAGAAGGACTCATTACACATAGATATAAACACAAAATGAAAGTCTCTCCTTCATTGATGAACTGATACAGAGACATGAGAGGCTTAGAAGAAAACACAGTCCATCAGATCTGTCTAGTTCTGGAGAAAATCACAAGGTTTGTTGCTGCAACAAATCTTCTGCTTGTGTAACGACTCAGGAAAAATACCAACCCCAAAATACATCTTTTCACATGTATAGATACTTTTTCTTATTGTTGTGTAGCTCCAGGCATTGAAATTTAGTCAACCATTTTGCCCATGCACCCATGTTGCATTGAATTCGGCCCATGGCCCTGTCAGAAAATCTACAAATTGGGACGGTGACCATGCCTTGACATATCTGCAAAATTTGCAAAAGAAGATTGCCCACACACCTGGTTACCCGATGCATTAATGAAGGAAGGTTTGAAATCCTTCTCTGGTACCTGCAAATCCATTTTGTTCCTCATGCGTACTGGCACATTGAAGATTTTCATTGTTTTAACCACCTGCATTTGACTTTGGCCTGCAATATTAATTATCAGGTACCTCTTCATCCTGCAACAAATGTGTCACATGCGTAAACACATTTTTAGGGCACTCAGAAAATTGCACCTTTAGAGCTTTTACAAAACTTTAAAAGTGTTGACCTTTTTATTTTACTTCTGGCGCCTTTTGATTTTCTCCTTTATTGGCAAATTCACCCTTTGGCAAACTCTCCAGTCGACAAACTATCAGGTTTGCAAACCATCCTTTTGGGTGACTTCTTCTCTTTTGCTTTTGGGCCTTTTTCTGTCAGCAAAACCTCTTGGCGATGAACCATCTGTTCATGAACTTTGACTTCACCGCCCACTTAGTTGCTTTCCTTTGTCTCTCTGTCGACGAGTCGTCCTGTCGGTGAATTGACTAATCGACAAACCTCTTAGTCGGCGAACTTGGCAGTTTGCAAACCATTAAGTTTTTCGATAAGCACTTAACCTCTCTTTTTGTCTTTAACTTAGCCGCTTTTCTTGTTCGTTGGTGATTTCCTTCGTCAACGAACCAGCTGGTTCACAAACCATCAATTTTTCTGACAAAGGTGTACCTTGCATCCTTTTGCCTTAGAAGAACCTTTTTCTATCTTCGCTCTTGCCTTAGAGTATTTCCACCTTCTTGCTTGGTTCCCTTTAGTCGGTGTTTTTGTCAATCGATGAACTTGCCAATCGGCGAACTTTAAGTTCGCCAAACTGGAATTTTTTCAACTAAGGCAAAAGACAAATGCAAAATACTTAGAATTTTTGGGATTTTTGGAGGGAGACTTTCTTCCATTTAAGCTTTCTCAGATCGGATATTTTTGATAGAAGAAAGGTGGGATTTTTTTTAAGGGGATCTTTGGGCTATTTTGGCCTAGGTAAAAATATGACAATAGTTACAAGTGACTATCTTATGATCATTTAGCTCCAGGTGGAACCATGTTACTACGACTACCATGAGTAGTACCTTATCATTGCCCCTTAGCAATACCTTATTAGCTAAAAGTTGGCACATAACTCAAGCCTTACTTGATGTCATCTACACTCATTCCCTAGAATAAGTCCCAATCCCTAGTTTATCCATTTATCAATTAGGTTATGATTCACAATTTGCAGGATTAACTTAGGTCAGTTGCACAATTTGTGGAAGTGAATCTAGAACTTTCAAAATTCAAATTCAAATTTACGGCCATGTTTTTGCGTTCCTTCTAATTATTATGTGTCAACTTGAAGTGCAAAATATTTCACTTGCCACCTTTGGAGTTGTATTTAAGGAATAACCCTAATTCATCTAAATATCTAGAATCTAGGATCCAATGCATTGAAAGAACACCTCTTGCACGCATCAAGGAGCATCAAAGTATTAAGATTTAACATTAGCACTACATCAACATTAGAGAGCACATTGCATGACTACTTGTTGTCTCAAATCTTTGTAAAAAGTTGTTAAATGGATATCCTAGGAGTTCCAAAAAAGGGATAAATATTCGTAGTTGGACAAACTCCTCTATAGACATTGCCATTTTAAGCAAGTTATAGAAATCAAGGTGAGTAGGTTTTGGACCTAAAATTCAGAGAAGTATATATCTACATGTTAGTTTAGATCCACATACACATGGTTGATTTTGTAGAAATACAAGACAATTTTACAATAACAAAAATAACCCAAACAACAATTTTCATTGTTTTACAATTAGAGATACAAAAACAAATCAATTGAGAACATAAAAAAAATCATAGAAAGAACCGTCTAAACTCACCCAGATTGTTTTTTCTGTTTGCAGTGCATAGGTTTTGTGAACAGTGCAAATTTGTGAGATAAATTTCTGTATCTAACCTGAGGGTTGATTGAAGTTTTCTTTTTATTCTAGATTAATTGTTGTGTTTGTTTCAGTAGTATGAATGATGATGCCTTATACCTTAAAGATATTTTCTACTTGCTTAAAGTCCGTCAATGCCTTGTCAGGGTTTGTAATTTTTTAATTTTTAATTTCTTTTGGGTAAAAGCCTTTTGTGGGTGCCTTTTGATTTAGATCTTAGAATCTTCTTTCTAACAATTTAGCTAGAATCTAATCTTGTAGAATTTATCTAAGGGTAAAAAGATGGTAGCTAACTAATATAAATTACCACTTGACCTCATCCCAATATTAAAACTCTATTGCAGACAATTTGTTCTTTGGAAAGCTTTATTCTTTTAAGATTATTGATTGTGAATGCTTGAAGTCTTTAATGATATGGCATTATTATATTGTAGTGTGTTTATGTGATTATAACTCTTTAACTTTAGGTTTGGTCATTGAAAATGCACCTCTATCTCTATCTCTATCTCTCATTTGTTTTATGATAGGTACATTTGAACCCTAGCTTAGGGTTTAGTGCTCAGCCTGAAACGGGGAAATGCCTGGACTGGGCACAGCAAAATGATAGGTACATTTGAACCCTAGCTTAGGGTTTAGTGCTCAGTCTGATCAATTATCAGTGTTTCTTTGAGTTTTGAGAAATGGGGAGAGGCCTGGACTGCGCACAACAAAATGATAGGTGCATTTGAACCCTAGCTTAGGGTTTAGTGCTCAGCCTGATCAATTATCAGCGTTTCTCTGAGTTTTGGGAAACGGAGAGACTCCTGGACTGGGCACAGCAAAAAAAAATTATGGATTTTGAGGATGCAGGGATCACTATTAAAATAATATAAAAACAAATTAACTTTAAATATTACCAACAAAATAATAATGTGTCTTTGTATTTCTTTTAAATTGCACAGACCCATTAGAGCTACACTTCATCTGCTTAAAAGGGCAGATCGGACGTTTCTAGTGGAGCGGAGAAGTTGTTTTAAATCTCTTATGCAGTGTATGAAGATCTGGATTCAATTGAAATCAGATTGAATGGTATGCTGGGGGTTGAACAGTCCAAATTCAGTGGGTAGATTAATCTTGATAATAGTGAAGATTAACCTGTTAGAGCTTTAACATGATAGATGATGTTAGCATCATTGCTTATGTTTATGACTAGGTCCACAGTGATTGTAAACTCTTGTACTGGAGCTTTCTCGCATCCGTTTAAGTGTTTGTAATTTGCAAAGTTGAGAGTTCAGGTAGCTCCTGACCCGTTTAAAACAGACATCTCTCAATTTCTTCAGGTGAAGAACTGGTTTGATCCTTTACAATTGATCCAGCGTACTTGTAGGCTATGTCAGAATTCGCCGAATTTCAAGCAAAAATTTAGAAATCCGGCGAATTTAAAGAAAACCCGAAAAAATCTTTCAGTTTGCCCTAAAATTCGTACAGAAAAGGGTTTTAAGGTTTTTTAATTAAAAAACCAAAAGATGAATGAAAAACGTTAAAATATTTTTCGAAACCCTAAGAAAATGTTTTGAAAACGTTTGCAGTCGCTGTTTCCTTCACAACAGTCTTCATTCAGTCTGCAATGCGGAAGAGCTGCGTATCTTAAGAAGCCAAAGTGAGATGGAGCAGAACAGTGAAGGAGCGTTTGCTTTATGCAGCGTTGGACAAATCTAACAGAGAAGCACGAAGGAGTAGCGAAGCACAGGAATTGAGGCAGGGCATGCTTCCAATTAAACAATTTTTTTTTAATGTTTTTCATTTGCGTTGAAATTGAAAGTGAAGACTGAAAAATGAAATGACATGGTTGCACTGGTATATTTATATTTATTTTAATTTTCAACTTTGTTTTATTATTTTATAATTTGACTTTATTTTTAACTTTTATATTTCGTTTACTTTAGAATTATATGTTTTTAGGGTTTTCGTTTTACTATTTGAAGTTGTATTTACACTCAGAAGTTTTTAAATTTGATGTGTAATTAAAAAAAAGATTTTTTGTTTGGATCAGTTAATTGTGACCTGTTTTTGGGGTCACACCCATAATAAAATTAGAAACCAGAATGCAAAAACTCCATAGGAGGGCCATAAACCAAAAACTCTCCTTATGAGAGATGTATATATGATTCAACAGTTTTTTACAGCAAAGAGCCTACTACTGCTCCGTCTATAACAGTTAATAATATGCATAGCTAACTATTATATCAACTATAGCAGTAATGTAAAATAGAACTGTCAACTTAAGGATGTTTGTCACCTGACTTCTTCTCCACCACAGGTTCTTCAATCTCCATCTCGCTCGACTTAGACTCCTCTGCTTCATTGAGCACCTTGTTCCAATCAACTCCCTGGGGGTCCGCTACTCCTGCCAGCATCTTGAGAAACTCTACTCCCTAGCGGGCTTTATGCCTCCTATCCTCTGCCTTTTTCCCGACTGCTTCAATAATGTAGGGCGTCCGGGGGCCATTGTATGGCTTCAGGATGACTGGCCATACCCCATGATTTGGTCTAAAGCCGAGCCCCATAATTGCGTCATCCAAGACCTTTTCCAGCCCATGCCTCCATTGGGGTTTTATAATTGTCCTTGCGACCTCTCTAATGACATCTTATGCTTCTCCCAAATCCAGCATGACCCTCAACAGCATGGAAGATATATCATTGTTTACCCTATAGCAGTGTTTTGTCTCCAGAAAACATCACACAAAGCCATTTTAATGGCGTGCAACACGAAGGGTGAACTGGAAGTAAATATCTTTCTTAATCTGAGATCCGAGATTGCCCCAATAAAAGTTGCTTGCCTCTTTTTTGCCCTAAGACTCATTGTAGTCTCCATTTTGTCTGCAAGTGAACAATCTAGAGGTTTCAGCTAATCCCAAGTGAAGAACTCTGGGTTTAATGTGAGTGGAATGCCATATGTAATACTTAATGCTTCGTCCCTCGCTAGAGACTTCTCACACAAGCCGAAGTCCCTCATCCACCAAATCATCATTGCCTTCATGAATGTTCCAATGATCGTTGAGCAAGGCAGGGGGAATATTGTTATTCCTTTCTAGTGGTTGAATCTCAAAATATTCTGTTTGCATGTTAATTGCCAAGTTGGCAAGAGCATCTGCCTCTTGGTTAGCTTCCCTATAAATATGACTTATTTTATAGTCTCCCACCTTTGATAGTAATTCCCATATCAATAGAAGAATATTTTGAATTCTCTAGCTAGGGGTGTTGTGGTTTCTTATTGCATTGATTATAATTTGTGAGTCCCTTTCGATCTGAATGTTTTGCAACCCTAGCTTAATGCATGAATGGAGACCTAGTAGAATTGCTTGTGCCTCCGATTCAATGTTCGATCCCTCTTGAAGTTTTTTCATTGTCGTCGCTATAGTTTCCCATCTATGATCTCGGATAATATTGCCTGCTCCTGAGGCCCTTGGAGGCCCAATCAAAGTTTAATTTTACCCACCTGGGATCTGGCAGGTTCCATCTAGCTTTAGATCTCAAGATTGAAACAGGCCTGTAAGCTCTGCTTCCCATAAACGGGGGTCAAGTTTTATTTTTTAATTTTAGATTTTTATTTTAAATTTTTTTGGGTTAATAAAATAAAAAATAAACAATATATATATTTTACATTTTTGGCAGTCTCTAAGTATACCTTTTCTATTTTTTTAAAAATTTGTATATTGATACTAGTATCCTTCTCCATTATCAGTACCAGTCTCTAGGCAACATGTCTTAATATTTGAGGGTAACTTCAATAGATAATTGTCACAAAAATTTTGCTCCATTACTAGTCTCTTGGCAACATGCCTTAATATTTAAGGGCAACTTCGAATGGATAATTGTCACAAAAATTTTGCTTGATAATCAAGGTTGATCATCAAATTTAAGCCTCGGGACTTGGGAGACTATTGATTCATAGTATCATGTGAGTGTTTGTCTTGCAAGCCACAAGGCGACTAAAGTCCAACTTTACAAAACATGGATGTGGGAGAACTGAAGTCCAATTGTGCAAGAGATGGCTACGGGAGGTAGAAATGTAAATGTCTATCCAATATTTTGGATGCACATTTGACCATATTTATTAATTAATTTAAATTCAAAATCATGTTATATTTTGACTTTCAATTAAATAATAGATACAGTCAAATGTGGATGGAGAATGTGGCTGCAGCAGAAGTAGGAGCTATTGGATTGTCATTGGATGACATTGATGAGGTAGAGGAGTCATTGCCATCTAGCAACAGGATGGAGGTCGAGCTGGAGCCTAGCCTTCTATGCCAAGTGAGGAGCTGCAATGGAGTGCAAGGATTAGAACCTCTCCCAATTGTTCACTAGATTAGGGAAGAGGAAGATGTAAAATGTTGTAATATGCAATTTATGAATTATGATGATGATTTTCAAAGGCAAACGCCATAAATTTATAGTGGTTGCCAGCTAAATATTGTATCAGGATTCCACATGATGATGTGATTTTGTACTCAATTTGTATTCAAATGAATCAAATCTAATAGAAAACACTTTTGTACTCATTTATGGACTCATTGGATACATTTTGCCATTGAATTTTGCAAAAAAATGTGTTTTTAAAGAAATTTAAGCAATTTTTTAAGTTGCCAAAGTTTTTCTTCTGAGTCACAAATTTTGGATCTGTTGAGTTTTTGTCGAGTCTAAATCTACAAACTATGAAAATGCCAGCCAGATTAGCCAGTGAAAATCCAAGAGGAAAGAGTTCAAGAAGTTAGTATGAATTTCAAGAGAATCATCAGAAGAAGGCTGCTAAAAATGTGAATAAGTCTGGAGTCGTGGTGGATAGTTGAGAAAGTGAATTCTAGAAGGGAAAGTTAAAGAAGACTCTATCATGGCATATGTTTGTGTACTGACTTTTGATGTTGAGTTTGAAAGTAAAACTCAATGTGTATAAAATCTTGTTCATGATTGATGTCTATGTAAGCCGGTGATAGGGACACTCCGTGAATTATAATAAAATGAATACTAATCAATTTTTTGAGACCTTGACGGGATAGGTTGTAGCTGCCATTGAAATGGAAAGCAAAGTTCCATGTTAGGTTGTAGTCTAGGCAACCATCTTGGTTTTAGTTGGATGGTGGTCATCTTTATTGTAATGGGATGACGCCACCTTCATTGTAGTGGGGTGGGTCGGTTGTAGCTGAATTTTCCTTGATCACATGTGCTTGGGCCTGTTGGAATGGTTGTAGCCCTTTGGGGAGAGGTTGTGGCCCTCTCACTCTATGTATGTGAGTCAAGTTTTGGTTTGGATGTTGAGTCCTATGCACATGTGTGTAATGTTTTAGTTAGTGAGTGTTAGGTGTTGGAGTGGTTGAGAATAGGAGGATATAAAGTTTCTCTGGTGATTGAATTATTGCTTTGTCCAGGCTGGTTGCAAATTGTGGTAATGGTTGTGTTTACTCATTTTTGAAAATTTGTAAAGCATTCATATGTTAAGTCATTCCCATCCTTTATTCGTCATTATTCATGCTTTCTTTCTAAGTCGCGCCTCCTTACTTAGTCATTTTCATTCATAGTCGGCGATCTCCTAACTTTTTGAACCTCCGTCGGCGGATTCAAAAGTTCCTAAACTTCCCGATTCCTTGACTCTTCACAAAACATGTGTCTTAAGGTTTATCTTAATGGTCTTGTGTTGTCTTGTTAAAAGGAAGTCTTCTGTTGTCGGAGGTTCGGAAGTTCTTTGAAATTTTGAACCCTCGGCCTTTTGGTTCAAGAGTTCCCAAAATTTTTGACGCCCTGACTCAACACGTCCATTACTTCTATAGCACCATCTGTCAAAGTTATTGTTGTATACTAAGAAGTGACACCTGTCAATTTGCAATAAATTTGGAATGTTGGGAAAGGTGTGGGCACTCTTTTCAGAGGGAAACAAAGGGGATTATTTATGAATTTTGAAGTATGATCCGCCGCCAGAATGGAAAGAAATTTATGGAGCAATTAATAAGATTTGATACAAGACTTAGATAAATTTATCACCTTGTAAGGAAAAGCCTCATTATACCGTGAAGGAGATACGTTGAAGGAGCTTCCAGTCTATCCACTAATGGAGAATTCACATAACTCTTCGCATACAGGTCAGGATAATTGGTTTTCCTCCTCGCTCTTTCTCTCTTGTTGTGATAGTATAATTGTGATTCATTGGTTTGGGAAAAACAACTTCTTTTTCATGAATCTGGATAGCGCTTTTTCCTCAAATATATTGTGGACCTCTTTTGTGTCCTTGACTGGTTCGGAGTTATTTGCTTTTTGGTTTCTTAAACTAGTAAAAATGAAATATAAGTTCCATGGGTCTCCAGTTGTTTCTATTGTGGAAAAAGGTCTATCAAAAGTGAGGGATATGAAGCTTGGTCATGTGGACTCAGAAGATTTCTGGGAAAGAATGCAATGTGAAACCAGGCCCTCCCTTGTGGAGAAAATTGTAAGCAGTGGGTTAGACCAAGCTGGAGGTTTCCCACTTTTTGTGCCTTGCCCAGACCTAGTCGTTGCATGCGCGAATAATTACTTCCCTGATACACAGGAGATACGAGCCTCTGATGGCTTTATGATAGCGAGAATTGATTGAGAAGTTATTTCTTATGCTTTGAAATTAGTGGATTATGAGGAATTTGTCGATGTTTCTGTTACTACTGGCTGGGGATTTTACTGGGATAAGAAAGACTGGTGTCAAAGTCATATTGCAAAAAGCTGACTGGAAGTTGAGAAGAAAGGGAAGTCTAGGCTCCCTACCAGTTTGAAAAGAGGCCACTTTAAGGAGGAAATCTCTGATATGATCACTCTACTACATCGTGTTGTTGGGAGTGATGAATCTGATTCTTTTGAATATTGGATGTGCCAATTCATTTTACTCATTTGTGGTGATCAACACATAGACTGGGCTAAACTGACAAGCAAACACATGCACGAGTAGCTAGTGAACTTTCCACAGAAGGTGACTTTTTATATGTGTTCTCGTTTGGTTTACATTCTGGCTAGTAGAAAGGTTGTTTGGCCTGGTTTGAGGACCCAAGGGTCTCCCACCCCAGACACATGTGTATTGTCTTTTCCCATTGTTACAGAAGAGCATTGGAATGAAAGACTTTCGCAAAGTGAATGATGCTTTCCTCATGTTATCTATGAAGAAAATTGAAGGTTCCTTGGAGAGAAGGTTTTCCCCTGAAGCGGCTACTCTAGTAATGAATTTTGGAATTTTTTATATTCAATTTGATTGCTTTTCATATTTGAGAATGGGGGGTTATAAAAATGCCCCATTGAAATTGCCGAGATACCCTTCGGATTTTCTTGTGCTTTTAGAAGTTTGCCACTAGATGGCGGTCATGAATGCCAAATATCATGCCATGAAGAAGAAGGGGTCCTACTTTCCTGTGTCCATATCTTTCTTTTCTTGTAAAAGTAATGACAGTGCCCGAAATGTGGAGAAGTTGTTGGCGGAGTATAGTTTCCACTCATTGCCTGTAAGATTAGCTTTTGACAGTAAGAATTTTGTGAAAAAGAATATGCACGGAAGCAGTCTATACTTGCATAAGCCTCATCTCGAGGACTATTGGGAGGATTGCGTGGATGAAAGAGAAGTGCAGAGAAGGAGCTGGATGAGGTTGATCATCGACCAAGTCCATGCTTTTGACTTGCCATTACGAGCCCTTGAGAGTGTAGATGATAACTCGGACATTTTGGATGAAGGTTATCATGGTGCTGCTTTGCAACCCCTACCTTGAGTGCGATGGTTGGAAAAAGAGGTCACGGACCTGATGATTCGTTCTTTCCATGTATTAAGGAGAACTGAAAAAATGGCTTGACAGGAAGTTCAGGGAATAGACGGGCTCTTCAGCCTCAAAGGAATCAGCTGTGAGAGAACAACGTAAATCTCAAACTACTCATACTCCCAGAAGCACATCGAGTTTGGACCCAACTCTTCATAGAGTTGGCTCACAATCGGGTGGAGATGGCGAGCAGCCTAAGGATATAAGGAGATTGAAAACTACCTGTGAGCAGGGTAGCTAGCCTGTGCTTCCGAATGTAATAGTTGATGAGATTGGCTGCTTCGCAATTGCAAGCAGACCATGTGCCCCCATCTAACTCCCTTGCTGCAGATAATGATTCTTTGATTTTCAATCAGATTGGTGAAGATGATGTGCTTCAGTCATTGTTTGGTAATCCAATTTCTCCTGGTTTGAGTGATCCTTCAGAGCACAATATCCCTCCTGTGCATTCGGATGGTATGGTTACTAGTGTTTCCTCTTCCTCATCTCCTGCTTGGTTGAGGAAAGTTGTTGAGAAAAAGAAAAGGTACACCGCCATGATTGACACTGATATAGACACCGTGGCCAAACTATTGCAAGATACACCTAAGCCGAAAAGGGCTAAAAGGATGTCAAGAATAGTAGCAGATCCTTCTACAGGGCATCACATTTTGGAAATTGTAGATCTCGTGGGCGGCAAGAATGAAGATGAAGCGACTGACGCTGACTTCAATTTAAGTCAAGTTGATATGGGACCTTCAACTGTTGAAGGAGAAATTTACCACTAAGATCTTTGTTAGTAATTTGTCAAAGAGAATTAAGAAAGAACAATAGGAGAATGCCAAATTGCAAGCGTAGGTAAAGTCCTTGACTTTGTTTATTCAATCTATCTTGAAAATTACCGCCCAACCTACAGATGAGTTGCCAAGTATAAACACGGATGACCCATATCCTAATCTATTACAGCAAATTAAACGGTCCCAAGCTCTGAGCAATGTCGTCGAGCAGTAAGTAGAAAAGGTAACACTTGATGGTCTAATTTATATCGAGGAATCTGCAAAACTATATAATTCTATTTCTAGCAAAAGAGAAGCATTGGCCACCGAGTTGCATATTGTAAGAAAAGATAATAGTAGCCTTTTTATGGTTTCTAAAGAAGTGCAGGAAATGGCCGATATGGACATCAATATTCTTGTGGCCGAGAAAATTTTGAATGATCCTATAGAAATGAAAACTATTGCGTGGTTGGACACGCTTGAATGGAAAATGTCTGTAATAGGAGCGGTAGAGGAAGAAATGAGAAATACCCTAATTTGTTATTTCACATATCAAAGGTTCCTCAAGGGCAACTTTGCAATCCTAGATATAGAAGCCTTTGAGGAGGATGAAAACAAATTGCTCGAGATAAAAGAGATAAAGCTAAATTTCAAGAAGACGGTCAATGAAGAAATGGTGGCCATTGATGTGATCACCGGTGAATTACTTGGGAAACTTGGAAGATTAGCGACTTACATCAGGACTTTCAAAAGTGAAATAGATGAGGTTCATAAAAGAATAATAGATGCCGATCGGATGATAAGCAAGAGGAAACTTCGGGCTGGTATGACTGGCTGTCCAAGCGGCCAAACATTATCACCAATCATTGGTAGGTATCGAACGTATAAAGTGAAGTTGCGAGCACAGGAAAACCAAGTGACACTGGTAGATTCAGTTTTTGAAGACGGACAAGGCAAGAAGGAGCGGCGCAAAGGGAGACTCACCTCGATGATGATGTGGTGATTATCAATTGATTGATTTCTCATATGCTTTAGTATTTTTATTTTTGCAAGAAAACTATTGGCTTTGGAGAGCCGTTTCTCTAATTTATGTTTATTTTAAAAACATCTTTAAATTGGCTCTCCCCAAGAAGCCGTCATTATTTTTGAAAACAGTTATGGTGATGAGGCTATATATGTTAGAAGCCTGTCGATGTTAAGGATCTTTTGGCAAACTTTGTTTTTGTTGGAGATCAATTTTGATGTGTTGTTACTTTTAGCTACTTTGATATATGAATTGAAGTTGGTCCAGTGGGAATTTAATGATCGTAAACTTTGTGTTATGCTTATCTAGATGTCTATTCTTCCTATGTTGAATATATTGCTGATTCACTGATTATTAATTCTGTGTTAAAGTGATTGGATGATTCTATTCTCGCTCATTGCTATGGATATTTATCTTTCGATGAATGGTTTACAGTAGTGATCGTATAATAATTGATGAGATTCTTTATTAGTGTGATTGAGGATACTGCTATCGAAGTCTTTGCACTTCTTTAAATTCAGTTTATGATGAGATTCATTGCCTTTATGCTTTCTGGTTAAAAGCACCACCTTTCTGCTTTTTGGTTAAAAGTATATCAAATTTTCATTCTTTGTATATCATTAGAAGGTAGCTGCACCTTATAAAACAAGTAGAGAATCATTGTAAAATATCATTACAATTGGTTCAATTGTTGGTATATTTGTCACTTGCATGGGCATGAAAATATAGAGTTAGGTGGAAAAATCTGTAAACCAACAGGTTGAACACCCCACTAATACCCTTGTGAAATTTTATACTCACTGTGAAGGTGGTCGAGTGGAAAAGCAATCCTAATACTTGGGTTTGGTCTATGAGCTAAGTAATAGTGAGTTCCAACAGTGAACAAATCTAGAGAGGCAGAGAAGTATTTTGTTTGTGAAGTAGAACATAGCAGTAGCTCTGACATTTGATTTTTTGGATGTAAAATTTTGAGAAAAATATAAACATAAAATTCTGTTATTTATTTCTGCAATTCGTCTCTCCCCTTTGGTTTTATCTTTTTCTCTCGTGTTTCTCCTCCTTTGCGCAACATTGTTGTAGCTTTCTAGGTAACCCCCTACCAACAAGTGGTATCAGACCTAGGTTAGGCTCCAGTTTTTTTGGTATTAAGAATTAGAGCTAAGGTTAGGGTTTAGTTTTCTGGGTCTTTAGTTAGTGCCCTAGATTTTTTTGGGTTTTATTAGTCTTCTTCAGATTCAGCTAAATGGTAGGAGGGGACAACAAAAGTTGGTAGTAGCCACCAAATTTTGATGGGCAGAATTATGACGTTTGGGCAAAGAAAATGAAGACAATATTAGTGGCAAATGACCTTTGGGAGCTGGTCATTAATGGTTTCATAGATGTTAGAGACCAAAATGCTTATGTAGCCCTAACAAATGCCCAAAAGAATCATCTAAAAGAAACAAGAATGAAGGATGCAAAAGTCCTTAGTCTGATTGAGGCAGCCTTGATAGAGGCTATCTTCCCCTGATTAGCAGCAACTAATTATGCAAAGCAAGCATGGGAGATTTTTTAAACAATTATAAAGGAACTGACAAGGTGTAAAGTATGCATTCCATAACAAAAGTTACTGAAGTAAATAATCCACTTATTTACATCAACTCAAGTAAAAAGATAGCTCTCATAAACATTAATCAATAATATCATTAAATCTTACAAATCATGTGCTTAATCCAGGTGTTAGCACTATAAAGAATATACAATGTTCATTTGGCTTTCTTGCTATAAATCATCCAATGATAATTACAAGGAACAATATAAGAATAATAAATCAATCACACTCTCCAGCCGTCATCGACCCACATGGTCATCTGCAAGCCGAGAGACGGGAACATGGCTCAGGCGCTTTTCTGCCCAATCATGAAGCAATTACACTTCCCTGGATCCCTTCATGACACGAAGGAAACCCAGCACTGCACGAAACATCTAACAACCTAGAAACAACTGGCAGGAGGGAATACCCGATGCAACCTGAAGTCTAAATGCAAATCTAAATGATGACGTGAAAATGTCTCACAATAGGATGTGGCAGAGATATATATAAATAAAGTTTTGCTAGACAAATATTCATCTATTTCAATGAATTCCCAGTTTGGCCAAGCATATAAAATAGTTTAAGGTCAAATCTCGAAAAGAGGCAAAGCCATCTTTGTTATCCCACATTCGGCATCTTAGCCCAAGAAGTAACCCCAAACACACACAAAAGAGAAACTACTTTCTTTTCAAATAAAACTAAATCTTTTCTTTTAAACAATCAAAATGAATTCTCTTTCAACCAATAATTCTAATGAAAAAAATTAAGCATATGTTTATTCAAGATGCATAAATAAAACATAAACTAAAGATAACTTAACTCATTCCATTCTTAATTACCTCAAAAAAATCTTGTGTCTAGATCTTTTATCACATACTTTTGCCTACATACAACTACACATTCTTTACTTTTGCTCTATCAACTAGAATACATTTCAAGAATTAAAATCAATAGAGATTCACTTATTCGTTCAAGATGCATACAAAAACCTATAAACTAGTCATAACCTTTATCCCACATTTTAGACATAATTTCTCACCATAAACATATCTACGTCTAGAATTGCATAATCGCAAGCAAGTACATAATTTCATACAATCAATTGGCGACAGGGATTTATGAAGGTATATATAGAGTTTAACAACGTCATATTTGCCAGTAAAACATCATTAAGTGAAAGCATAAGAGAAAGATTGAATAAAATATATCCCAACTCTGCTATGGGAAACCTACTGTTTGCTAAATGGAAACTGTTAAGTTCGCTACAGGATTACATAACTGTGAAAAATGATGGTGACAGGAATAAACAATTGTTGCAGGAAGGAATGAACAACCATAGGATTATGATGAAGTATGCCACAGGGATTATTAATCTGCTCTTATATATTAATATACAATTTACTATTGTAGGAAAGCGGTAATACTTATTACAGGAAGTTAGGGATACATCTACAGGTAAATAAAATTGTCGCTACAGGCATGACTAAATAAGTTGTGACAAGGATAAGTTAAGTCTGCTTGAGGAACAACATGATTGCTATAAGAATTTAGAGGAAACAACTACGAAAAAAATATGAGTGGGTCAATATTAAAGTGGTGGTTACACCTACTTATACTATTTTGAGGTAACAATTAAAGAATTGAAGTGGTTAGATACACATGGGTTGCATCCTAAACAAAGATCTTTCTATTTATTAAGCTTAGATAGACCATTGGGAGAGTACCAAATTTACTAAAAAAAAAACCTACCTCTGGCGCTAAGAGAAACAAGATAGGTGAAGAAAAATGAAAGCTTAGTCAGAAGCAAGTCATTTAGGCACAATAACTTCCAGCCCATTTACGATTAAGAGAGGCCAATTTCACACCAATAGAGGCCGATTCTAAAGTTGCAGAGGTTTGAATTAAACCAAGGAAGAACTTAGGTCGCTGACAGGTTGGCCCAAGCCTTCGCAGGCTGTCACTGTCTAACCAGGCCAACCCATATTCAGGGGGCGTCTAAAATCTTGACGGGGTTGATTACATATATAGAAGCTGAATAATAAACAATGAAAGAGCCGAACCTTTGCAAGAAGGGCGTCGATCTGCCTAACAGTCCACAACTATGATAAGAGGTCACAAATGCATTTTTTTGTTTACTCAGACCATTCAAATTGCAAGGCCGAAGAAAAAGGAAAAGTCTAAAAAGAACACATCATAGGAACTAGTTGCTCAACAAACATACATGCCACACTGCAAAACAGGAATCTGTGTCGATCATCTACACCGACAGATAAAATGAGGCATGAAAATATAGGAAATCCACTTCAATCAGTGAGACATTCTAACAAAAGACTAGGTCATTCAAATAGATAACCAGGCCGTGGAAATACCATAGAAGGCCGCATAGTGCACAAAGTCAGACCAAAAGATTGAGGCGGACCGATTAAATTTATAATACAACAGGTAGTTTGTAATAAAAGATAAACTGACAACATCTTCTTTTGAGGCAATATTTATATATTTTATCCATTCTATGAAACATTTAATAGGCACAATTACAGTAAAATATACTTAAGAAAATACCTGGCATTCGTAAATTCTCCTCACAGATAGATTTTCTGCTTCCTGTTATAACTGAAATTCCTCTATTGATTGAAATTTCCCTCCTATCGCTACTGGTCACCGTCCTCCCTTTTCTCTTTTGTTGCTGATTGAAGATCTTGTCTTCCTTTCTGTTGCTCCCTGAAACTGTGTATATCGTTTTGTTGTGCCTTGTCTTTTATCCATGATACCCTCTCTCTCTATTTTCTGTTGTAATTTTAGAATGAGCCTTTTATTGATTTAACTTCGGTTACCTCCAGTTTTGCATGCTTTTTGGCGTTCCAAGCAAAATATTTTTTATTAAAATAAATAAATTTTTATTACTACCGCTCCCAATTTTGCATGACAAGATTATTATTATTTTTAGATCTCTATTTATAATATTTTATATATTTTAATACTATATATTTATCTTTGTTAATAGATATTTATTTTTAAGTTTCACAAGGAATATTCACAAGTATAACAAAGGATATTTATATATGTTTATTAGTCAAATTATTTAAATAAAGAAAAACACATCTAATAATTATTTATAATACAAAGTATTTAACTTATGCAATTCCAATATATCTAAGTCAAAAGAACGTTGTTGATGATTGTTTTTTGACAAGTCAACAATAGAGTAAAATATAGAGTATCCAACTCTCTCTTGAATAAAGCTCTTCAAAGGCTGAACTATGTGATCCACTCCAAGGTTCCTTATTTATGATGATTAACTTAGTGATTACATGTGATCTTACTGATAATCACAAAGGGACTTACATTAGACTTCTTCTTCATTCATTAGCTCATTCCTCCTTTCAATGTGGATGATATATCAATAATAAAGAAAAGCAAAAGATAGGGGTTCAGAAAGGCTAATCTAAGGCTAATGAAGCAATGATGCTGCTTTGAATAGACAAACTCCTGAATCAACCTAACTCCACTTCGCCAAAGATACCTACAACTACATGAAGTTGGTGAAATCTCCTAAGGTACGCGAATGGTTTTTAAATCATGAAAGCTTATACAAACACCCATTAAATGGCGTAGTTCAAACAAGCATCCACAATCGAACTTAAGCAAATGATAAGGTTCAGACTAGCTTTACACAACACTTCACCAGGGATGAATGTTAAAAGTATGAGCTAGGAGTTGATCAAATATTCAATACAAACATACTTTACATCAAAGAGCTTCTAATCTACTTCTAATCTACTTTGAAACATCTCTCCACTCCATCAAGATACAGGAAACCATGTTATTTCATAAGACAACACTTAACACCAAATGAGTTCCAATGTCTTTGAATTAATCTTGAGAAATATTTACAACTTCAAGTCCTCTCAGAGAATTTTGAGTCTCTCCTATTCTACTCCTACTTGTCTACAAACTGAACTACTGACTCCTTTACAAATGAGGCAACAAGGCCTTTATATAGTGGCCCAGAGTTACAATGAATGGCTAGGATCATTTCACGTAGCCAAGGGCTCAGATCATGCCACCTCAGTAGGTAGTTACAACAACTTGCTAGTTTTAGTACATATGAGAGGCAATGAAGGCACGCTTTCCAAGAGGATAAGACAATGTGATTTGGGAAAAACGGAGGTAAGATGGACGACGGAAGGTATGAATAGCTTCATGCTTTGATACTTTACTTGGTAATGAAGGCGGAGTGAACACATGATAAGTAGATAATGGAAAATGATGGATTTTAGACGGAGTGGGTAGGAACACCAACATCTTGACCTTGACTTGTATGTAGTGGCTACGGTTGTTTGAAAAGGATATTGACATGGGAATACTTCAAATGATTCATAAGGACTTCAACTTATCCTTCTGGAGTATGCAATGAACAACAGGACCATATATGATTCAGACATCAGACTTGAATTCATTATTAGATGAAGAATGCAACATAGATGGAGACCTTATTGCTTTCAAGTGGGATGATAAGCGGAATAACGAAGGAATGGAAATATGCAGAGATGCTTATGATGGAACAGAAGCGGAAACATGAATTACCTTGAGATTTTCACTTGATCTAGACTCACAAAGATCTTCCTAGCAACTTCGGGATCATTAAGATATATAAAAGTATAATACCTCAAAATACTTCAGTCAATAACGAACAACTGACTCATCTCCCAAGAGCAAGCAGTCATGCTATCTAACACTAGCAATGGAATCCATGGGAAATCCATCAATCATGACCCAAGTTTCTCAAAGGAACACATAAGAATCCATAAAATTAAGATTTGGCATTTTAAAACATTATGATCAAAAGATAATAGTGTCAAGACACAATAGATGATTAGTTTCCAAGTCAAATCCAAAGTCTAACAAGATGAAAAATAGAAAAAAAAAATATCTTCAGGTTCTAAGACTTTCATGAATGGATGTCTAGGAAAGGAACTAACATGTTATCCTGAATCAAAACCAGAGCGTGTGTTTAAGATAACATCACCTTCTTACAAATAGGAAACCCGACGCGACAAACCAAACTAAAAACAAAACAACTAACCTAAAGCAAAGCAAAAACACCAACAACTAAGCGAAGAAAAAGACAAGAAGCAAGCAAAACTAAGCTAAGGACAAACAACACTTGAGTCAAATGACTTCAAGGAAGCAAATTTACTCTAAGACGCAACATGAAAGAAAACCCTCCTCTAACCTAGCTATGTACAAACAACAAAGAGATGCAACCCAGAACATTGAGTATACACATGCCCTAGCATGATTTTCCAGTATGAACAAGAGTAATATTGCAACAGTGACAGTTCTCAATTGGGCAAATTCATCCTTGAACTAAGAGAAAAATTCATCTTTTAGGCGACAATCCTCAAACATAGGAAAAATTTCTGGCGGTATTATGATCAATTGAGGATTCTCGTCAGGACCATGATCTATCCAAATGCAGGTTGTTCTACCCAAACCACCATAATCAAATTCATATTCAATATGTTCAAGATGTTCAAGATCATCATCAATATTACTATCAATACTATCGATGCTATCAATTAGAAGTTCATGATGTTCAAATTCAAAGTTCCTCCAATCAATAGAAGGGAAAGATACAACTTGATGCTCGTTGTTTTCAATGAGACATGGCCTACCATGCATTTGATCATATTCTAAGCACCAGTTGGGAGGTCGCCATTGATGATTAATGAACTTCTCGTCTTCTTCGTATTGTATGATTTCATCGTCGAGTTCTTTTGTGATCTCGAGCAACGGTGTCAACAACTTCTTGATCTCAACATCCATAGCAGCAACATGCTCTTCAACTGTCTGTATTTTCTTTGGCTTGATATCTTCTTGCATAATGACGGAAGCGTCGAGCATCCACCCGAATTGCTCTTGTCTATTCATAGGCTCTTCATCAGCATACTCTTGAATGATGACTTCTAAATTCTTTTGCAATGCTTCTAACTCATGATCTTATAATGTCTTCTGTACTTCTTGTAGCTCATTCTCAAGGATCTCTTGATGTAGTGTAGATGCATACCCCTCAAGAAACTTATCTTCGTCAAATTCAGGTTCCTGCCACAAGCTCGAGCTTCTTTCTTCCTTAATTACTGCTTCAAGTGATCTGACATCTTCTAAACCTTGTTTACAATCCTCTAATGCTTTTGATAACTTCTATCTGAATGCTTCTATCTCTTCAGGATTGACAAACTCATATTCATATTCCTTCTCACTAGTACATTGCTTATCAAGATTCTTCGTAGTAAAGACTTCTTCCTCAACAGGTACACTAGCTTCTACTTCCTGCATGGCTTGATGGATTGCTTCCCAGCATTTCTCACAAGTATATTCCAAATGATCTGTATCATGCACCCTACACTAATTTCTAGAAATCAATATGTCGTCAACAACTAAATCCTTGTAATTCTTCAATTCCTCTTTACTTTCTCTTTCATCTTCTTGAATGCTACACCATCGACAGGAGTATTAGGATCTATCTTTGAAAACACTACTGGCTCATGTACTTGTAAGAATGAAATCTTCCTTTGCATTTCTAAATCCATCCTCGATAAGAATGTTATACAATCTTCTTCTCTATGATCATTTGTATTATGAATACGACATCCATATTTGCACTCGAAGTCTTTCAAACTCTTGCCACCAAGACGCTCATTCAGAGACCACCATAGTTGGAGAACAATTGGAGTTGTATTCACAGGATCATACCCAACAACTTGCTGCATATTCAATCTAGAATCCATGGTTGAGAACTTCACCTTCTGATTTTTTGTATTTTTTACTTTTTTTGCCTTTTTTGGATTTTTTTGAAATTTTCTACTTTTTTGTATTTTCTGAAATATCAATCCACCACTTCGGAGCATCTTGTTGCTCTGCTTGAATTGAAGAATATCCACATTTCGGCCCTCCTTCTAGCGCCAAAAATGTTGATGATTGTTTTTCAACAAGTCAACAATAGAGTAAAACACAGAGTATCCAACTCTCTCTTGAATAAAGCTCTTCAAAGGATGAACTATGTGATCCACTCCAAGGTTCCTTATTTATGATTTATGATGGTTAACTCAGTGATTACATGTGATCTTGCTGATAATCACAAAGGGACTTACATTAGACCTCTTCTTCATTCATTAGCTCATTCCTCCTTTCAATGTGGATGATATATCAATAATAAAGAAAAGCAAAAGATAAGGGTTCAGAAAGGCTAATCTAAGGTCAATGAAGCAATGATGATGCTTTGAATAGAAGAACTCCTGAATCAACCTAACTCCACTTCGCCAAGGATGCCTACAACTACATGAAGTTGGTGCAATCTCCTAAGGTACGTGAATGATTTTCAAATCATGAAAGCTTATACAAGCACCCATTAAACGACGCAGCTCAAACAAGCATCCACAATCAAACTTAAGCAAATGATAAGGCTCAGACTAGCTTTACACAACACTTCACCATCGATGAATGTTAAAAGCATGAGCTAGGAGTTGATCAAATATTCAATACAAACATACATTGCATCAAAGAGCTTCTAATCTACTTTGAAACATCTCTCCACTTCATCAAGATACAGGAAACCATGTTATTTCACAAGATAACACTTAACATCAAATGAGTTCCAATGTCTTTGCATTAATTTTGAGAAATATTTACAACAACTTCAAGTCCTCTCAGATAATTTCGAGAGTCTCTCCTATTCTACTCCTACTTGTCTACAAACTGAACTACTGACTCCTTTACAAATGAGGCAACAAGGCCTTTATATAGTGGTCCAGAGTTACAATGAATGGCTAGGATCATTTCACGTAGCCAAGGGCTCAAATCATGCCACCTCAGTAGGTAGTTACAACAACTTTCTATTTTAAGTACATATGAGAGGCAATGAAGGCACGCTTTTCAAGAGGATAAGATAAGATGGAATCTTTTAGAGCATCTTCAACATGGACGTCCTCTTGTCTTCTTGCTTGTCAAATGATGTGGTGACTTGTGATTGGCTTGATGATGAATGTCTGCCATGTAGGTGCCACCTTGGCATATTCCCAAATTGTATCATCTTGTATGAGTTCTTCGATGTGATTGCTTTGAACTTGAATGTTTGGGAATGTATCTTCAATGATCTTGCCTTATTCATTCTTCTTGTAAACTAGATGTATGATAGATATTGCTCATTTGACTAACTCTGTAATGCTTCTTCTTCTTGTAGGTAAGTTGATGTTGAGTAATGTAGTAGGAGATATGATAATGATGCTTCCTTCATGACTTGAAGTAGGAGATCGCTCTTAGACTTGAAGATCAAAGAAGCACTTGAAGTATGATTGATAGATATCCTTGACATGATGCAATGGATGATGAAGTGCTCCAACTTGATATGATCTTTTGGAGTGTAGATATTGATGACAACACCTTCCTTATATGTGGAGTAGTTGACTTCTAAAGGAGACTTGAAATTGAGAGCACTGGAGAAACTTGAAACTTTATAGATGCCTTTAATGATGAAGAGAAGTTCCTTTGGAGCAGCTACATGCTAATCTTGAAGGTTGAAAGAACTTGAAGTGAAGTGTGGATGAAAGCCTTGTCTTGTGATCATGATGCAATTGAAGATGAAGTATGTTGATCTTGAACTTGAAGTGATCACTTTGAGCAGCTTATGATGTTTTCTCCACATGGCAACTTGTTGACTTCACTCCTAGCATGAAGGTGACTCCGGATGTTAGCTCCTTTGCTGATTCCTTAGCTCCAATCACACTCTTGCAACACACAAGGAAGGAGACAACATCAATCCTTTTATTGATTTCATAATACATAGGGATCATTCAACATTCTTATCATCAAATTGACTTCACTTTGGATATCTCAATGGCTTCAAACATAAAATGATGATACTTCTCAAAGAATCTACTTAAAAGACTAACTTAAACCACTTTAACATTAGGCGCAACAGATAGGGATGTTGAATCCTTATTAAAATTGCCTAAAACTTCAATCAACACCTCTTGCCATCAACTTCCAAAGTGGCGCAGCAGTTGAAGATTTTGTATCCTCCTTCAATAATGTTCAAACTTGGATATGGTGCAAGGGTTAGGGTGTTTGATTTCTCATCACAAACTGATCCTCCTCATAATGGTGCATTGGATGATCATTTTAGATTCTCCTTGAAACTCATTGAAATATTCACTTCATCTTCATGAACATGGCGCATTGGATCAGGTTATTGATCTCTTCTTAGTTTTAGTGCACTAGATGGAGATTTCTGGATCTTCTTAACACTGGCGCATAGGATCAGGTTCTTGATCTCTTCTTAGTTTTAGCGCACTAGATGGAGATTTCTGGTTCTTCTTAACACTGTCGCATAGGATTAACATCTAGTTTCTCCTTGATACCACCTCTCTTCAATTAACATAGATCCTTTATCATAATGTATTGGACAGGGCACATTAGATCAGCATTTTATGCCTGCCTTAAAACCTTTTCACAAAGCTTAAGTCCAACATGAACCCCCTCTTTTGGCGCAGTAGATCACAATTCTGTTATTTCCTTGATAAACAATGTTAAATTCAAATAAACTCTTCCCAAAGGCTGGCGCATAGGATCAGAAATTCATCTTTCACTTGAATGTCTTTGTTAAATTTAACTTTATCATCCTTCAATGATAGCGCATGAGATGATGATCTTGATACTTGCTAGATAGCCTTTGACAAAACTTAAATCCAACCTCATTCTAAGGTGGCGCATTGGATAAGGATATTGAGTCCTTGAAAATGTGTCAAAACTTGCAATCAACAACCTCCTTAAGCTGGCACAGCAGATGGAAATATCAGATCTTCTTGAACTTAAGTCTGACTTCCTCTACAAAGTGGCGGATTGGATGGCACTTTTGGTCACTTCTTAAGATTTCAGCTTTTACTTATCATTTGTAGCTGCGCATCAGATCAACATCTAGAGTACCTCTTGATACGTCATAAAATTTGCACTTTGATGCCTAAAACTATCCTCTCCATATAGGCGCATCAGATGAAGTTTTAGTTGTCTACTTGAAAGATATTCTAAAACTTGATTTGAACTTTACCTTATGATGGCGCACTGGATGAGACTTTTGATCTCTGATGGATCAATATCATTAAATTTGAGGAGAAATATGTCCAAAAAGGTGCATTAGATAAAGCAGTGAGGATGTTAGATATCTTCTTGAAGTTTGATTCTTTGTAATCAGCAACTTATCCACATGTATTGCTTCAAGCGCATAAGATCTTTATGATAGTCTTTCCTCAAAATGCTTTCAAAACTTGATATTAACTTCCTTTATGAGGTGGCGCATTACTTGACAAACTCAAATCACATAAAATCTGCACTTAAACAGTCAAAGGAACATCCTCTTATCCTGAGCGCATTAGTTAGCAATTTGGTCTTCTCTTGACCTTGGCGGACTAGGTAAGGATTTTAGATCCTCATTTGAAAGTGATCCAAGTGGCGCTTTGGTTTGGGCGCATTGCTTAGAGGTTTTGGATCCTTGTTTGAAAGATGCCTTGATGTTGGATCAAACTTCCCAACAAGTGGCGCATTGGTTCTAGATATTGATCTCTCTTCATCGCAATGGAGCATTAGATCAGGAATTGTGAATCCTCTTGAATGATCACTTTAAAACTTGAAACTAATCATCTCATCCTTGGGCGCATTACATGTGGCGCAATGGTTAGGCATTTTGATCTCTAGTTAGAAGACTCTCATTTCATCAAGATTTTGCGCCACTCTTATGTCTTGTCGCACTGGTTGAAGATTTCGTGCTCTCTTCAGTACTTAGCTATTTTTTCAGGGTCTCTCAGGGCAAGGTATATTGAAAAATATATTTAAGTATAAGAATTCTTATACTTTAAATATTTTTCAATATACCTTTCAGGATGTTTGAGATAGGTCTTGAATCCACCGGATTTAACATGCAAAATCTAGAATTTGGAGGATCCACCAGATTTCAGACTTAGTCAATTTTTTAGGATTTTAGGGTACCAGACTTAAGTCATTTCAGGATCTCAAACATACATCGGGATTCGTCTCAGTGTTCATTGTTTGGATGGAATTTGATCAAGACTCTTTGTTACTGCAAGTTCATGTTCTAGATGAGACTTCCAGTTATAAAGCAAAAACTTCTAGGAGAGAGACTTATTGTTGGATTGGCAGAGGAAACGAACCTAAGACATCATCCAAAACTAAATGCAAAGCATCAGAGCTCAAAAAAAAGGGGGGGGGGTCCCCATTTGCCATGGGACGTTGTGTGATTAGGTCACAACAAACGTAATATCACATACTTGGCCAACTTCTGTCATGTCCCCATATTAAGGCATTATTTAAATTAAAGATTTAAACATCATGATATATGATAAAATAAAATCGCTTTCTTGAAATATGGTCCATTCAAATGATAATTATGTATATATAAAATAAATAATTTTGTTATACAAATATTACTAATATACATTATTGTATTTATAAAATAATAAACATAAATATAAATATTATATATATATATATATATATATATATATATATATATATATATAGATATATATATATATATATAGATATATATAGATGTTAAATTATATATTATTATAATTATGATTATAAGATAATAACATATATGTATAATAATATAACTACAAATATTGAATTATATATTGAAATAAATATATGTTACGGTGGCTGTCCAAAGTATATATAAAAGAGGATCATATAGGAAGAGATACAATAAGCAACAATTACTAAAGATTAAAGCGGCGAATGACCAAAAACCAAATGGTGTGATTCCCATGTTTAAAAAGCAACAATTACCTTAGTAATTGGCAGCAGTCAATATAAACTCATTAATAAAAGATGCGATTGCAAGGACATAACCCTTCATGTAAGGAAACAACTCTTAGTGTATTTAAAAGGGAATCATTCCTTCTCTAAAAGGCATCAATCAAAAAGAATAAGAAACTTCTGATGTATATACTGGAAAAATATATATTTCAAGGCTGAGGTTTTAATAAAGTTGAATATTCAACAAGTAATGTTATGAGGCAGCGATCACCATGGGTCTTGATAAGAAATTCAAAGGGATTGATTAATGTGAGGAAAGGGCAGAAAATAGGAAACATATCTGCATAAGCATAAAAGGAATATATTCTGAACTTGAAATATATTCAGATCTGCACTTAAGTTATATGGAATTCAAGGAGTAATATCTGATTTTAATAGGTAGAAATATAGAAAAGGGATGATCTGAGTTTAATATATTTCTGATATAAATATATTCTAAATATAACAGTAAGCAAGAATAAGAGATGACCTAGGGAGAAGAATATAAGAGATATAACTTTGGAAGAATAAATATTTCTAAATAAAACATATATACATCTGATATATTTGTCAAGTGACTAGCATAACGGAAAGGACAATATATACAAGGAAATGGAAGAATAAATATAATACACAATAAAAAGAAACTGATATACAGGTCTGCAAGAAAGAAAAGCATTAAATTAAGGAAGGTTCCATTAATTTTCTTGTGGAATTAAGTCAAGACAAGGTACTCTCTAAACCTTTGTTTACTTGGAAATTGATAATTTAGAAAAAATTAGTGTTGTCCCAAAAGGGGACATTACATTCTATAAATTCAAAGAACATTCCGTAGCAATGACGATGCATATACTTAACTAACCATTAAACATCAAACACATTCATTTACCATATAATACGCTCAACACGATTAGCAACCACATAACGATGCACAATAAAACCTTACAATGATGCAATATGATATGAAATTACGTGAGTGTGTGCGTGCATCGGATTTATCCATCATGCCAATTCTTGCCGGGTGGCCAGAACATTTCTACCTCAGCCATGTTCTCGTTTTCGACATTTTCCTTGCACTCAGTCACACTTAGATTTTCATTAATAGGTTAGTTCCTCAAAATCATAGCCGAAGCAAAACAAAATGTACATCCATACTTGTACCAGTAATATTCAATTATTAAATTGACTTTTAAAATCACCCATTTATAACATTCATGACAGTTACTTTCACACGCTTGGAATCACTCATAGTAAATCATAGTAAAAAGTCCAAAGATCTAATTTATAATAAAGTAAAAAAATGAGATGTGACATTGGGTGAGATTGGTAAAACTACAGCTGCTCCGAAGAGATTTTGAAACCTTACAAATGAAGGATGGAGAGTCTATTCCAGACTTCCATACAAGGGTTTACACCTTGATAAATCAATTGAGGATTAATGGAGAAACCATGGAAGAGAAAAGGATTATTGAAAAAATCCTAAGGAGTCTGCCTTCTAGATTTGACCCCATTGTCATAGCCATAGAAGAGGCCAATGACTTATCCAAAATGACAGTTGACAAGTTGATGGGTTCACTACAAACCCATGAGTAGCGATTGAATAGATCTGCTCCTTCCCTAGAGCAAGCCTTCAAAGCTCAGAGTAGTGTGAGAGGTAGGGGAAGAGGAAGAAACAACAGAGACAAAGGTCAAAGAGGTAGACAAAGAAGCAACTCCGGAAGAGGAGACTCAAACAACCAAGAGGAGGCAAGTACCTCTCAGCCAACCTTCCAAGACAAGAAGAACATCAAGTCAAATTAGAGGTATGATAAAAGCAATGTGCAATGTTATTATTGTCAAAAATTTGGTCATTATGCTAGTGAGTGTAGGAAGAAATGGCATGACTAAGGGAGTCAAAATGCTAATGTAGCAAATGAGAACAAGGCTGAAAATGAAAAACAATCACATGTATTTATTGTATGCAACCTTGCTGAGTGGAGTAGTGATGAAGTATGGTATTTAGGCAGCACTTGTAACAACCACGAGTGGTAATAAAAATTTCTTTGCCTCCATAGATAGCAGCATAAAGACTGAAATCAAGATGGGGAACAATGAAAAAGTTCACATCATGGGAAGAGGCATAGTTAACATTCAGACCAAGCATGGTGAGAAAAAGAGGATCTAGGATGTCTATTATGCCCTAGGCATAAAACATAACCTATTGAGCATTAGATAGATGGTCCAAAATGGTTATAGAATCCTAATGGAGAATGGAGAGTGCATGATCTTTGACAAAAGAGGCAGCAAAAAAGTGATTGTAGTAGTGCAGATAACAAGAAACATAATGTTTCCTCTTAGAATGCATATTGAGTCTTCGACGCTATCTTTGGCATAGTCTTCAATACTGTATTTGGCACTCACAACAATCTGCCTTCAGGACGATCATTAAAGACCCATCCAAACTTTGGCATTTGAGGTATGGGCACTTAAGTTTTTCTGGTTTGAGTTTATTGTCCAAGAAAGACATTGTTAGAGGGCTATTGACTATTGTAGAGCCTGAAGGGAAATGTGAAACATGCATACTAGGAAAGCAACATAGGCAGCCCTTTCAATTAAGGTATTCTAGGAGAGCAAAAACACCATTGGAGTTGGTGCACTCTGATTTGTGTGGGCCTATGAAAACCCATACGTTCATTGGAAATACCTTTTTCATGACGTTTATAGATGATTATAGTAGAAAAATTTGGGTGTATTTCTTGAAAAACAAATTAGAAGCCTTCGATAAATTCAAGTGGTTAAGGTCTTAGTTGAAAAGCAAAGCAACCACTACATCAAAGCCCTCAAAATGGATAGAGGGGGAGAGTACATTTCCAAATAATTTATGAATTTTTGTAAGAATGAAGGCATAGAAAAATAGTTTACATCTAGGTATACTTTGTAGCAAAACGGAGTGGCTAAAAGGAAAAACAAAACCATCCAAGAGATGGCGACAAACATGTTGAAGGCAATAGAACTGCCTAATGATTATTGGGGTGAAATTGTAGCAACAACAATTTTATCTATTGAATAGGTGCCCCACAAAAGTTATTCATGGTATGATTCCACAAGAAGTGTGGACAAATGACAAATGGAGCGTGGAACACCTAATATGTATTCATGCCAAAAGAGAAGAGGCAGAAATTTGATGACAAAGGTGAAAAAATGCATCTTCATAGGCTATAGTGAAGAGTCAAAAACCTACAAACTATATAATCCCATCACCAAGAAAGTTGTGATCAGTAGGGACGTTGAATTTATTAAGAATGAATCATGGGATGGAATGGTAGATAGCTCCATGGGTATTTCAGTCACAATACCCCTTGAAGATGTAGAAGCTCCGGAGGAGAGCAACTCTGGAGGATCAACAACTCAGGAAGAAACTATCATAGAGTTATGGAAAACAACAGCTTCGGAGGAGTTCAACAGAGCAACAACTCCAGAGATCAGTAGCTCCGGAACCTTTCAGCAGAGTGAACACTTTGGTATTCATTCTTCTTCATCAGCATAGTAGTCAAGCAGCTTCGGAGGTAATTCAGATCTTACACTTGTCTCATTGATGCCATTAAGGACAAGGAGTGTGAAAGAAATTTATGGCAACACAAGGTATGTTGGTTTTAATGAAAATTTAGATTTTGCATTATTCTCTTATAGTGATCCAATGCATTTTGAGGAAGTTGTGAAAGAGTAGAAGTGGTGTACAACCATTGATGAAGAGTTGGATGCTATAGAGATGAATAAAACATGGGAGCTAATTGATTTACCCAAGGGTCAACAAGTGATTGGAGTTAGTGGGTCTATAAGACCGAAAGTATTGTTGAGGGTAAGATTGAAAGGCATAAAACAAGGCTGGTTGTTAAGGGGTACAAAAAACAACTAGGAAGAGATTATGATGAGACATGCACTAGTTGCAAGGTTGGAAACAGTTTGGACAGTTTTAACAATAGCAACCCAACACAAATAAAAGGTGTATCAAATGGATGTGAAGTTAGCATTCTTGAATGAAGTGCTGAAAGAAGAGGTGTATGTGGAACAACCACCTGGCTATGAAGTCCTAGGGCAAGAAGACAGTCTATAGGCTCCGGAAAGCTCTCTATGGGTTGAAACAAGCACCTTGGGCATGGTACAATAGAATAGACTCATATCTATTGAGCAATGGGTTTAGCAAAAGCAGCAGTGAATCCACACTCTACATCAAAGCAGCTCAAGGTGAGATTTTGATTGTTGTTTTGTATGTAAATGATCTGATTTTTATAGGAAACAATGACCTCTTCATTGCTGATTTCAAAGAGGTAATAAAAAATGAGTTTGAGATGACAAACTTAGGTCTGCTAAAATATTTGCTTCGCATTGAGGTCCATCAAACAGAGCATGGCATATTTATTTCACAAACTAATTATGCCAAACAGATTTTGAAGAGATTTAAAATGCAAAACAACAAACCTGCCCCAACATCGATAGCTACAGGTCTGAAATTAAACAAGGAAGACAACATCAATGAAGTAAACCCAACCCTATACAAAAGCATGGTTGGTAGTTTAATGTATTTAACTGCTACAAGACTTGATTTAATGTATGTTGTAAGTCTGATTTCTAGGTTCATGGAGAGACCTAATGACACACACTGGCAAGCAGGAAAGAGAATCTTAAGATATGTCAATGGAACCAAATGTAATGTCCCCTTCCTAGGCTTCGACAATTAGTGATGGCTAGCCTATTACCCGGGGTTCCTGTAGGCTAACATGGTGGTAAGGGGACTCCTCCTAGGAGGGTTTGGTGACATGGCAGTCCATCCATTGGGCATTATAGGTGTTGCATTGAGCGCGGAGATGGTAGTGGATTTATAGCGATGCTTTTTGGAGTGCATTCGGACACTTGGGCCGAATTTACTATTTTTAGACAGTGGTAGGTTGGACACTGACTTGGTTAGTGGACAATATTTCTATTTTGGGAATGTCGGTAAATGTAATGTTGATTATATCTCAGCTGTTAAGGTGGTGGTCCAGAGCGAATATTTTAAATAACGTTAAAAAGTATTTAAGTTAAATTAAAGATTTAATTAACATTATTTAATTTAATAAAGTAACCTTATGAGGGCGCCTAGGGAGTTATAAGATTTTTAAAAAAAGTGTGTTTAAGTTATAAAAAGGACATACCTTAAGTTGGGCACTCACCTTGGGAGACATAAGGGTTTTTTTAAAAATAAGGTTAAATTATATTTCCCTAAAGGAGGGCGTGGGTTTTGGAGGAGCATATAAAATGTAGTTTGGAGCTAATTTGGATTTGTGTTTTATATATTTATCTCATGTTTTGCTGGTTGGACAAAGTTCACTATTTTTGCTTCTTGAGGATGAGAACCCTCTTGGAGGACAGCATCTGCGAGGGTGAGAGATCTCTCTAGGATGTTTTGCTGATAAACTCACACTGGGGTTATGCTGGAGATTCATTGTTAATTTCTTGTTGACTTGAGCAAGGGTTTGATCGCTGATTTTTGTGGAACTAAAGAATGACAGATTTGGAAAGTTCTAATTACTGATTTGAGAGTTGTTTGAGAGGTGGATGTAATGCTCAATTCTTTCTATGCTAGTCGTACACCTCTAGGGGCTGTACATCTTCTTGGTATGCATTTTGGTGCTGGAAATCACTCTATATCTCCACTTCATGCAGCCATCTTGGGCGTTGAAGGTTTAGGGACTGAAAACTAGAAGTTTCCTTGCTGGTTGGAGAGTTAGCAACTGGACTTTGGAGGCCGTACCATTTATGTGGCATTGCTGGAAGGGTGCATGGGGTTTTGTGAGCTGGTGCTTTGGACTTGGGATGATATTCTTGCATGATTGGAGGCACCTAGGGTAGCATTCAACTGGGTTTCAAGATTTTGGCAACTTCATCACCGGAGCTAGGGTTTCTAAAGGTCTTTTATTGCCAAATATCTTGTTTCAGTGTAATCAGACAACTTGTGACAACAAACGAGTATGTTTGATATTGCATTGTAATGACATTTCCCCATCTGAGTATCTTTAGTTTTGATGAACAGTTGCACTTTCAGTTTATTGCTGATTGTAGGTATTTGAAAATCATTGCATTTGAAGAGTTATTTCTATTTTGTTTTCATTGCAAACATATCTGTTGTGACAAAACAAACTTCTGCATCTCCGTCTACTTCTATTAAACACAAAAAAATTAGAAACAAAAAACTCAGAATAGGGTGGGACATTACACCAAAGGCTGTGGCATTTTGTATACTGCATCCAATGAGTTTAAGTTGACTGGTTACACGGATAGTGATTGAGCAGGTAATGTAGATGACAGGAAGAGCACATTGAGATATTTCTCTCTCCACAGCAGAAGTTGAATTCATAGCAACAAATGCAACAACATGTCAGGCTATTTGACTGAGAAGAATCCTTGCAAACTTGAATGAGCAACAAGAAGATGGTACAACCATACATTGTGACAATGTTTTTTCAATAGCCCTGACAAAGAATGCAATCTTCCATGGATGAAGCAAGCGCATTGAGATCCACTATCATTTGATAAAGGAGTTGGTAGAACGTGGAGAGATTGAGCTTCAATATTGCAGATCTGAGCAACAACTGGCTGACATTTTCACCAAGGCACTTTCAAAAGATTGTTTTGAACGCCTAAGACATAGGCTTGGCATCATAGACAACTTCAGAGGTGTGCAATTCTGGAAAGATGACAGCTCTGGAGATTCAGGTCCGGAAAGATAGTTTCAGAAAAGCTTCGGAGGTGCTCCAGAAAGATAGAAAAAGCTTCGGAGATCAGCTCTAGAAAGGAAACTACAGAGGTTCATCTCTGGAGAACAGCTTCGGAAAGGAAACTACAAAAGGACAAATGTGACTCCAGATTAAGGGGAAATGTTGGAATTTAATCCGAGTCAGGAGCATTTACTCCACCTTCCCCTTTTGTTAGAATTTTTTGGGGATTCTCCTCTACCACCATGTCAAAAGGGAGTTAATGCATTTCAGTTTGCCCTGGTAAAATTTATTATTGGTAGGTAAATTTGAAAAGGCTTGAGCGCCAAATATTTGGGTGAATAGAATGAGACAAAAGAGAGAATTAAGGTTAGATCTATTAGAAAAATGAGAATATAAGAAGCAATAGAGAACAACAGAGAGAATGAAGCAACAGAAAAACAGGGGAATGTTTTGAAGTAGTACAGCAGTGAATTGGAAAGGTTGCAGCAGCAACAATGTGTGTGCAGGTAGCTCTGGAGCCTGCATATAGCTCCAGAAAGGGTGTGTAGTCAATTCTGGAAAGGGGACAATAGTGAGTTCCAACAGTGAACAACTCCAAAGAGGCCGAGAAGTATTTTGTTTATGAAGTAGAACAGAGCAGCAGCTCTGACATTTGATTTTTTGGATGTAAAATTTTGAGAAAAATATAAATATAAATTTTTGTTGTTATTTATTTCTGCAATCTGTCTCTCCCTTTTGGTTTTATCCTTCTTTCTTGTGTTTCTCCTCCTTTGCCCAGCATTGTTGTAGCTCGTCGGGCAACCCCCCTGCCAACACAAAATTATTTGTATCCTAGAGACAAATTGGTGATACCTGTACCACTATTCTATGAATTCAGTTGTGATAACAATGGATGAATATTATCTTTAAATTTATGATTCTAATTGTGATTATGTTTGCTTGCTTGAATGAACTCTAAATGATTATAGATAAAATGGGTAGGTATTGCTTAAGAATCTGTAGGTTTCATGTCAGATGTGCAGCAGGAAGCACAAGATCTCTTGGCTAGTGGAGGACGATCTCAGATTCTTGTCAACTAAAGGAAGGAGAACTCAGAAGGGGCTTGGAAAACTTAGCTAGTGGATGAATGCCAACTAGATTTATTAATATGTGTATCTTTGAGAATATCATGATGTGACCAGTGAATGTTTGATCTAATTAGGAATTATTGCTTGCAAAAGAAATTAATGTATTCTTGTCCTCGTTGGAATTTGTGTTGAATTTAAGAATTGGATTCTGAATGATTCTAGATGATACTATGCAATGTTCCTGGCAATTGTAGTCCAATGAAACAGTGTTGTGTTTTCAATGAAAATTGGAGTATATTGAATAGCAATTGTAATCTACAATGTGCAGTTCACATTAGTTAGTTGTCAAACAAATCTCTTGTAGGATGAAGCTCAACAATTCAGTAATCTTGTATTCTACATTGGCACGGATTATATAGGCAAAGGCAATTTTTGAAATGTCTGAGGATTTGTGAATCTCCCTAAAGGATAATGTTGATTTTCTGGATTGTTTATTTATGTTGGAAGAGAATGTGTAATCTCTATTTAAAAAATATATTTGAGAGAGTTTAGTTAGTAAAGTCCCCAGAGAAATTTATGAGAGTTCCAGACTTAATCCAAACATCACCGACTATCCATGTATGCCAGGAAGATTATTTCTGATTCTAGCTTAGTCAATGTCTTGTTTTATGTGTAATAATTTATCTGGTTAGTCGAGTTATGAATATTGTTTATCTTGTTTTCATTGTCAAGTTTTTGGTACCCTTCATGAGAGAATTTATCCAGTATCGCCTCAAGTCCAAAATCTGTTTTCAATTTGGTTGAGTCCGAGTTAGATACCGAAATTCTTACTCAGTTATTTACCAGTGAAATTCCTATCCATTGATCAATAAGAAAAAAATTTAACTTATATCTATTGGAGTAATCCTTGACCGCTGATCTATTGGATTCATTCTTCATTTGACACGTGTCCACAGGAACAAGAGACACAATTCTCCAATATTGAAACCAAAAATTGATTAAAATCTGGACCCTATAAGATTCTTGTGTTTGTGGGATCCTTTGGTATTCTAGTCAAAGATAAGGTCAAGTAGCCACGTGTAAGCCCTAGAGTTATTTGGAGAGATTAACTTCATAGAATTAAATTCAGTTAGTTCAATTGGAGAACTATCTTGGGTTTGCAGGATTCTCAATGCAATATCAAATCTCAAATTTCATCCATGGGGCGGGGGCAAGGGCGGGCGCGAGCGACGAAGTGTTTATAGTATACTACTCCACACATTCCCCAACAAAATGGAGTTGTGGAATGAAGGAATAAGATAGATATGGAGATGGCAAGGTGCAAGGTGCATAGTCAGAATTCAATATACCATATCGGAACAGGGCAGAAATTTTTGAATACAATTGTTTACATCCTTAATTGGAGCCTTTGTAAGGCGTCGTAAAATATGACTCCCAAGCAAGCATGGTTAGGAAGGAGACCATCAATTGGTAAGTGACTAGCATATTTTTGTTAGTGTTGCTTTTGCACTAATTCTTGAATATAATAGAATTAAATTATATGCAAAAAAGTAAAAGGTATATGTTTGGTAGTGTTGTTTTTGCAGATTTCAATAAGATTCCAGTCACTACCAATCACCACAGATCCTATCGTATTTCACCACACTTGCACATCTTACTTGCAGTTGGGAATATATGTTCTACATTGATCCTTTAATGCCATATTCACTTTCTAGAAGATTTTGATTACCGCAAAGGCATAATTCACATCTAGACTCACTATCGGCATAGCAGAAAGATATCTAGTTTCATTGTTCTTAGTTGTGGCAACTTTCCAAAGTGTGCAGCAACAAAGGAACGTGTTTCCATATTCAGTAGACCCAAGAGAGCTTATGGTGTGAACTACATCGAGTTTCATTGATCCATCATCACTACATTCATTCCAAAAGATTCCTTCAAATGTTTGGCCAGCTACATGTTTCATTTGGCATCAAACTTTGCACCTCCTTGCGGCTGACTTAGATCACTCCTAAGGCTAGGAACTACTATATATGAACCATGTCTCTTTGTTAGAATCAGTGGTGATGCCATTGTGATCCTAATTATCTACATGTCGATGATCTTTCCATCACCATAAGCAATGCCAATTTATTTTAATAGTTGAAATTCGATACTTGTTTTGTTTTGAAATGATAGATCTAGGCTTGCTCCAATATTGTTTTGGTGTAGAATTTTGGTAGTCTACTATTTTTGTATTACAAACTCACAAACTAAGTATGCCAAGGATCTGTTAGAAAAAAAATAGAATGATTGAATGCCATCCAACATTTACAATTTCTGGAATTTGGGATAAAGCTCTCAACTAATATTTGTTTGGTCAATGAATCAATGTATTGATAGTTGGTGGGTAGTTTGATTTATCTTACTACGACCCGACTAGACTTATGTTTTGTAGTAAGTTGTCTTTCCAAATTCATGTCCAAGCCTCAAGAACATTGGCAAGTTGTAAAATGTCCTCAAATTTGTAGCTCAATGTAATATCATTGCTAGCTTCTTTTGGCAAAACATGAAGGCTAACATCCTCAAATTTGTAACTGAATGTGATACTTGTCAACAAAATAAATTGGAGAGCATCCCGTTCCTTGGATTACTTCAACCAAATGCTATTCCTCATCAAAAGTGGGAAATTATATCCATGGATTTCATCTTAGGATTGCTACGATTTAGAGGTAAGGACAAAATATTTGTATTAGATCACTTGGTAAAATATGCACATTTTCTTCCCGTGATTAAATATAGGTCAACTAGGTCAAGGATTGCAAAGAAATATTTGCAAAATATGTTTTAAGTTGCATGGAATCTGTTGTGACGTTTTCACACATTGCCCCATTGCAAATGGGGACTGCTTCTTTTTCGCGCTTTCTGTTGTAGGTTTGCTTTAGTGGTTTAAGTTTTCTTTGAGTTTGTCTGTCTAGGAGTGTTGATGTGTCGAAGTCTCGCCAAGTTCTTGCTCAAATCCATGAAGCAATTGAAGAAATTGCCTAAGGGATGGATATTCAACTGAGGAATCCCTATGCTTTCATCTTGATGCATGTCTTGGAGTCCTGAAATTGACTAAGACTGATGCCCTGAAGTCTGATATCCTAAAACCCTGAAAAATTGACTAAGTCTAAAATTTGGTGGATCCTCAAAAATCTAGAATCTGCATGTTATATCTCATGGATCCGAGACCTATCTCAAACATCCTGAAAGTATATTTCAAAATATTTAAAGTATACTTAAATACATTTTGAAATATACGTGACTCCAAGTATTGAAAAATGACTAAGTATTGAAAGGTCGGAAATTCCAAAATATTTAAAGTATACTTAAATACATTTTGAAATATACGTGACTCCAAGTACTGAAAAATGACTAAGTATTGAAAGGTCGGAAATTCCAAGTGCATGAGGAAAATGCGATTCCAATAAGGTATAAAAAATGCGACAGAGATGTTCCAAAATCGCAAATTCCAAAGGAGTGTGGAAAATCCGAAATTCCCAGTCATCATAAAAAATGTGATCCTTAAGATGCCAGAAAGTGTGAAATTCCTTGAGGAGCTTAAAGATGCGAAATTCTAGAAGGTACTTAGAATTGCAAAATTCCAGAAGGACCTCTAAAATGCGAAATTCCAAGGGTATGACAAAAGTGCGAAATTCCTTGAGGAGGCCTAAATTGCGAAATTTCCTATACCTTCAAAAAATTGTGACAAATTCATAAAGAGTTCAAGTGATGAAAAATCCAAGAAATGGTGGAATTTGCGAAGAGAACTCATCCAATACTCATCAAAATGTGCGATTTACATTTGTCCAAAGGAGGCAAAAGTTGTCCAAGGAGCACTCCAAAATGCGAAATCCATAAGGTCCCTAAATTTGCGACAAAGTGTTCATGATGAAAATCCATCCCAATCCTTTGAAAATCATCAAGACAAACCTCAAAATCTTATGAAGGGATCATGAAAGAGTCAATGAAGATGAACAAGAAACATAGAAAAATTCGCAAAATCCAAGCTAATGAGGAAAATGCACCAAATTTTGGGAATTCCATGCTCATATGAAAAATGCGACAACATCGAGTGATCAAGATTTTAGTCCAAAGAGAAAATGTTGAAATCAACCTCGAAAAAGCATGAAAAATCATCAAGGAAACCTCAAAAACTCCTAAGAAATTGTTTGAAAAACCTCATGGAAAGTGGCACAAATTTGAATAATAGAAGGAAAATTTTGCAATTTCCATGTGAGGGTGGAAATCCCTACAAAAATCACAATTTCCATGTTAGTAAGGAAAATGTGCCTAAATGAAATTTCAATTTTAGCTCATGAAAAGCAAAATTCAACTCGAAGACATTGAAATTATTTTTTGGAATCCATTAGAAATCATTGAAAATCATTAGAAAGAAATCTATTTGAAAAGTGAAAAGTCGCATTTTTGGGCATGAGTAGAAATGTCGCAATTTCCACCCACTTGTTCAAATTGCGCCAAAATCAAGGGTTCACTTTTGGTTGACAATGAAAATATTTAAAGAAAAATCACTTCCAATTCATGAAAAATCCACTTAAAAAAAACCTTAGAAATCCATACCAAGCAAGAGGAAAAGTTTGAAAGTGAAGAAAACACACTAAGGAAAATCGCAAATTCCAAAGGTAAGTGGAAATCTTGATATTCATTGTGCATTGAGAAATTGCGCCACCTTCATACTTGCTTGTTTCGCCACCTTCATGAGGTAGAAATTTTTGTGAAATTCAATTAATAGCTTTCAATCTCACATGTATTAATGAACTTGACATGATACTTTAATGATCAAATACTATGACTTGTCAATTTTCATCTTGCAGATATTGGAGAATCCAGAGGCGAGCTATGAATCCAAAGACAAGGAGCATCCAGAGGATCGAGTCATCATCAAGTTCGGCATCATCCTGCTTCTAGAGGAGAATTTCATTGCCGAAGAGAGAAAAAATTCATCATCTTGCAAGCTCCACCATCCAAAAATGAAGATCACTTCCATGATCAAGAGCCTTCCACTTCATCAAGAGAGAACATCATAAGGTCTACTCCAAGAATTCACGCCCAAGTCATCTCCTCTACTTCAACAATTCAGAGATAGAATCCTGCACAAGAAGATGAGATGAGAAATGAACATGTACATCAAGAAAATCCATAAATTACATCCAGGAATGTAAGGAATGCAAAGACAACAACAAGGAGTGAAGAACAAGGACAAGTTCCCAAGTTTCACGTTGAAAGCTCTAGAAAAATGAAAATTCAAGTTCAGGACTTTGCCAAGAAAAGAAGAATTTGGGAAAATACATCAAGAAATTGGAAAAATATTGAAAATCAAGCAAATGTGCTCAAGAAATGTTGAGTTGGCGTCTATACATCATTGATTAATTAGAACTCGTCACGTCACTTGTTCATGTTCAATGTATATGCAATAAAGTATAAGAGAAAGAGGCCCTATCTAGAAGATTCCTAGAGATTCCATCATGTCATGCTTATCACATTGGGAAACGTGCCTTCATTGCATATGAGTTTTTATGCACACAAGTTGTGTCGACTTTTACTCTTGCTAAAAATAGCAAGTTGTTGTAACTAATTGCTAATGTGGCAAGATCTCAGCCATTGATTCCAAAATCAATTTGGGCCCTTCATTGTACTTTGAGGACTATAAAAAGGCTCATTCGCCTCATTTGTAATATTAGATAATAGAGTTGTTGTAGGAGAGTAGGAGTAGAGTAGAAAGCTTTTGAAGAATTGGAGAAGACATTGTGAAATTGTTGTAGACTTCCGAGATTAATACATTTCTCATTGAAGCTTGATGAGTTTGTGTTCCTTTGGCATCTTAACATGGTTTCATGATTCCTTTGAATCCTTCGAAGATAATTCAAGGTGAATTTAAATATATGTTAGATAGTAGATTAGAAGTTCATTGATGTAATGAGTTTATGAAAAGATATTTGATGAATTCCTTCTTGGTTCATACTTTTCATGATTTGTCGATGATAAGTCATTTTGCAAAGTTAGCCTGAACCATGTTTGCTTGAGTTTGATTGTGAATACTTGTTCAAGCTGTGCCAGCTCTGGGTGTTTGGATTAAGATTTGCAATATGAAAATCCTTGAGTTTCCTTAGAAGATTGCACCGACTTTGTGTAGTTGTTGATTTTCATGGCAAAGGGAAGCTAGGTCTTAAAGGAATTTGCCTATTTGAGCATGATTCATTATTTCATTGACCTTAGAATAGATCTCTTAACCCTCTCTATTTTGCATTTTCTTTTAAGTTTGATTCAAGAAGTTCCATTCATTCACATCCAAGGAGTAGGGAATTTCATCCATGTTCATGAAGGAGTGATTTAGCATAAGTCCCTTTGTGATTATCTGCAAGATCACATCAAATCACCGAGTCTATCCGTTGCAAATCACGAACAAGGAACCTTGAAGTTGTCTCACTGGATCACATAGCTTAGCCTTTGAGAGACTTTATTCAAGAGAGGATAGAGCACTTGGTATTTTATTCTATTGTTGTTGTCACAAAAATATCATCAACAGAATCCCACAATGTATACTATGTGATTAGGATTGAATTTTGAAGAGCCATTTTTGGTAGGAATTATTCAAGCTGATAGGGTTAACATTCAGCATGAGCACATCCTAACATCCACAAACAAATGGACAAATAGAGGTAGTGAAACAAATGTTTGGAGGGATACCTTAGGATGTCTGCAAGGGACAAACAAGTCAAATGGGTAGACTAGTTGTACTTGCCAAAGTGTTGGTACAACATGTTACCATTTTGTGATCAAGATGAGTCCTTTGAAGACACTATATGGTTATAGTCCCCTTAAGCTCTAGATTGTGTTATTCATAGAAGGAAGGTACCATAGATAGAAATTTCTATGATAGACAAGGAAGGGAAGTTTGTGTTGGAACTAGAGGGAATTATTAGGGAACAGGTGAAGGAATATTGTTAAAAATAGAACAGTTAGGCTGTTGAAGGTGAAGTGGCGAGGCCTACCCATAAAAGAAACAACACTCGAGAGTGAGGACTTTATTCAAAAGCATCCAAAACCTAGGTGATTGGAAATGAAAGTGTGTCCATGTGACAATCCCCAAGGTGGTCACGACGACATACAATTTGACACTATAGTGAGGGGGTGAATGAGTAAAAAAAGGCCTCCATTCTCATTCATGGGTTTTGTTAAGATGTATTGTTTGGCAGCTTGGTTTGGGTTATATTTTGTCAGTTGGTGATAGTGAGTTCCATTCTTGGCATACTAATATGCAAAAGTGCCACTCCCAATTTTGTTTTTTCCTAGTTAGTGTCTTTTACTATCTTCTTTAAGAGGGAGGGCCCATTGTAAATACTTAATGACATTATTATACTGTAATCTTAGTTACTATTTTGTCCACCTAGGGTATATGAAGAGTTAGGTCATGAGTTAGACATGGGCTAAATAGGGTTTCTTTCTAATTGTATATATATAGTAAGGTGAAGCCCTCAAAAGATGTATCTATCAAACATATTTATGAATGAAAATACAAGGGCTGTTATTGTGTGAGTGCTGTTGTGTTACACTCAGATTTACAGGTTCAATCCATATTATTGGGTGTGCAGGCCCCCCCTTATCTTATCTTTATGTTGTTGTGCTTACCAGAGTTACAGTTATGCTGCATGGAAAATCCCAAGGCATTTAGGAATGCTGGAGAAGTGGTTGGAGAATATCAAAGTGATTGGAATGTTGGAAAACTGGCTGCATAAGTGTGAAGAGGCTGGAAAAAGCGCAACTAGAAAAGTGGGAGAAGCAGGATGCAGCTGAAAATGTTGAATAAACTAGAAAATCTGAAGAGTCAGAAACATGATATTTCCACAGTCCATTGTAATTAGATTAGATTGCTTTTTCTAAAAAGGTTAGAAAATTCATTACTGAAAAAAGTTGAAGCTGTATTCTGAAATAGTACTTGCACCAATACCCATCTAAGAGTGTTGATTGCCTTAAGTAAACTCAGTCCCCCTTAGGACAAACTTACTGGCTGAGGAACTTTAAAAAGAAAAGCATAATCTGTGTAGGCCCATCAAGTACAAACCTTAATAGAATTATCTCAAAGAGGATTATATGAAGATAGGTCATCGTATAGATGTAGAAACAACATCAACAAAACTACAGGAGCAATTCTATTCCCATCAGCATCAATGTAAGAAACAGGCCAAGAGCTTTGACTCAATCAATGCTACTAAGTATGTCCACAAATCAAGAATGTTACTAAGTTGTAGGCATCTCACGTGTGCTGCAAAATCTATTGACAACTCAAGAAAAATGGCCAGCTTGTACGCCTCAAAGAACCAAGTCTTTGGCACCTACTGCATTGCATATGATAGACATGCCAATCACAGCAAAGAAGACCAAGAAATCCCGAGAAAAGAGTAATTAGCTATTAAATTGCTACCTGATCTATCTTAATGAGCAAGGATAGTTAGTCAGATTGTTGTGCCTATCCATGAATGTTAATCAACAACATTCTCATTTATCAATGGATGTCCACAAGCAAGCCCAAGAATCACATTGCATCCCGTTATCACATCATATATCCAATAAATAGAATACAAGATTATTCACATGTCCTCTCAATCAAGGTGCAGGTACTTCATACTGACATTGACATAAGTGACTGCATGACACATTCAACCAGGCAGAAGGGGTCCAAAGGAAGAAAGAAATGAAAGCATGACAAATCAGATATGAAGATGTTCCTAGTTAGGAACAAGTTCCACCCAAAACATATGAGACCCTTCAATAAGGCTCAACACGTATTATTCTCAAGCTCATCTATGTCTACCCATCGTCGTAGAAATCCATTTTGGTAGATTGCTTCAACTGACTGATACAATCGTTTGTATCCTTGTAGCCATCCATCAAACATTCCATATATGTAATTTTGGATGATTGTGAAACAGACTGAATAGGCTCAATAAAACCTTGACCATACTTGCCATGTCCTCTTTCTTTCTATTCTAATTTCTCAAGTATTTGTTCTCAAATACCTACACTGGATTTGTTTGTTTTCCTTAGCTCCATTTGAAGATAGATCATCTATATTGGAATCATCACTGAGCTGAGCAAGCATAAGATGATGAATTATCAAAGGAATCTGCTAAATCTAATGACTAATCACTGCATTGTTGGAATCATTTATTCTCTATAGAATAAACTGCTTCTATGGATGACTTTGAAAAGGAATTTGAATTCCTATGGATGTCTGCCTCAAGTACTTGAACGCTTTTCTTTTTCTCTTTCAATTCTTTGACAAGAGAATTGTGATTATTATTTTCATTGTCATCCAGGCAATTATAAGACTTTGGGAATGGAACATGTGAAATTTTATAAACTTGTAGAGTTTCTCATTGCTATTGAGAGGCCCTGAAGCAACAAATTTGAAGTTGTTCTTGATGTCTTTAACTATAAAACTTGTCTGGTCAGGTTTCTGCTTTCTTTTTAGTTTGAGTAATTTGATATACAAATAGTTTTATACTAAAATCGGGAACATGATAGACGTCATTAATCACTCTATGTACTCAATGAACTGGAATGGAAGAATTACTGACAACAAATATTTTATCATCTTCTGGTCTACCAAGAGATTCAAACATACCTTTATCTTTGGCCATATTATGGGAGTAAGCTGAATCCATCATCCATTTGTGAAGATTTTGAAACCAATGAAAAGCAAAAACTCTTACAACATATAATAAATCTTACTGTAACATTAACCATTTATACTGCCATAACAGTGATCAGCAGAAAAAGAAACTATATATATTTCTCTCTAGAAAAAACTCCAGACTTCTTCCATTACATGCTTATCACAAACAGTAAAGAGCCTCTCTATTAAATAGAGTTTACAGCCCATACTAAACTAAAAATAGCAGTCATTAAATAAACCATACAAAAGATAATCGCTGATCATGCATACAACATGCAGCTTACAATAGTAATTTAAACTATCGTCTAAAATAAGCAGCGCTCACTCCCTGCACTCCAGTTAACTGGAAGCTGCATGATTATGTGAGCATCAATTATCAACATACTCCCTCTTGATGCGAAGCAGACTCACAAGATGATCTCAAAGTTTCAAAAACTTGACCTTTGCAAACTTTGTTTGACAAATACAAATTCCATCCTCACTTTGATGAATCTCCATTCCTAGGAAATATTGCATGAGACCTAAATCTTTCATTTCAAATTTACTGATCATAGCAATTTTGAATTCATCTTTCATCTTAGGACTTCTACCCATATACAACAAATCATCAACATACAAACTTACAATAAGAATATCTATAGCTTTTTGTTTGTAGTAAAGTGCAGGCTCACTCTTGCTTCTTTTGAAGTCATTCTGCTGAAAGTATCCATCAATCCTAGCATACCATGCTCTAGGTGCTTGCTTGAGGCCATATAAAGCCTTCTTCAACTTGTAGACCTGGTGTTCTTTGCCTTGCACTTCAAAACCTTGTGGCCGTTGTATATAAACTTCTTCTAAGTACCCATTCAAGAAGGCACTCTTCACATCTATGTGATGTATGCTCCATTTATTTTGAGCTGCTATTGAAACCATCATTCTAATGGTTTGTTGTCTTGCTACTAGTGTAGATGTTTCTTCATAATCTATCCCATACTTCTGTGTGAAGCCTTTTGCAACTAATTGTGCCTTGTGTCTTTCAATACTCCCATCACTATTGTACTAGGTCTTGTAGACCCACTTAGTACCAATCTTTTTCATGTCATGTGGAAGCTCTGTAAGCTCCCAAGTATCATTCCTATGAATGGAATCTATCTCTTCTTGCATTGCTTGCACCCAAACCTCATTAGTACATGCATCTTCAAAACATGATGCTTCAAAATCAGCTTGATAAAGTAAAGAAATATTTATTCTCACCTCTCATATTCTCTTCGTCTACTTGACTTGTTCTTTGATAAATCTCACATAAGCTTTTTACCTTGTAGAACTTGGACTTGAAGCTGGACTATTTTTAACTTTTTCATATGATAAGAATAAATTACTAAGAGAAGCCTGTTTTTTGTTGATTGAGTCTAGTTGAAATATTCAGAGTAAACAGAAAATACATGAACAACAAATAAAGTAAATTCTTAATAGTATGCTCATTGCCATTAGACAATTGAACTCATAGATATATTGATTCAGAATTTGCATATACAATTCACATCCAAAAACTGACTATCCATTACAATGCTATGACAAGTATATATAGGAAGTCGATGGTTGCATCAATGGCCAACCGTCGTGACCGACTACAACTGTCGGGAGGTAACAACCTCACCGACCACAACTAACACAAACTAATTACACAAGTATAAAATGATGCTAACAATATCCCCCCCAAAATTTTTAAGACGACTCATGGACAAAAGAACTCAAAAACCAAAAAAAAAACTACTCTACTCAGAAGTAGGTGGTAGGGAGGGAGGCATCCTTGGAAGAGTGGAGGTCGATGGAGCTGACACTGAGGTTTGTTGCTGCTGCTAGGAAAGTAGGGCCGGTAGTTGGTAGACCTCCTCGGTGCGCTGCTTGTAGTAATAAGAGGCCTTCCATTCCACCTCCCTAGCCTCCTTCATTACCAGGACAACTTCTGCCAACTGTTTCTGTTTGCTCAAGTGAACTGGAGAGGTCGGTTATAGTTTGATCCTGTGCTACCAATGCCTCTTCCTTAACTGTCAACTCCTGCTATGTAGATGCCAATTCCTATACTTTAGCTGCTAATTCTTTTTCAGTAGCCTCAGCTTTGGGCTTCTCCAACTCCATCAAGGCTTTCCCCTTAGTGGACTCATCCTGTAGTGTATATGTACTACACCAATATAGTTCTCTTCAATGGTGTACAAAGTAGCCAACACTTCGCTGTCCCTACCACCAAAGAATGGTACGTTCCTTGTTGGCAACCATGCTTTTCTCATCTCTAGGGTTTCTTTTGCTAGCCACCCCTGCTCTATAAAAGTCTAGGTGAATTCAACCTTACATTCCTCTGTCACCCACTTCTCAATACGCTGAGCCTCCTGTAGCACCAATGGTGAATGGATACTATCTAGTTGGCATGCAAGTCCTCCCACATGAGTGATAATTGTTCCTAAGGATTCCAAGTCATGTACATACTGTACCACAGTGCCAAATGGGTCCGTCGAGTCTGGTCTACTCAAAGTAACAGTGAGCTCTCCTGGGCTTGGCGGTATGGAAGATGAAGGCTCATGGTCCTGACGAGATGTCTCACTGGAGAGGTCCATGGCCTCTACTACTGATGCCACCTTCTGCTCTAATGTAACAAATGCAAGAACTATAGGAATAGGTGGAACAACTGTAGGACCCTGCTCAATAGATGGCTGCAGTACCTATACCGTATCCTTCGCAATAGTCAGCTGTATATCTCGCACGGGGCTCAAGGGAGGGAAGTCCTCTGGCCCAAGAGAGGTTCCCTATGTGCTAAGCCAGGTATCCATGCATGCACCATGCCCAAGTGACCATCCTGTGCGGGTAGTGGGTGTAGGGTTGTCTGGTATATCCACTGGTGCAAGTGCCCCTTTCGCAATTGCTGGTGCAAGTGCCCCTACCCCAACTGCTGGTTGAGCCTCAACTCGAAGTATTGGCCCTGTTTGAGGCATCTGAAAGGTGGCTAAGGATGAGGAAGACACCTCCTAGGATCCCCACGATTTTTCACACGTGTTCTTGTGCTTTTGTTCTTTTATGCCTGTGCATTCTTGCTGCTTTTATAATGAATTTTCCCTTGCACTTGTTATTTGTATAGCTCCGGAAAACAACTAAGGGTCAATTGAAGCTTTTTTCTATCGAGTGAATGAGGAGGTCTATTGCAAAGTGTACTCACTGAAGTCATGTTGTTTTATTGCACTTGTACTAGAACCTTACTTTGGTGTCTTAGACCAACCCAATCATCCCATGTCTACTGAATTTGTATGGGACTGTATGACGTCTCCCTTGTATGAGTCGATTCAATATTTGTCTTAGCCCTGTCGATGATTGCTCTATTTTCTTGGTGATAAAGAGAATGAATGAATGAATGAGTTTTAATAACATCCACGAGACCCGAAGTCTAAGGGACCTAGCACCAACACGTTAAGCCCCCGTCAAGTTCTTTTCTATGTCTGCTCTTCTGTTATGGATCTTGACCAAGAGACGGGCTGTATTGTGAAGCCTCTTTTCCTCAAATAACTCACTTAGACTGTCAACATTCATGTCATTATCCTGTTGCATACGGATATCCTTGTAAGCCTCACACTCCATGACTAAATGCCGCTCAGTTTCCACCGCAGTTTTACTGCAGAAAATGCAGGTCCTATCTTCCCACCTTTCCTTGGGAACCGTCCATCTACCAGTTTCACACCTGAGATGGTGCGATCCGGTTCTCAATTGAGCAATTAAGATCCTAGCCTTACCTTTGAGATTGGCACATAAGTAGGCTTTATCCCCATGCTCCCCAGATGGATTGAACTCTTTTATGTAATGTGCTTTTTTTCCGTCCAATCGGATTCGACCACATGGCAGCCCTAAATTTATCTAACACAAACTTTTTTATGTTCTCTTTGGAGTTAGGACAATCATGTAACTTAATGCCCCACTTTTCCAGCCACTTGATGTTTTGCTTCATCCAAGTCTTCTTCCGCCGATCTAACACCTCCTTCACCGTTATATTGGGCCACCGATGACTCCCCATGTTTTCAACCTTTTTCAGATAACTTAGTAACTGAGTTACCGCTACTGCCTCCATTGGGTAAGCACCAGCTTTAGCCTATAGGATCTCATACGGAACTGTAGCTTTGACTTTAAGACTACTAGTGATGAGATGTTTTTGGATTCTTTCCAACTGTTTCCACCTGTGATTCGAAATGCTGCTCCCCCAAACCTCACACCCATATAGGACGACCGGTGTCACTAACAACCCAAAAAGGGTTTGCTTGGTTTTCCAATCCCAAAGCTCAGCTTTCCTGCACCTATTCTGGAGAAGATAAAAAGCTCTCCATCCCCTTGTATCCTTTGTGTTTTGCAAGTTTCCCAATTGAGCCTATTGTGAAAAATAATGCCAAGGTATTTGTATTCTTCCACAATGTCTAGCGGGCTGCCTTCAAAGATAAAACTAATTTGCTCTTGTTTCCTTTTTAGAGAGAAGATCATGACTTTAGTTTTGCTAATGTTCACCTGCATCCCCACATCTTGACAAAAGAGCTCTAAAGCTCTCAAATGATCCCTCAGACCATGGGCTGTTTTGGCAATAAGAATGAGATCATCCGCATATAACAACAATTTTACCACATAACCAGCCAAGTGGATACCTCCTCCTTCTGTGTTCTCTAACCATTCCTCGAGTTTGTCTATGTACAACCCAAACAAAGTGGGAGAAAGAGGACAACCCTGTTTGACCCCAATGTTGCTGCCAAAGCACTCAGACATGCCTTTTCTAGTTCTGATTTTTGCTCTAACAAGTTCATAAAGTTTGTGAACAGCAACCCTGTACTCATCCGGAACCCCAAGTTCTTCCATCCTTTCCCACAGTTTGCCCCTAGGAACTGTGTCAAGCCTTTTTGAAGTCCACGAAACAACAAAAGGCTTCCCCCCCTTGGGTGTCCCAAGCTTTTTCAATTAAGTGCCTAAGAGTAATGCAGTGATCAACGGTAGAGTGTCTTGGCCTAAAACCAGCTTGACCTTTTGCTCTTTTCTCTTTTTCTGCCCAATTGCTAATTCTGCGCTCAACTAAGCTCCCAAACAGCTTACCTAGAAGGGGGTTGACCATGATAGTACGATAATTAGAAGGATTATTGACATCTCCACTTTTGAAGAGGGGAATAACGACACTAGTCGTCCACTCCTTAGGGAAACACCCTTGCGTGACCTCATTGAAAATTCTTTGGATATGAGGAGCCAGCTGTTCCACTCCCCACTTTAAGAATTCAGCCTGCAGCCCATCAATGTCTTGGGCTTTACCATTTGCCATCTTCTTTATACCCTGCTTAATATCCTCAATTGTAAAGAGCTTGGTAGAAGTGTTAATTATGGGAGGAGAAGCTTCCACCTGTTTGCGCTCATAAAGAAGTTTTGCGTAATCCAACCATTGTCTCTTCGTGATATTGTTTTCAGTTTGTTTCCTTTCTTGCTGCAACTCCCTCCAAAAGCCCTTGGGGTTGTGCTTACCCAGCGCAATTAACTCCTTCCTTCTTAAGATAACAAAATCTTCTTTCTTGACTTTTATCAATTTCTCATACTTTTTCTTGTTTTCCTTGTTTGTCTCGTTCTCTTTGTATAATCTTTTAGCTACTTTGCACTCTTTGTCAAACCACGGATTAACTGGGAAGGTATTAGAGACACCTTTCCGAGGCTTGGACTTCTTGCAAACTTTTAGAGCCTTGAGAATCAGAGGGACCAGCAAGCTGCTGCTAATGTGTTTCTTTGTTTCATTGTTTTGTTTAGGCTCGAAATTGGTTTTAGTCCCCTCTATGTGCTGTCCAAGGGCAGCAGCAAAAAGTTCCTAATTTTTCTGATTCAGAATGATTTTACCTTGTGGATAAGTCCTCTCTAGCTTGTGTTGATCCTGCCTTTTACCTTTTTTGTTTGTGTGAAAGCCAAACTTAACCAGCAGAGGCAAATGGTCAGATTTTAACTCAATAGGGCATTCCCCTATGACAAACTCCATCAACCTAGTAGTCAAAGTTTGAGAGCATATGACATAATCCACCACACTATGACCATTGTGCGTTTTGCAAGTAATACCTCCAGATTTTGGCCACGATCCTGTTCCGTTACATATTACCATATCATACAAACTACATAGCCCCAAAAGTTCTATTCCAAAGTGTTTGAGTCGTACGACGAAGTCTCATCTAGCCAAGGTTGATACAAACTGTCTAGGAGATATCGTTACATTGCCTTAGTCATATGGTCTGGCTGTACGACTAAGCTTTCCTTTAGTCATATGGTCAATCATACGACCCTTTATGTTGTTTTGTTTTATTTTATTCTTTTATTATTTTTTTTCCCTTAAATTTTCAAATTTTTCTCCATTTTTTTAACTTTTTACATTTTTCATCTTTTTTTTTTCATTTTCTCATTTTATTTTAATTCAATTTTTCTTAATCTATTTTTTCCTTGGATTTTCTCCTTTCTAGCTTTTTTGATTTTGCCTTTTTTTTTATCTTCAATAATCTTGATTTATGACATGTGATGAAAAATGCAGTCGCCATAGGTCTTCCAGAGACAATCGCTTGAACAACACTAGTCGACTTCTTCTAACTCGAAGATTTGATCGACAACTTCCGATTGGTCTTTCCCATTGATTAAGTTTAGTTTGGTCGACTCTTGAATCCATTGAATTGTTTTTCCATCTCAGTTGATCGTCAAATGTCTCGTTTTGTATATCACCTTCCAAATCCTAGTTCTCGGAAGTGGTGTACTCCGAGGTGCCCCATCTGGAAAATTTCTCTTCCTTTGTTCCTAGATTTCATCATAGTAGGCCGAACGTTCCACAATAAAGGTAGTTTCTGCTAAATATATTCTTTGTGGTGGGGCTTTCTCTTCTTTTGGCAATAAGAATTCAAATTTGTCTCTTACCTTCTTACATTTTGCAATCCATTCATCCCATGCTCCTTCGGCATCTTGATTCTCTCGATTTGCCCAAGGGTCAAAATTGTCGTCTTCAATTATACCCTCTCTTACACCAGTGTAGGGTGAATATAATCTCCAATGGTTATCCTCAATCCTCATTGATCGAATTCTTGGTCCAAACAATCCAGTGACTTGTTCCAAGTGTGCTTGGCAAGCTACTCCGTTGATCTTAGCATTTATGTCCCTCTCTACCAGACGTTCCTCCACTCCTTCGAACCCAAACTTGCCTTGTTCGTGTTCTGAAGTGGTAACACTTTCCTTCATTTCTCCTTCGTTGCTATACTCCATGAAATTTATAGCTATTATTTCCTGTCTATTTGTAACTTTTCAATTTTGATCCGTTCACTGCGTCCTTGATTGGAGTACCATCCAGGTTGTCGAGTTTTATAGATCCATTTCCTAGTACTTCCTGTACTCGGAACTGTCCTAACCAACGTACTTTGAATTTCCTGTGTTTGATTTCGTTATGACCGTTATATTTCAAAACTAACTGCTCGGGCCAGAAATCCATTCTCCAAAGGTGCTTATCATGCTAGTATTTTCGTCGCTTTTGCATGACCTCCATCGACCATGGAGCTAGGATCCTTCTTTCATCAAGCTTATTCAATTGGAATGATCTCTCTCAGACTTTCTGTGTCACCTAGTTGATTCTCCACAGCTATCCGTAAACTAAGAACCAAAGATTCCGTTGGCACCACGACCTCTTGGCCATACATTAATTAAAAGGGCGTATGCTTTGTCGTCACTTTGTAAGTTGTCCTATAGGCCCATAGTACTGCTGGTAATCTTTCCTCCCAGTTTGTCCCCTCAATTCCGTATGATTTATGGATAACTGACACTAGTACTTTATTCGTTGCTTCTACCTATCCATTTGCTCTTTGGGTAATTCGGGCTCGAGAGTGTGTGGAATATCTTGAACTCTGATGTCATAAGTCATATCACGTGGTTGACGAAGTGTCCCCCATGGTCACTCGTCAATTGGACTGGAATTTGGTACCTTGTGACTATCTGTTCATATATGAACCTCGTAGTACTTAAGGTTGTATTATCTTCAAGGGCTCTAGCTTCAACCCACTTGGTTAAATATTCAGTTACTACCACTATGTATCGACATCTATGCAATTGGCTAACTTTTAGTGGTCCTATAAAATCAAGTCCCCATCTCTCGAACAACTCCTGGGGTTACGAGGGCGACAAAGGCATATAGTCCCTCTTCAAGGGCTTCCCTACTCTTTGACAAGTATCACATCCTATCACCCATTCTCGAGCATCCGTGTGTAGTGTCAGCCACCATAATTCGGCCAATATGACCTTCCTTGCAGTGGCATCCGGTCCCATGTGTCCCCCAACTAGTCCTTCATGGGCTTCTTGAAGTACCCCTCTTATTTCTTCTTCCATTACGCGTCTCCTCAAAATGTGGTCTAGTCCCATCTTGTAAAGGAACTCATTTATTAGTTGAAATCTCTTGCTTTTGAGAGCGAGCTTTCTTCTTTCATTGGTCAACATGTCTTGAGGGAAAGTTGATGCCGACAGATATTCTCCGAACTTTTCATACCAGGGAGGTAGGGCTACTATTTGAAATAGATGGGCATCAGAGAAGTCCTCATTCACTCCTTTAGTCGGTTCTCTCAATTTTATTTGTGACAATTGATCTTCTATCACATGACTCTTCCTCGGTCATACGATGATCGTGAAAGTGAACTCCTGCAATAGAGGTAGGCACCTGCTGATTCTTCCTTGTATTATGGGCTTGTTTACTAAGTACATAAGTGCTTGGTGATCCACATAAAAAGTAAATGGTGTTGCTGGCAAGTAATGTTTGAATTTTTGGACTGAGTAGACCATCTCGAGTGCCTCCCTCTTAGTCATACTATAGTTTCGTTCAGCCGTTGACAGTAATCAACTAGCAAAAAATATCGGGTGGTTGAGGCCTTGGGGTCCCACCTGCGCCAAAGTGGCTCCGATTGCAAAGTTTGAAGCATCCACATGTACATGGAACTTCTTGTCCCAGTCGGGATAGGCTAGAATCGGTGAACTTATTAGTCTTGTCTTTATCTCCTCAAATGCCCTCTCTTGTTCAACTATCCATACAAATGGAACCCCTTTCTTTGTTAGCATGTCTATAGGATACGATATCTGGGCAAAATTCTTAATAAATCTTCTATAGTACCCTACATGGCCGAGGAATGATTTTACCCCGATGACATCTCTCAGAGCTTCCATTTGTATGATTACCTGAATCTTGTTCGAGTCTATCTTTAATCCTGCTTTACATACAATGTGGTCAAGAAGTTTCCCTTGTGGCACCATGAAGCGGCACTTCTTCAGATTTAAGGTCAACCGTGCGAATGTGCAATGCAGCTCCATTCATTTGGTGAGAGCTTTCAAGTGAGTCTGTTGGTCACTGTAGATTGACCAATCGTCCAAAAATGCCTTAAAGTTTCCCATTGACATTTTGTCGAATATGTGGAGGATAATTCTCTGAAATGTGGCTGGTGCATTGCATAGACCAAATGACATTCGGTTGTATGCATATACCCCGTCTTCCACTACAAATGTCATCTTCAACTTATCTTCCTCGGCGATGCTGATTTGATTGTACCCAGAGAATCCATCCATGAATGAGTACATTTCCTGCCTGACCACCTCCTCTAGGATTAAATCCGTAATGGAATAGGAAAAGGATCCTTGATGGTGACTGCGTTCAGACACCTAAAATTGACACATATTCGAATTTGTCCCCCCTCCTTAAGCGATATAACAATTGGAGATACCCATTCGCTTGTATCCACTTTGAAGATTATTCCTAATTCCAACATCTCTATCTCTTCCTGGACCTTAGCTGCATAATTTTTATTCATTCTGTAGGGTCTCTTTCTTACTGGTCTTACACCAGGAATCGGTGGTATTCTGTGAACACATTTTTCAGGGGGTATCCTTTCAGGTCCTTATAAGTCCAGGCAAATACATCCTTATAGCCCATGAAAATCTTGAATGCTGTTGTCTTGAGCACTGGATCCCAGTCGTCCCCGACCAAGATCACTTGAGGGTTACTTTCTTCTCTGAGGTTCACCTTCTTTGTGGATGGTTCTTCATACTTTATGACTTTGTCTGGTTCAAAATTGTATGCCGGTGTACTGTCTATTATAGCCTCCCCCTCCTTATACTCTTCATATGCTTTTGGAAAAGTGTGACTTGTGTCAAGTGCTCCACTTGTCGATGAAGAGTTCCCGGGTGCTTCTCTTGTTGACTGGAAGTTTCCTAGTGCCACACTCGTCCCCGCTCCACTCGTTGGTGTCGACCAAGGGTTTCCCAGAGTTTCACTCGACGTCGTTGGAGGGTTCATGAGTGCTTTGCTTGATGTCGATCGAGGGATCACGAGTGTACTCAATGGATGTTCCTCTTCAATTCTCCTATCTGAATCATATTACACTCAGGTTGAAAAAAATTATAATCTTCTATTTGCCAATGAAATAGCCCACTTAACGAATTTGTCTCATCTTCTGAGCACTCTTGTAGTTTCAGCACTCCATCATCGGGCTCCATCGATCCTCTCTCTTCTTCTCCGTATGAATCAGAATTTGATGCCATTTCTTCACTGACGGTTTGAGTATTTAGGTCGATTACAAACTTTTTGCCTTTGTTTTATATTGACAAAGTGTTTTTCTTCCAGTTGTGGTCGGCCTTGGCGGCTATTAGCCACCCTCGGTCAAGTAATGTATTGTACATTGCATTGCATGTTGTGATGACTACAAAATTTAGTAGAAATTGCTGAGTGCCGATCCTTACCTTTTGAGCCATTAACACTCCCAACGCTTTGATTTTGTGCTGGTCAGTTTCCACCAATTGGAAGTTTTGCGGTCATAAAGTGGGTTTCCCGAGGCTCTTCCAAGTCTCCTCAGATAGCATGTTTACCCCAGATCCCCCATCGACTATAGTACTCGTCAAGTTTCTCCCGAGGATTTCAATGTGAACCACGATTGGTTTCTTTCTCATATTGAGCACTAATAACTTTGGGTCGACAACTTGTTTTCCGCTTGACGGTGTCTCTATTATGATGACCTTGTCATCCTTACCCTTGGTTGATTTTTCTTACACCACATTGGATATTGCCATTCTCAATTGTGGCATGCTCTGAAGGAGATTGGCCATCCTTATTCGAATGGTGGTTTGTAGTACCTGACTTGCAATATTTTTGTCTGACTCCGATCGAGAGGTTGTGGTTGCCTTCTTATTTGAATTCTTTCATTTTATTTCCATGGCATATTCCGCTTCTTTTCTGGCATCTCGGAGTCTCTCCTGAGTTCGGGGGTCTGAATAACTTGCCTTCTTCATTTGTGCTCGAGTGACGACAAAAATTGTCTTCTTCCATGTGGATGAAATTAATTGTACCTTTTTGTTTTGAGCAGTCATTATCCTCATGGTCACCGGGCCCACACCACTTGCACAGTGCATTCACTTTGACTTGATTATTACTCGGCATTTCCTCGCAAAATGCCCCCATTCATTACACTGACGACATTGGATCATCGGTTGCCCTTTTGCATCATATTGAATGCGGCTTCTACCCCCATCATTATTGAATCTGTTGTTGCCTCCTTTTCGATTATTCTGATACCCTCCTGGGGATGCATTCTGATTGTTTTGTTTCAATGATGTAGTCGACAGGATAGATTGTTTGCCCTATGTATAGAGCACTTGGGTGCTCCTCGTCTTTAGGTTATACGGGCAATCTTTAATGGAATGGCCCATTACCTGACAGATTTCACAGAACATTTTCTTAGGGCAGTTTGCTTTGATACAACCTTCATTACTGCATCTGGTGCACTAGAGTTCCTTGCTCTCCTTACCAGTTTCCTTCTCAGCTTTGAATTCTTTCATCATCCTTATCATATCTTTCCTTAGTGCTTGCATTGTTTTGGATTCATCGTCATTGCTGTCGTCTGAGCTTTCATCGTCGTCATCCTTTTTCTTTCCTCAGGTTGACATCTTGTCTTCGCTTTCGATATCCATCGCTTGGTTATAAGCCTCGGTCTATGACGACGGCGACACAATTTCCATCTTTTTCCTTAGCGAGGGAATCAAACCTTCAATGAACCATTGCTTCTTCAACCCATCTGCAGGCTCTTTCTCCAATTTTACCAGAAGTTCTTTCAACCTTCGATTGTAGGCCCATATGTTTTCATGCTTGCCTTTCTTTGTGTTATAGATCTCTATCACGATTTCATTATCATCTCTCAGGAGTTTCAATTCCTCCTTAAATGTCTTTTTCAATGCATTCCAACTACTTTTTGACCCTACCTCAAGTTTGGTGTACCAGTCAATGGCTATCCTCCTAAGGGTTTGCTGGAAATGATCTCAACTAATAGGACCTATCATCTTGTCCATTGCCTACCCATATTGTTTCAAAAGTTTTGCAATGCCGAACTGGGTCCTGGAATCTATTCCCGAGGAACTTCGGTAGCTTCTGCCTCTTCGTACTCGGGCTTCCAGGCGGAGTCACCATCTTCCATTGACACAACTTTAATACTTGGTTTTTGGTCGTCAGAGAGTTTTGACCCGTACACCTTGGTGCTGTTTGCGCACTCTCGGTCACCTAGGTGTCCTCGACTCCTCCCTCAACAAACCTCACAACCTTGTTGCTCACGGGGTTTCTTTTGTTTTCCTCTAGTCTTGAAGTACTAGGCTCTTGCTCACTGATGCTTAACTCTTTGACCCATCGAGTGATCTCTTCATTTATCTCTGAGAGTGAGTCCTGCCATGGTTGGTCTTCCCACTTGTCGATTGATGACAATCATACGTTTGAATTTGCAACTTGGTCGACAAGATCCTCTTCTGTCTCGTCAGGGAGTGGCAACTGTCTTGCTATTTGTTCCCACTCCTTTGCTATTTCCTGCCACTCCTTTGTATGTTGCTTGTGTTTTTTTCCTTCGCGAGGTCTCTTTTCCTCCTAACTACGACTTCGGCTAATACTTCTCTTTCTATCTTGTGGTAGGCTTTTCCTTTCTCGCAGTAACCCTTCTATTTCTTCGCTGATCTTTTTTAACCGCTTCCGTCTCTCTGCTCTTGTATTCTTAGTGATCTCTGTGTTTGGTATTTTGGTGTTTCTTGACTATGATCTGGTCGTCTATATTTGTTCGGCTGTAAGGGCATTAATTGTAAGGTGTACGGCGTCGATTAGTGTCACGCTGCTCTTTGTGTTTCATGCGTTCTTCATTTCTTTGCAGTATTTGCTATCGACGCTGCTCCCTATCTCTCTCTTCATGCAGGTCTTGCAGGATTAGGAAGTTCCTTGCCAAGAGCCTGGGCATACGAGTTTCACTATTGACTTCTAGATTTTCAGCAATTATCTCTTCTAGAATGTTTCTACGGTTGGCTTCGTTTCTGACATGCTGTGTCATTACTATGTTCCATAGATACACCAAGTCTTGTGTTAGATCATCCTCTTGGTCGTTTTCTTCTCGCTCGTCTTCTCTGTCACTTTCTGCATGCTGCTCGTGTATCTCCTCTTCTATTTCTTCTATCTCTCTTGTGGGTCGTGGTTCTTCGCTCGGTTGAATAGGCTGACCCATTATGATGCCATAGTCATCGTCCCCTCTACTTGTCATCAACTATTCAATCTGGATGACGATTCAATTCGTCATCAACTATTCAATCTGGCTGACGATTCAATTCATCACCGACTATTGAATTTGTCATTGACGAATCAATTTGTCATCGACTCCTCGTCACATTCGACCTGACTCCGAATCGGAAACAACGCCAAATGTTTTCTATCGATTGAGTCTAGTTGAAATATTCAGAGTAAACAGAAAATACATGAACAACAAATAAAGTAAATCCATAACAATGTGCTCATTGCCATTGCACGATTGAACTCATAGATATATTGATTCATAACTTCTATATACAATTCACATCCAAAAATTGACTATCCATTACAATGCTATGACAAGTATATATAGGAAGCCGACGGTTGCGTCAGTGGCCAACCGTCGCGACCAACTACAACTATCAGAAGGTAACCTCACCGACCACAACCAATAGATACTAATTACATAAGTATAAAATGCTGCTAACAAAGCCTCCTCATTCTCTAAACTTTCTCATCACTTTCTTCATGTGTCTCTATGTCTCTCTCATGAGACATAAGAGAACTAGCTAAGTGATCAAACTTGAGAGTAGACAAATTTTTACTCTCCTCTATTATGATTATTGCAACATTATTCTACCTTGGTGTTAGAGACCTTAACACCTTTTTAACCAAAACTTCTTTTCCCACAATTTCTCCAAGAGTACCCATCTTATTGACCACATCTTTTACTCTTACACAATAATCACTCACACTTTCAGCGTCTTCCATTTTCAAATTCTTAAATTCTCTTTTCAATGTCTATAGCTTGACAACTTTGACTTGATCACTACCTTGGTAATCTTCTTGTAGAGTCTTCCAGGCATCCTTGGCTATCTTTGCACCTACAATTCTTGGAAATAGGCTCTTATCTAGAGCTATTTGAATATAAAATAAAGCTTGAACATTCATCTTTTTACCCTCCTTAACTGTTCTATCATTGGCTGCAAGGGTGTCCAATCAGCTAGCTTAACATAACCTGTTTCTACAATCTCCCATAAGTCCTACCCTATGAAAAGGTCAATCATCTTGATGCACCAATAACTATACTCATCTCCATTAAATTCAGGAATGGGCAAGGTGGTAGCATTTGACGTGATCAATTGTTAGAGAGATCTCAAATCCAATATCTATAACCCAAAAATCAATAACCCGCTCTGATACCAAATGAAGATTTTGAAACCAATGAAAAGAAAAAGCTCTTACAACATATAATAAATTTTATTGTAACATTAAGCATTCATATTGCCATAACAACAATCAACAGAAAAAGAAACTATATATATTTCTCTCTAGAAAAAACTCCACACTTCTTCCATTACAGATTTGTCACAAACAATGAAGAGCCTCTCTACTAAATAGAGTTCGCAGCCCATACTCAACTAAAAATAGCAGTCTTAAAATAAACCATACCAAAGATAATCACTGATCATGCATACAACATGCTTTTTACAATAGTAATTTAAACTATCACCTAAAATAAGCAGCGCTCACTCCCTGAACTCCAGTGAATTGGAAGCTGCATGATTATGTGAGCATCAATTATCAACAATTTGTGTGTAGAAGGATGGGCATGTAGGGACTGGCAAAAGATAAAGTAGGCATTACCCCGACTACTCCTTCAAGATTCTTCAATTCAGTCCTTCAATATCTATCTATCTGCTTGGAGCATCTTTTATTATTATGACTTGTTTTCCTCTACACCACTTACTATAGTGCTGCAGTGACCCAATAGTCGGCTTCTTATCCCAAAAACAATCCTACATAAAATGAAAAAAACAACAAAAAGGAAATTTCCCTTAAAAAATTAACTTGAGGTCGGATTTAAGCTATCATATACATTTTGTAAAATTATCAGATTTAAGCTATCATATACATTTTGTAAAATTATTGAATCCTAATGTGCATTAATATTTTTTCTATAATCAAGTAATATGTAGTTTAGCATAGATTTATTCTTTTATAAAATGTCACATTTTTCATGCGCTATACGTTGTTCTGATGGCCAAAGCCTTTTGCCTCTTATATAGCTGGGAAAAGCTGAGGTGATGTGTGGTGAGTATTGAATTTTAATTTTTACTTGCATGATCTAGGCATTCCGCTAATGGATGAATGCCAAATAGTTCCTATAAGCTATGAACCAGTATGAATTATTAATTAAAAGTTTAAAATATTTATGTCTAAGTTTTAGTTAATTAATCTCAGATTAGTCCACATTTCTAGGTGTATTTGTGGACACTGAAAATTGACCACACCTTCACCATTATTTTTGACATCACTTTAACAATCATTTTTCACCTTAACACGTTTCCTCTCATCACTTATGTTGGCACCTGTAAAGTTTTCCTCCCAAATATGCATTATTGTTGCCCCAAAATCCAAAATTCCCAATTTATGTCAAAATCCCTCGTTTAGATCAGATCTGAGACATCCTATATGGGTTTTATTTGTAAAATCTTCTAAGTATAATGTTCCCCCTTGTCTTTGTTTCTTCCCTATGAAAAATTGTTTTATTCAAGGTCTTTGTCAGAAAATCAGAAAAATTGAGAACTGGCGAACTAGTTCAGAAGTTCACCTTTTTCCTGATTTGCCGATAAGGCAACAGGAAGGCAAGAAAAGAGGTGAAGGAAAGAGTGCTTTTTCCATTGGCAATGAAACATTCAAAGTCTTTAGTCGGCGAAAATGTTGGTTCTCAAACCAACGAGTTCGTCGACTTGAGTTTTCATTGACTGAAGAAAAGTGAAGGAAAGTTTGGTAAAAGTTTCTAAGGAAAATAAAGAGGAGCAAGTGTGTCGGAAAAACATTCTGGTTTGCGAACTTGGAAGTTCGCCGATGGAAGGTTTTTCCGATGGAGATTTTGCCGACAGAGAGAAGGGAACGCAACAGAGAGAATTCTCTAAGGCACAAAAAAAGAAAAGAAAGAACCAAAGTCTTTTGTTGGCAAAAGTTGTTGTTCACGAATCATGTGGTTTGCCGATATGAGAGTTAGCCGATAGGGAGAAAAACTGACAAAAGAAGCAAAGGGAGAGACAAGAGGCAAGAAAGAAAGAAGTTTGCAAGAAGAAAAGATTGCTGATAAGAAGGAAAAAACAAAGGCAAGCCTTTGTCGGATGGAGTGTTGGTTCGTGAACTTGAAAGTTCGCCGACAATTTGGTTCACCGCAGGACAACTTCCCCGACATAGGGACGAAGGAAAAAAAGTAAAGAAAGTTCGCGGAAGTCAAATTTCGTCAGCTAAAGAACAGTAAGGGAGAAAAGAAAGAAAATAACTAAGCCAAAGATAAAGAAAGGCTTTATTGGGAAACCGGAGGAAACTCGAACTCACCAAATAGTTTGAGATTTCCAAGGTTCGCTGATAAGGCGATTGGCCGACAAGGTAAAGGTAAAAGAAGACAAGGTGGAAACATATCCAAAGTGCATAAAAATGACAATTCGTTGACAAAGCGAATATAGGAAGGAAGAATGAAGTGGCGAATGAGAGGTTTGTGATGAGGGATTTTGCCGACAAAAGGAAAAGGAAGATGCCCAGTATGCAGAAAGGTACATCCAGAGTTTAGATGACTCAAAAAAGAAAATTGGACAACACATTTAAAGTGTTGTAATGGCTTTAAAAGGGTAATTTCCTAAAAACATACCATGATTGCAGGATTGTGCAGGCTGATTTGTACCCAGAGTTTAATGATTTTGCAGAACAATGCCATGCAAGTAGCTGGTATAGTAAAAATTTTCAATGCACAGGTAGACTTGGAGGACAAAGTTGATGAAATTAATGTTGCATGTGTTAGGAAGTGGATTTAGGCCTTCCCTCTTTATTGTTCCAAGTACACAATGAGTGCAAGCAATCTTCTTCTGACATTTAGTGTTGTTAGAGATTGGGCAGGGTTCCAAACGTGCATACTTCTTGACATTGCAGTGGGCTAAATTTAATAAAGCATGGGTGTACTCATTAACTAAAATGCAGTGCTTGGGATGGGTACATTGAATAGTAATTTTATATATGCATATGTTTTAGATGCAATAGAGGTGGGTTGGTCATTTTTTGGGTATTGTTCTCTCAATATGTTCTGAGCTCCAGAAGGCAGAGAAGAAAAGGTTATTTTGCAGTCTTTGTTCAACATGAAACAATTATGAAATGTATGTAATATATTTTGTAAATCTTTGTATCAAACCATTGTTTTTCTCCACTGTTGTAGATGTTCTTTCTAGCAAACTTAATTGCAGTTATAGTTTGCTCTTGCCACATTTAGTGGTATGATTGTAAGCTCTGATTTGAGTGAATTGTGACAGTTCCTAATCCATTTTCAAGCTTTTGTAAATGGTCATTTCAGTATTGCATAAGGAAAATATGGTATGGCGTTGGATTATTAAGCATTCTCAGTGATTTGGTGTGGATTTTCATGCATTTAATTTATCAAATAAGAAGTTGTACATTTCCTTGTAGTTGTTTTTCTTCTATTGAACATTAGACTGTACAACCCGATGGATAGGCACCAGTTTGAGTAGCCCTAGATCATCCAATCTTCAAAACAAAACAATACATCTATCCTTTAGATGCAATAGTAGTTTTTATGCATCCTCATTCTGTAGGATTGCCTTTATCAGTTATATAGGGGTTTTATAACAACCATCTGTTCTTAGTTTAGTGACAAATTTGGGGCTAAGAAGGTGATTTGGGTTTCGTTCATATATTTTAGTTGTTCATCTGATTTTGATGTTAATACCTATTTAGGTATACCCCTTGGAATATCCTTCCAGAGTTTAAGCTGAGCTCAAAGAGCAGAGGAGCCTACCCACCCCTGTTAGTTTGCCAAAATTGCCCTCGCCCCTAACTTATAGATAAACCTCTTTCTATCACCCTGACGACAATCCTTGGCCTAGGTGATTTAGAAATGTTTTAGAGTTTTGTGCTGCAATCATTTTGGGAACCAACAACTTAAATTAATTAAATAAATTTATATTTGTTTAATTAATTTTATCCATTTTCTACCTCCTAGATTAATTAATTAATCTCTTTTTCCTCTTAGATTAATTAAATGAATTTAATTAATTCTCTTTTCCTCCATCATTTAAATTAATTAAATAAATGACATTTTATTTACTTAATTATCCCACTATTTTCCATAGCCATGATTAATTAAATAAATCCTATTTATTTAATTAATCTTATCCTCACATGACCCCTTCTCCAAAAATTAATTAAATAATCCTATTTTGTCTTCATCCTCATCCAAAAAGTCAAACCAACTATTAATCTCCACCCTTCATTTCAAATTCCACCTCTTAATCTCCACTATTCACATTAAAAATGCCCTAGAAGCCCTAATCCTCCACCTCTTAATCTACACCATTCATTTGATCTTCCACCTCTTAATCATAGCCATTCACAACACTTCTTAATCGTATCCGTCCATTCCACCTCTTAATCCCAGCGCATCATCCATCATATCAAGAATCTATAAATAGACCATCAACCAAGCTATTTTCATCACATCTTTTGGTCGTAGCCTTATGCTGTCCATTTGCCTCCATATTTACCTCCATTATCGCTGAGTTATGCTGGTTTTGACAGCAACCCATATAGCTTTATCAAGAGAGTAAACCCATTGGAACTAGGGTGCATTCCAATTAATTCTATCAAGGAGAAAGGAAGAGTTAAGGTGAAAGTAAATAGTATTTGCATGCTTTATCTTTATGTTTTTAACCTTACATCTTTTCTGTTCCTCAATATTATTATACTTATTTGTTTGTTTCTGAACATTGCCAATATCGCAGTTGTTTCTCAAAATTAATTAGCCTGTGTAAACCTCTTTCTTGTTATTCCAGTAATTATGTTGATAAGATGTGTTAAACACATATTCATGTTTCACGAGTAAATGCCTTGAGCATGGGCTGTGCACATCTGTAAGTGCTGTTTCTGGGAAGTTTCTGATGCAATTTGAATGCCAGATTCAATTGGAAGCAGAAAGATGGCATCCAAGAATAATTTAATAAAGGTAAGGGATTTAGTTGGAGCAAGCAGATTAGTATTATTTGAAGATTTTAGTTTATTTAGGCTTTTAGCTTGAGCGTCTGATTAGATGATTTTTGTGGTTTAATATTTGGTGTTTCTTAGATGGTCTTGTGGCAATCTTCTTTTAGTTGTTACCCTCATTTAATGTAGCAATGATTTTTCTCGGGTGAAATATGAAGACGACATGATACGGTTTAATGTGGTCACTGATTATGGGACGCCACGGATGTCTTTGCATGACCTGAAATCCAAGATTTTAAATCTTTTCAAGTTGAATGGGGATGCCGATGAGCTTAAAGTAAGATATACAGATGAAGATGGTGATGTCATCGTTATAGCAAATGATGAAGGTTTACAGGATGCATTCAAACAGAATCTCCGCTCTCTTCGTTTGGAGGTATCGTTGAGTAGAAACAGAGGAAGTTATCTGAAATGCAGGGAAATTAGCTTTCATAATTTGGGGCCATTTGGTGGAGGAGGGGGTATAGACTGGAACGATGGAAAATTTGAAGGAATAAATGGAATTACTGTAACCACAAGTTCAATATCTCTACTTTCCATTCAAGTTAGTTATGCTACTGGAAAGGACGAAGCCACTTATACCGCAGCTCGACACGGAGGAGAGGGAGCGGCAATTTGTATGGTAATTAATTAATATGCCTTATACGAGGGATTTGCATTTCCAGTGTTGTTTCTTGCAAACATTCTCTGTTGTTTCTAACACAAACATTCGCTTTTGTTTGTTTCAAACATTGTATGATGTGCAGAAATTTAACTACCCAACCGAAAAGCTGCAAAAGATAAGTGGATATTGTGGACTTGTAGAAAATACGTGGACAGTCATCAAAGGTTTGTCGTTTGAAACCAACGTTGCAAAATATGGTCCATTTGGTGTATCAGATTGGGTTCCTTTTGAGTTTGATTTAACATCAAGAGATGTGGTTGGCGTTTATGGCCGAGCTTGTAATAGATTTCTGGGCTCTATTGGTCTCCACACACTTCCTTAATGCCACCAAAAAACTCAATTTCGAAAATGAAGCCAAATCACATCTATGAATATAGTTTGTGAGAAAAGGTCCATATCAGATATATAGTGTTATAGGTCTGTACTAAGTATGCATAGAGTTTCTTCAGTTAGTGGTATTGCGCCGCTCCTTTGGATGTACAAGACAAATTACAATTGGCCCACAAATTTACTAATCTACAAACCAGTTATGGCTGTGAGGTTTTAAATCATAATTTGCTTTGTGTATTGCCATGTAGCATCGTTTCTATTTCCAAAAGAGAAAATGTTCAGCTATAAATGTAGTTGTTAAGGAAATGTCCTCATCTGCTTTGTTTTCTCATTTTCATCATGCTACAATACGTGTGCATTAAGTTTAGGTAGATTTAATTTAGTTTGATGCCACCATCTCCATTCATTCTATTGGAGTTAAAGAAAGCTTTGAAATTTGAACTTTGAATTTTGTTTTTGTGATATTAAGTAATATTTAAGTATTCCTTTCTACTATTATAGCTAATGTATTTTTGCTTCTCAACTGACGAACATAATATACATATATAATTACAACTAAAATTTGACTCTACCTTGCCCTTCACAGGCCAATTGATTTTTATTTTTACAAGTCAATTTAAAGCATAGAAAGAACCGTCTAAACTCAACCAGATTTTTTTCTGTTTTCACTGGTATTAATGATTGCATTGCATAGGTTGTGTAAGCAGTGCAAATTTAAGAGAAGTTTTTGAAATTTTCTTTTTATTCTAAGTTTATTATTGTGTTTGTTTCAGTAGTATGAATGATGGTGCTTTATACCTTAAAGGTCTTGTGTACTTGGCTTAATGTCTGTAAATGATTTGTTAGGGTTTGTAAATTTTTTTATATTTTTTATAAACTTTTGTCGGTGTGCTTTGATTTAGATGTTAGGATCTTCTATCCAATTTATCTAGGATTTATCCAAAGGTAGAGATGGTAGTTAACTAATATGATTTACCACTTGAGCCCATCCAAATTGCAGGCAATTATTTTTGGAAAGCTTTGTTCTTCTACGATTATCAATTGTGGATGCTTAAAATCTTTAATGATATGGCATTATTATATTGCAGTGTGTTTATGTGATTATAACTCTTTGACTTTAGGTTTGGTAATTGAAAATTCCCTTCTATCTTTATTTCTTGTTTTATGATAGGTATATTTGGACCCTAGATTAGGCTATAGTTTTATGGAGGGGGCTTTCTAAAATATCTCAGCTGTGCTGCTGAGAATTTTAAGTTTTTATAGGCAGGTGGTTCTATGAATTTTGTAAAAAATTCAGGAAATTGGAAGCAATAAGGAATGCTAAATCTACAGTTAAATCTATAACTACATAGTTAAATCTAAAAAATATTGGCAGGAATTTAAAAAAATATGGATAAATGACATGGAAATTTTTAAGAAGTCCTGGGAAACTCTCAGCCCCACCCCAAAAACACCCCTCTTAAAATCGAAAATTTTCTTCTTATAAGACCCTCTGCGCCTCTTAAAATCTAAAATCTAAAATTTTCTTCTTCTCAGACCCCTGCTCCACAAAAATAATTCCTGTAGTGACTAGATGGTACCCCTTCCTTAGGGTTTCGTGCTCAGCCTGATCAATTATCAGTTTCTCCGAGTTTTGGGAACGGGGGGACGCCTGGATTGGGTACAGCAAAACAATTCTGGATTTTGGGGATGCAGGGATCAGTATTAAAATAATATAATTTTTTTTTTCTTTAAATATTCCAACAAAACAATAATGTGTCTTTAAATTTCTTGTAAATTGCACGAATCCATTAGAGGTAGCTAAATGAATACTTCATCTTTCTCAGAAGGACAGACCAGACGTTTCTAGATGAGCGAGGAAATTGTTTGAAGTGTCTTATGCAGTGTATGAAGATCTGGATTCAATTGAAATCAGATTAAATGGTATGCCGGGGGAAGATTAACCTGTAAGAGCTTTAACATGATAGATGATGTTAGCATCATTGCCTCTGTCTCTGACTGGATCCACAGTGATTGGAACCTCTAGTACTGGAGCTTTCTCCCATCCGTTTAAGTGTTTGTAATTTGCACAGTTGGAGAGTTCAGGTAGCTCCTGATCCGTTTACAACAGACACCTCTCAAGTTCTTCATGTGAAGAAATGGTTTGATCCTTAATAATTGATCCAGAGTACTTATAGGCTATGTCAGAGGATTCGTCGAATTTCAAGCAAAAAGTTATAAATCGGGGGAATTTAAAGAAGCCCCCCCCCCAAAAAAATATATCAGTTCACCCTAAAATACGTACAGAAAAGGGTTTAATTAAAATAGATTTTAGAAACGCGTTTTGGATCAAGTTTTTAAAGATTTCGCCGCCGTCTTTGTGCTGTGAGAGTGTTTAGTCTTGTTTCTGCGTCTTAGGTTGTTTCTTTATCAACTCGTTTGTTTCTTTTTCATTTGTTTTATCAGCTGGTAGACCCGCTGCACTCGATTAACATAGAGAGTTGTTTGTCTGGGTGTTGGTGTAAATAATTGTTGTATTATCAAATGAAGCAGAGTAGAGTCGTAAGGCATGGCAGCTGCACTTGCAGTTGCAGTTTCACAGTCTGTCACCAAAACGGTCTCCGTGCATCTCTCCATGCTGAAAGCGACAAATCCTTCATTATTCAATTCCAGTTTTATTTCCTCATTCTAATCGCTGCTCCAAATACTATGTAAAACACCTTTATGTCTTAATCACACCAGACACTAAAACACTGCCCACCCAAATAGCGTAGAATTCCACAGTCTGTCCCACGCTCTATTTCTACTTCAGGAGTTAAATTTGATGGTTACAGGCAGTAGGTCCGTCTCAGATTTTTGTGATAGGCTGCGTTGTTGTTATCCGTTGGTTCCATAAGTTGTTTGACCTCTGGACATTATTAAAATCCTTCCTTCATGCCTGTGGCTATGGATTTGATCATTTAAAAAGAAGATGAGTTTTGAAATTGCCATTTAGGGGAAAGGACTTAATATTTGAGCGCATTCTAATAGTTGTGATAGTATTTGTAGATTGTAAATGAGTGCTTCAAGATTCAACTGTGTGATAGTTTTTCCCTGAACACTTCGGATCACACCCCATGATCCATCATTCTATTTCTCCTCTCTTACTTTCTATTCTCGTGATGATGGATCATGGAGTGTGATATGAAACGTTGAGGGAAAAACTATCACACAGTTTAATCCAGAAGCACTCATTTACAATATTATGAACTGTTGCAGACGTAGACGTTGCTGAGTGCCCTGTGTTAAGTGTTGTTGATGCGTTGCAGATGGCTTAAATTTGATGGCCGTATGACTTTATTTAGTTATTTTAGGCCTAAAATACAAATAAAATTTTAGGAAGATTGTATCACTTGAAAGGTAAGATTTCAGGTCAAAATTTCTATGTAATTATTTTTGTACATATTTTTATTCTATATATATTTTTCTTAAGATAGGTAAGCTTTAATATTTGAAAGGCGACATCAAATAGATGACCATCACAAAAGAATTGTTTGACAGATAAAAAATCGACTGTCAAATATAAGCCCTGGTCCATCGGCCTATATTGAGTGCCGACTGCAACTGTTGAAGAGAGACAGACTTGGGCCCTAAATTTGATGACTGTATTTAACCATTTTTATCCTAAAATACACTTAAAATTTTAAGAAGACTATGATATGAAAGGGACGATCTCAGACAGACCGTCAAAATTTTATAGATTTTTTTGGTTTTTTACATATTTACTCAGGAAGACGCGTCTCCCAGACCCTGGGACGCGTCTCCGATTCGTGCTTCTCTTCTCCTGCGTCCATCGCTGCGTAGTGCAAACGTTTCTTTACTGTTCTGCTCCGTTACTTTGGCTTCTACAGATACGCGGCACTTTCGACAGACTGAATGAAAACTGTTGTGAAGGAAACAGCGACTGCAAGAAAAATATTTTAACGTGTTTCATTCATTTAAGGCTCTTTTAATCGGAAGATGCTTCGAGACATGAGCAGGACGTCTCCTGTCACTGGAGACGCGAACCAGGAAAAAACCTAAAGATTAATGAAACACGTTAAAATATTTTATGTTATGAAAACGCTTGAGTGGCTGTTACCTTCACATCAGTCTTCATTCAGTCTGTCGAAAGTGCTGCGTATCTGTAGAAGCCAAGGTGATGGAGCAGTGAAGAAGCACTAGCACTATGCAGCGTTGGACAAAGGAACAGAGAAGCACGGAGGAGTAGCCAAACCGGTTTGTTCCCTTCAACAATTTTTTGGTTATTCTTAAATATCATCCACTTCAATTTTAACCAATAAAAATAGAACAAATATTTACCATTTTTTATTGTGGATGAAGTGTAAAAATGCTATTGACTGTTTGACCATTGAAATGGACGATATTTAAATAGAGTGCAATTTATCCTTGAGTGTTTAGGATTTAACAGATAATATTTAAATAGGGGTTTAGCGCTTCTTGAGGTCTTCAGTTCGAGATTCACTTTTTGGTAAAAGGAAAAATACAGTAAGGGGCTCTGTAATTGCTTCTGCTTCTCCTCTTGCTTTTATTTGCTGTGTTTCTTGTTGCTCAGAGTCGACAAATGTAATTACGCCAAAGGCGTTTCCAATGGCAAAGAGAGCCTAGGGCGAAGATCCACGGCTCATATTTCACTCGAAGTGTGCAAGATGATGAAAGTCATCTTGGCCGTTCAAATTTTTTGTTTCCCATTTCTCCGTTGTCGTCACAGTTACTAAGTTGCTTAAAAAAGGTTGAAAACATGGGGAATCATTTGTGGCCCAAAGTGGCGGTGAACGAGGTGTTGGAGCGGAGGAAGAAGACGTGGATGAAGCAAAACATCAAGTGGTTGGGAAAATGGGACATTAAGTTACATGAATGTCCTAACACCAAAGAGCAAATAAAAAAGTTTGTGTTAGAAAAATTCAGAACTGCCATGTGGACAAATCAGATTGGGCGTAAAAAAATGCATTATATTAACATTTTCAATCCCAGTTGGGAGCATGGGGATAAAGCCTACTTATGTGTTGATTTTAAGGGTAAGGTTAGGCTCTTAGTTGCACAATTGAGGACTGGTTCGCACCATCTTAGGTGCGAAATTGATAGATGGACGGTTCCCAAGGAAAGATGGGTAGATAGGATTTGCATTTTCTGCAGTAATAGAGCGGTTGAAACTGAGCAACACTTCATCAGGGACTGCGATGCGTACAAGGATATTCGTATGCAACATGATAACAGTGTGAATGTTAGTGAGTTATTTGAGGAAGAGAGGCTTCACAACATGGCCCGACTTTTGGTCAAAATTCATAGGAGACGAGAAGACATCGAAAGGAGCTTGAAGAAGTCTTAGTGCGTTGGCGCTTGGTCCCATAAACTGTTTGGTCTCGTGGACGTTATTAAAACTCATTCATTCATTCATTGCATTTTTTCCCTATACATGACTGTATATTGCCAGAAAAAGTCTCATGTCATTTAAATGTCCCCCGCCGGACATCGCATACAAGCACTCCAAGCCCTCGTCAAATGCTTCAGAAATCACATATTGAAACAAGAATGGAACACATGGACACAATCGACACTCTTGAATGAGGGTTTCAAAATCCCCGAGCCTGAAAAATTAGGGGAAAAGCGAATGGTTACAATTAACCCTTGAAAATGGCGGTAGCATCTCCGGAGGTTGGTTTGACGATCATCAGCCCGCCTGTTTTTTTAAGCATAAGTCGGTCCGAACATGTCATGGATGGTACCATCCCTCGTGTAAAAAACTGGGCCATTATTTTTTATCGATGGATTAAGCCATACAAAGAGACTCACACCATTAAAAATTCCTTTGGCTTTCTCCTCATTTACTTTTTCTCTATTTATATTATTTTTTATTAAAAAATTTGGTAATTTTGAGGGAATACAAGCCACCATCAAATGCTTTTTAGTTTATTGCTCTTTTCAAATTAAATTTTAAAAAATAAAAGAACAATAAATTTTTTAAATTATAATAATTTTTTTATCTTTTGAAAATTAATTTAATAACTTATTTTTAATTATACATTTAAATATTTTTTAAATCAATTAATTTTTATATAATTAAAATAATATATAATCTTTACAAATAAAATTAAGATAATTAATTAATTAATTTTGAAATACATGTAATATATATACCGTTTCTTATGTGTAATCTTTACAAATTTTGTTTCTCATTGTGTTGTCATTACGGACACATTTCACACTTTTAGTTTCTAATAACATAGACATCAATTGTTTAGCAACACATTTTCACCTTACATTACTTTGTGTAGCACATGGATTCAAGGGTGTTAGTCCCTCATGGATTGAATGCTAATGTGGCAGTGAGAGAGTCGTTAGCTTTTGAAGTCATTGGCCATGACTACCCCTTCACATTGTTGAATTGCATTAACACCCAAAGAATTTGATTGGTGATGAGGGTTGATTTGTGTACTGTAGAGGCTAGCAAAAGACTTGTTGGTCTTTGTACATTATTAGAAATGGTAAGGGATTCAAAGCATTGTGCACATGAATCAATTGCTACCCTTGAGATTACTTGGGTCTCACTTAGCTCTTGGTGAATGAGGCTCATCAGGAATGAGAAGGGAGGGTAGATTTTAAATTTGATTTCCTCATATCTCTCTAGCAAATGAATAAGCTTTATGTAGCCATAAAGTGGAACATAGAGAGAGAGGTACAAAGGTACAGAGACACAGAGAGATGAGTATGGAGGTAGGGAGAGACATAGAGAGAGAGCGAGGGAGAGGGACATAGATATCTATAGAGGGAAAATGAGGAAGAGAAAAAGACACAAAAAGACAGAGAGGAAGAGAGAAAGAGAGCAAAAGAGAGAGGTCAAGAGACAGATAGAGAGACAAGAGAGAGAAACATAGGGAGAGAGACATGAACAATGGATCAAGATGAATGAGACAAGTTGGATAGAAGAGATAGATCTACTATTAGGTTGTCTTTCTAATTCTGGCTTGATGAATGTTTTAGTTCAAAACATTGCTATGAGTTTATGAGAAAAAAATTATTGCATTTATTGAGTTTATGAGTTTAGTTCAAAACATTGTATTGTAAATAAGTTATTTTTAAAAGGAAATTTGTATTCTTTAAAGATTCATGAAGGAGACTTTGTAACCAAACGTTTAAACCTAGCTTCCATATATGTAAAATTGTTCATCATATGATACCATATTTTCTTTTTGAAGCCTATTTATCTAGAGGGGATCAATATCCTTTCTTTGTTTTGTAGAACTGGGGATGCATAAGTTACTTTGTAGCATTTGGGTATACCACTCAATTATGTTGTATCTATAAAAAATGGAGATAGGAAGAGAGAACTTTTACTTATTTATAAAGTTATTGTAAGTGGATGAACAACCAATACATGCAATATGAAGGACATGATCTAGATTCATCAACTCTGCTCAACCAAAATAGGGAGATAGAGAGGGACAAAAAGATAGAAAGACACACACACACACACATAGGGTAGATCGATATAGAGAGAGGTTGTGTGTGAGAGAGAAGGGGAAGAGATATAAAGATAAAGAGAGAGAAATAGAGAGCTATAGAGGGAAAAGAGGGAGAGAAAGATAGAGAATAAGAGAGAGGATACCATGTTTTTGTTTTGAAGCCTATTTATCGAAAGGGGATCAATATTCTTTTTTTATTCTCTGGAATTGGGGTTGCAAAAGTTACTTTGCATCATTTAGGTATACCACCCAATTATACCATTTCTTAAAAAAATGGAGATAGGAAGAGTTAGAACATTCACTAATTTATGAAGTTATTGTAAGTGGATGAACAATCAATACATGCAATATGAAGGACATGATCTAGATTCATCAACTTTGCTCAACCAACATAGGGAAATATAGAGGGACAAAAAGATAGAAAGACACACACACACACAAAGAGGGTAGATCGATATAGAGAGGTAGTGTGTAAGAGAGAAGGGGAAGAGATATAAAGATAAAGAGAGATAAAGAGAAATAGAGAGCTATAGAGGGAAGAGGGAGAGAGAGATAGAGAAAAAGAGAGAGGATACCATGTTTTTATTGTGAAGCCTATTTATCTAAAGGGGATCAATATTTTTTTTTATTCTCTAGAATTGGGGTTGCAAAAGTTACTTTGCATCATTTAGGTATACCACTCAATTACACCATATCTTAAAAAAATGGAGATAGGAAGAGCTAGACCATTCACTAATTTATAAAGTTATTGTAAGTGGATGAACAACCAATACATGCAATATGAAGTACATAGATATAGATTGATGATCTAGAGAGAGAAATTAATCAAGAATCAAGAGAGTGAGAGAGAAAGAGGAGGCACAGGGAAGAAATAAGGAATTGAATAGAGAAAGATAGAGAGAGATAGCTTGATATGGACATATATTCATTCTAACTCTGGTTTCACTTTGCAAGGATTGAATAGAGAGAGAGTAAAGTTAATATATTATATATTATATTAGAAATATGTTTACTCTTAATTTATGTGTCATGCATATGCAAGATGATCAAATTGATCTCAGTCAGACATATTTCTCCCTATTGATATTTCGTCATCGTCAGTTTTTTACTATCGCTATTGCTGCTTTTTCCTCCTTTGTCGCCTTCGTTATTGTTTTCATTTTTTTGTCATTTTCTTCTCTGTCGCAAATGTTTTTATTTTGTTGTCGTTTTGCTTTCTCTTTACAAGAAGAATGCCTTAACTGTTGGTACTTGTGTGGAGTGGCTTGGAGGAATATCAATTTAAAGATTTTGCTGACATTCTCATTGAACAATGTGGCAGTTTGATGAAAGTAGGTAGTGAATTTGTCTTTGACTACATAGTTTTCCAAATTCATGTCCTTTAACATGTTTTCTGCATTTTAACCATAAAAATATGCTACACTTTTCAAATTGCCCACATAAATAAACATGATTTTAACCATTGCACCATTAAATCACTCTACTTTGGATACGTATTTGAGTTGCTCTATTCAATTTTTTTAGGCATGAAGTTTTATGGTTATAATTTTAAAAATTTAATTAAAATAAGTATATTAAATAATTCTATAGCATTGTTGTCTAAGTCCTATAAATTGTTACTTGATTATTGGTATTATATTCAATAGTAGGGTTTATTATATTATATATTATATATAAAATAAATATAATTAAGTTATAAATAAATATAAATATAAAAAATATAACGTAACAAAACATAAATATATAATATATAATATGTAATATGTTTAATTTAAATATACAATTTTATAATATTATATTATTTTTAAATTTTAAATTATTAAATTACTTTAAAAAATAAATGCAATTTTCTATTGAGTATATAAGTATGGCCTATGGGAGTAAATGAAATTTAATTCCTCTACATCTACAACTGTAAATGTCATTGTTAATCATGCATATCACTGCTAAATATAGAAGGAACTCTAAATTTCATTACTTTTGGCACAAAATATATAATACAAAAAAGCACACTAAACTAAAGCCTAATATGTTTGATATGATTATGAGAGCATTTATTTTGTAAATATTTTAATCATGGCCAGCATGTATGAGAATATTGAATGATCTAGGTTGAACTACGTATGATGGAATTTGATTAGCCTTTATTAATTTCAATTAAGACAAATGATATGGAAAATTATGTACAGTACATTATTTTGTGGGAGGTTTGAATGATGTTAATAAAAATAGAGCAACTGTGTCTTTGCTATTATGTATTTAATAGAAGATGATAATGGAAAATGCATGGCATATAATTTGATGGTTATTGGTGATAAGTGATGGAGAAATGAGCCACCACAATATGTTTGACTATAAAATTGAGTGCACGTTAAGAGTAACTAAATGGGAGAATATTCTTAAACTTTAATATTTATTTTTGAGAGATTTGTTTGCTCTTAGGGTTAACAAATCTTTTTAAGTAAGACCACAAATGAGGGATCTTGTCCCGGTTCTTAATGGGGCTCAAATACAACATCATAGGTGTCAAACTACAACAACTTACTATTACATCATGCACCCATCCATGAAAGAACAATAATTCATTTTAATACATAAAGGAGTGTACAAAGCATCTCCAATGAAGAAAAAGAAAAGAAAAAAAGAAATGAGAATATTTAATGATGAACAAGTATTCCAAGTTTTGAAGGCAAGTGATCTTAGAAACAATAAAATGTGTTTCCTTATAGATCTGAATTGTGTTGTTTGGATATGTGCTCTCTTTTAGTTTTGGTAGCCCATTGTCTAGAAGTACAAACCGAGTCCTAGAATTATCAGAATGGGAAAACTTCAATCTAAGTGTTCTTTGTTGAAGTTGAACTGAGCTTCACAACTAAACAATGGGAGTGAGAGAGGCAGCGATAGATAGGGAGAGTGATAGAGAGTTGGAGATTGATAGTGAGAGGAATAGAGATAAGTGATATAGAGGGAAAGAGAGATAGAGAAAAGAAGAAAGAGATAGAGGAAGAGAGAGAATGAGAGATAATAGAGAGGGTAGGAAAGAGAAATAGAGAGGGAAGTGTATTGATAGAGAGAGAAATAGAAAAAGAGAGATAGAGTAGGAGAGAAAGATAGAGATAAGATATATAGAGGGAAATACAGATAGAGAAAATAAGATAGAGAGATGGGTATATGAATAGAGAAAGAGAAAGAGATGGGTATAGGGATAGATAGGGCGATAGAGAGATGTATAGAGATAGATAGGGATAGAGAGAGACGGTGAGAGAGAAAGAGAGGGAGGGAGAAAAACCTAGAGAAGAGAGAGTGATAGAGGAAGAGAGAATAATAGAGATTGATAACTGTCACAAAAAGATTGCTTGATAGTAGGGTCAACTTTCACATTTATGCCCTAAAAATTTGAATCCTATTAGTGAATTTTTTAACATTAAATGACCATCAAACACCTTAAATAGAATTAAATATATTTTTTTATAGGGAGAAGAAAGAATAATAGAGAGGGAGATTGATATAAAGATGGGTATAGGGATAGAGAGGGAGAGAGAGGGTTAGAGATAGACAAGGATAGAGAGGGATAGTGAGAGAGAAAGAGAGGGAGGGAGAAAAATCTAGAGAAGAGAGATAGAGTGATAGGGGATGAGAGCATAATAGAGATTGATAATTGTCACAAAAAATTGCTTTACAAGCAGAGTCAACTTTCAAATTTAGGCCCTGAAAATTTGAATCCCTTTAGTGAATTTTCAACATTAAATGACCATCGAACACCTTAAATAGAATTAAAATTCTATTTGTTTTTAATAGAGAGGAGAGATATAGAGTGATAGAGGAAGTGAATAATAGAGAGGGAGATTGATATAAAGATGGGTATAGAGATAGAGAGGGAGAGAGAGGTATAGAGATAGAGAGGGAGAGAGAGACATGGTGAGAGAGAAGAGAGGGAGGGAGAAAAACTTGATAACTATCACCAAAAATTTGCTTCACAAGAAGGGTCGACTTTCAAATTTAGGCCCTAAAATTTTGAATCCCTTTAGTGAATTTTTGAACATTAAATGACCATCACAGAGAAAGAGAGATAGAGTAGGAGATAAAGATAAATATAAGATATATAGAGGGAAATACAGAGAGAGAGAGAGAGAGAGAGAGAGAGAGAGAGAGAGAGAGAGAGAGAGAGAGAGAGAGAGAGAGAGAGAGAGAGAGATGGATGTTAGGAACTGCATGTAGAATATATCAATTAAATGCAAATAAAGATTAAATAGAGGAATAAAAAATACACAGAAATAATAATAGCGAGAGACAATTTTTAATGTGGTTCACCCAAACTAGGGCTATATCCACCAATAGAGAGTCCAATATTATTATCCAGTAAATCAAATCAATTACAACCAACAATTCTTGCAACTCAATACCGCTGCAAATGCTACAATACAATATCTCAACATCAATGGAAACCCTAACCCTTAGCTGTTTATATCAAGACTTATGTTGGTTTCAAAATAGGGTTTTTTTTATGTCGACTAATAGAAAATAACTCCTGACACCTTTATAAAATAATAAAAGTCATTTGAGGTTTCGGGGGTGTTGCCCCTCGACCCCACCCTATATCGCGATAGGGAGAGTGCTAGGGGTGTTGTCCCTAGACCCCATAAGGGGCGCTGCCCCTTGACCTCGTCTTGGGGGCGCTGCCCCCAAACTCCCATTAAATAATTTGGGGGGAAACCACACTGATAAAAGTGGAGAAAATTTAACCTTTGAGTCTGATTAAGCTCTATATAACAACAATCTCCCACTTGGAGACTGAGTAGACTCCACAACATATCATATCCCAATTGGAGACTAATCATAACACCACTAACCCTATAGCCCACACTAGAAATAAACTCCCTGGACCCTGTTGTTATGATTTTATTGTTTTCGATGTTGAAGACCAACCAAAGTTGAAGAGGAGCTCAACTTCTCCCTTGTCACTATCTTCGTAAACATATCTGCTAAATTTTCATCTGTATGTATTTTGTCCAGCTGTAACTGTCCATCATCCAACATCGACCAGATGAAGTGATACCTTAGCTGTATATGTTTGGTCTTTGAATACAAGGCATAATTCTTTGCAAGATGTATGGCACTCTGACTGTCTGTAAACAAATAACTATTAGCCTGTTGTTTGCCCAATTCTTCTATGAAAGATTGTAGCCATATCATCTCCTTGCTTGTCTCTGTTGTAGCTACATACTCTGCCTCCATGGTTGATAAAGCAACCAAATTTTACAACCTGGAGATCCAACTCACTGTTGTCCCACCTATAGTAAAGACATAACCTGTAATACTCTGTCTGGTATCAATATCCTTTGCCAAATCTGAGTCCACATAGCCTGCTAAATCAATATTAGAGCCCCCAAAATATAAATATTTATTGGATGTACCTCTCAAATATCTGAGAATCAATTTTACCACATTCCAATGCTCCAATTCGAGATTACTCATATACCTACTTACGACTCCTACAACATGTGCAATATCTGGTCTCATGCATACCGTGGCATACATTAAACTTCCTACAACTGAAGCATATGTTACCTTAGACATTTTTTCTTCCTCCTCTTGTGTCTTAGGACACATCTCCTTCTTCAATTTCAAATGACTAGGCAAAGGTGTGCTGACAACTTTTGCATTCTCCATATGGAATCTCTGCAACACCTTTTCAACATAATCAGCTTGAGATAGAGTCAATTTTCTGTTCTTCCTATCTCTGTAAATTTGCATACCAAGGATTTGTTTTGCTACCCTCAAATCCTTCATAGCAAATGATTGTGCTAACTGTTTTTTTAACTCTTATGTGATCCATGTTAGACCCTGCTACAAGTATGTCATCAACATATAAACATAAAATAATGTAGTTGTCATTATCCAACCTCCTAAAATAAACACAATGGTTATAATTACACCGGCTGTAGCCTTGCTCAGCCATATAACTATCAAATTTTAAATACCATTGTCGAGGTGCTTGTTTCAAGCCATATAAACTCTTCTTCAATCTACACACTAATTTCTCCATACCTTTGACCTCAAATCCTTGTGGTTGTTCCATATATATCTCCTCCAAATCACCATGGAGAAAGGCAGTTTTCACATCTAGCTTTTCCAAATGCAAATCTTGAGCAGCCACAATACTTAAAATAGTACGGATAGAAGTCATCTTAACAACCGAAGAAAAAATCTCACCAAAATCAATACCTTTATTCTATGCAAATCCTTTTACAACTAACCTGACTTTAAATCCTTTCTTACCTCCATCTTCCTCTTTCAGCCTATAAACCCATTTGTTTGGTAAAGCCTTTTTACCTGCAGGCAACTTACATAATTTCTAAGTCTATTTTTTCAGCAAGGAGTCCATTTCTTTTTTCATTGCAAGCTCCCATTGAACCTTTGTATCCACCTACATAGCTTCATCACACCCTTCCGGTTCACCAACATCTGTTAACAAAATAGAATATAAAGAGGTTGAAAACCTTTCAGGAGGTCTACTTAGCCTTGTTGATCATCTAACATTCACTGGATGTAACATCCCATTACGTAACCTCGAAGGGTAAGAGCCAAAAGGGGGCAAGATAAATTTTTTTTTGACATAAGTAAACAACATACATAGGTTCAGCTGTCAAATCGATAGATTGATACCATTTATTTTAAACACCAAAGTAAATGTTCCTAATCCCATCTGATAAAAAAAACATGAATCCATAAGCATAAAATATAGGCAGATCCAATACCCACACCGGAATCCGTAAAGTAATAAAGGAACATCACATTTCTTCTCATTAAATACAATGATTAAAACTTCTCTTCTAAGAGAGTTCAATTACATAACTACATATACAATTACAATGATATATTCCAAAATATGATACAAGTACATAACATAGTCCTGAGTATGATACAAAGACTGAATAGCTACAATAACTGAATGAAGTGATGGAGAGAGAGATCATCTCAAACTGGTGCTCCAAAACCTGTTCGTCGGTCCCCAATGGTGGTGGCAACGCCTCCCAACCATGTGGACTCCTAAGAGACCACTCCATCGTGCTTGGAGATAGTCACAAGACCCAAGCGGATGAATAACAACAAGGGGATACAAGATGGCCAACACACACATCAGACACAGAATAGACATGGAGAACAGTGCTTACAATCAAAGTCATAATATAGGTGTACTCATCTAAGTCATAAGTCGGGTACTACTCACGACTCCTAAGGTACTAGATACTAGAGTGTAATCATATGTGCGCGAAGGTATGGCACACACGGGACCAAGTACCTCTCATACAGATGAGGAGACTCAATCGTGCCCAAATCCACGCCCCGCAGATGGATGACTCAACGCCCCACAGATGGATAGGCCTTCTCATTGCATCCTTAGCCTTTACAAGCGCTCAAGGCCATGCATGAGGTTTAATTATCTTATTAGTATTTTTACCCCAATGTTTTAGTTTTAGTTATCACTTATTAATGTAACTTTGCTACTAGTTCCCCTGGCAGCCACTTGCGGGCCTCGGGCCTATAGAGAGCCACTCCAGATGACCACCTTAATGCCTAGACCTTGTTCATCTTGTTTGACTAAACGAGGCATACAAAAAGACTAAGACAATGAAGTATAAATTAGAAATAGAAAAATGTGATCTACAAGACCAAAACTCTCAATGGTAGTGTAATTGTTGAAAACGACCTTTTGCCAGTTAGATCATTTTTGTAATAACTCCAATGACCCCAATTTGGTTACAATTCACAAAGGTATGCACGGATAATAGAAAAAGCATGGCAAGAGGCATTGCAAGTCTTCTCACAACCTATTTTGCGTATTGTCTACCACTTTAATCATGACGAAAATATGAATGTTTAAGATAATAACAAAATAGAGATATTAATTTTCTGACCGTAATGATCAAAATAGAGGTGCAATCAATTTGTTTAAGAGTTATAATGAAATTCTCTACGAAGGGGTCATCCTATATAAAAAAAAGGTTTCATCATAATCCTATACATAAATTTTGACAGTTTGTCCAAAATCTCTCCTTTCATATATTTCAAAATTTTAGTTGTATTTTATAGCTAAAATGTCTAAATATAGCTATACAACTGTCAAATTTAAGCCTTGATAAAAACCATGAGTTCTATTGTAAATATAAATAAATTAGAAACCAACAATTACTAAATACCATATGGTAATTTTCCTCAAGGAACAAACATCACAGACTAAAGTGCACTAGATTTAGTGAGACTGTGAGAGGACAATAACATTATCAGAAATTGAATATTTAAAAATTTCAACTGACGGAGAAATGAAAATTCTAAAATATTCAGGGCCCTCGCGAATCACGAGTCATGTTACGTGCTATAATATTTTAAATTAATAATTAACAAAGAACCAATTAGGTCAAATCCCAAATATATCTTACTACCTAACCAATCGAAGGCAACTACTACATTAAACACACTTATTTTTGTCTAACTGTGCAAACACATCGTGACCATCTGTGCAGTGCTTTTGGCTAAACACAGAGGCCAACCAAACAAAATAGTCAAACATATATCATTCTGAAATAGGCATTCCCAAAAATTTAGAAATGTTATCTTATCAATGCCATAAACTATTTAATGGGGTTTTGATTCTTTGTGCATCATGAAATTGCAGTAAACATATATTTAAAGGCAGTAATGGGGTTTCATTTTTCTATTTTTTCTGTGCTTAATGGAAACACATCAAATAAATTTCAATTTATAAAGAGGCAATAATGGGGTTTCAGTGTTTTCTGTGCTTAATGAAGTCACAGCAAATATATTCTAGTTCTTGTTTAAAGCACAGTAAAGGGGTTTCATTTTTTTTTCTTTTTTTCTTTTTCTGTGTATAAAGAAATATGCAGCAATAGGTTTTTAGTTTCTGTGGTGAAAACAAAAAAAATAAAGAGTTGATGTAAAAAGAACCTAGAACACACTCCCTCAGCTCGCCTGAGACCTTGCAATTTGATATACCTCTTGAGAGATTCGCACTCCCCTCTGATCAATTGCTATCCTGCTGCGTTCTTTTTCTATGCTTTTGAATCGCCTCCCCTCTCTACCTTTGTTCTCTCTGCTTCCGTTATCTCCCTTTTCTCTGTTTTTTTTGTTTTTAAAAGCCTCCTCCCCATATGCGTTGACTCACCTCTATCCCTTCTCTGCCCTTCGTCAAATAGATATTTTTTGCATTTTTTTACCACCCACTCTCCCATGGCCATCGTATGGCATGCAGAAGATATTTTTAAATAAAATAATATATCAATCCCCTCCTCCATAAATTTGATCACCCACTCAGAGATATTTTCTCCATTTAATTTTTACCAACACCCATCTCCAGCACAGCAAGGAGGTTGTTACATCCTACCCCGTAGGACTAGGCTTACTCCTGGAAGCCTGCAAATGCTAAGATGTAGCCAAAACACACACACTAGTCCAAGAAAATTGATACAATCAAAGGAAACCAAGTAGAAAAGGCTCAACCATCACACGGGCAAACTACATATGACCATAAGGTAATACAGATGGTAAGACCACAACACGGAAACACTGCACTAACCGGATGCAGTGGGCTAGGGTAAGGAACAGGGAATAGGGAATAGAGAATAGGGAATAGGGAATAGGCCCTGTGACTATCTCCAGTAACCACCATCGGGGATAATAAGAGTATGCTCAGGCCTGTGAATCCAGGCGGAGTCGATACTCAGTACCTGCAACACTCGAAGCACACGTCAAGGTACCTGTGCATAGATATACATCATATAGCTGAAGCAACATCAATCATGTAAGCATGAAATCCATCATAAGTAATAATAATGTCCACATCATAATAGTATCGAGATTGCACATCACCGGTGCCAATACAAAATAATAAGATGCGTAATCCAAAATAAAGTATACAGTCATCCAAGTCCATCAAGATAAGAAAAACATAATACAAACACAGGGGTCATTACATCCCCTAGAAGTCTGCAAAAAGATATGATAAATGTCTCTCATCCTCGTCGCATCTTCCCAAGATGTTGAGGACTCACCATCAGGATCCCATTGGACCCTTACTTGCTCTATGCCCTGACCCCTGAGGGTCAACCTTTGATGCTGAAGGATGTATACGGGTTCTAAAGAAAGCTGCCCGTCTGCCTCGATCTCCAAAGCATTCCAATCAAGAACATGGGTCACATCAGGAATATACTGTCTAAGAACTGAAACATGGAACACATCATGGATGCATGATAGACTTGGTGGTAATGCAAGGCGATAGGCAACATGACCAATCCTCTCAAGGATCTCAAAAGGTCCAACAAAATGAGGTGCCAGCTTCGAGCCTTTCCCATAATGGATGGGGCTCTTCTACGGATGAACTCTCAAAAACACACGGTCACCTACCGAGAAGTGGCGATCCAACCTACAGGCATCGGCATACTTCCTCTACCGATCTTGAGTTGTAGCCAAATGCTCTTTGATCCGCAATACTTGCTGCTCCATATCTTGAAGCATCTCTAGACCCAAAAGAACTCGGTCCTCTAAGCGATCCCAACTCAATGGAGTGCGACATGGCCTACCATACAAGGCCTAGAAGGGAGACATACCAAGAGAACTGTGATACCCATTGTTATAAGCAAACTCCACTAGGTACAAATAGTCCTCCCAATAAGATTGTTGATCCATAACATACATCCGAAGCATATCCTCTAAGACCTGATTAACCCACTCCGTTTGTCCGTCAGTCTCGGGATGGTATGCAGAGCTAAAATTAAGCTGAGCTCCCAAAGCATGCTGAAGAGAAGTCCACAAAGTTGAAGTGAACACTGGATCACAATCAGAAATGATCCTACGGGGAATACCATGCAGATGCACAATATCCTCCATAAACACTCGAGCTACAGACGCTGCAGTGTAGGAAGATCTCATGGGTGAGAAGTGTGCCACCTTGGACAACTTGTCCACTATGACCATAATAGCATCATGACGATGCGAAGACATAGGTAACCCCACTATGAAATCCAAAGATATCATATCCCACTTCCATCCAGGGATGGAATGAGGCTGCAACAATCTTGCTGGGTGCTGATGCTCTGCCTTCACCCGCTGGCACTCAAGACATTGAGCCACAGAGTTGGCAATATCTCATCGCAAACCTGCCCAATAATACAATCGTCAAAGATCGGCATGCATCTTCGTGACACCCAGATGAGTTGAATAGGGTGCATGATGGGCTTCTGATAAAACCAAGGAACGAAGATCACTAGAATCTGGAACATAAATACGACCAAGATGTCGCAAAAGTCCATCAGGCTCGAGTGAGAAACCTGCAAACCTGCCCTCAAGGACTTTCCCAGACTCAATCTCCGCTCTCACCTCCTGATACCAAGTATCACTAGGAAGTGACTCCAAAATACGGCTCCGCAAATCCACTCCAAGAGACAAAACTGAGATCTCATGTCTCCTCCTACTCAAGGCATCCACAACAACATTCTCCTTACCCTGAATGTAGCGAACCTCAAAGTTGTACTCACAAAGGAAATCCATCCAACGACGCTGCCGAGCATTCAAATTTAGCTGAGTGAAGATATACTGCAAACTACGATGATCACTATGTAACTCAAACCGATGTCCCAAAAGGAAATGTCTCCAATGCACAAGTGCATGGACGACAGCTGCTAACTCCAAATCATGGGTGGGGTAGTTCAGCTCATGATCCTTGAGCTTACAGGAGTCATATGCAATCACTCATCCCTCTTGCATGAGAACTGCCCCCACACCCTCCAATGAAGCATCGGTGCACACTACAAAATCCCCCGTAGGATCTGGCACTACTAGGATAGGTGCACTAGTTAGCCACTCCTTAAGAGCCTGAAATGTTGACTCACACTGATCTGACCACACAAACTTCTTCCCTTTCCATTGAAGAGAAGTGATGGGATGGGCTACCCAAGAGAAATCTCTCACAAATCGGTGATAGTAACTCGCTAATCCCATGAAACTGCGAACCTCGGTCACATTCATTGGTGTTGGCCAATCCACAATCACCTGAATCTTAGAAGGATCCATCGAGATACCTTCTCCTAAGGTGATGTGACCCAAATATCTCACCTCAGTCTGGAAGAACTCACACTTGACCAAATTGCCAAACAACTAATTATCTCGCAAGCATTGCAACACTTGTCACAAATGGCCTTCATGCTCCTCCATAGTTCTCGAATAAATCAAAATATCATAAAGGAACATGAGAACAAACTGATCAAGATAGGTGCGAAACACCCCATTCATCAAACTCATGAAAACTGATGGAGCATTGGTCAACCCGAAAGGGACAACCGTGAACTCATAATGCCCATAGCATGTACGAAATGATGTCCAATGAATGTCTACCTCATGAATACGAAGCTGATGGTATCTTGACTTCAGATCTATCTTAGAGAACACCTTGGTTCCCCTCATTTGATCAAACAAATCATCTATCCGAGGCAATGGGTATCGATTCTTCACTATCACTTTGTTCAACTGGCGATAATCAATACATAAGCAAAGAGATCCGTCCTTCTTCTTCATAAAGATGACAGGTGCACCCCAAGGGGATACACTAGGATGAATGAAACCCTTCTCCAGTAACTCCTCTAATTGCAACCGCAACTCACCCAACTCCTAAGTAGTCATGCGATACGGTGCCCGAGAAATAGGCTCTACACCGGGAATGAGATCGATACGAAAGTCTATGTCGCGCTAAGGCGGCATACCTAGAATATCACTCGGAAAGACATCTGCAAACTCCTGAAGAATAGGATGATCATCAAGAGATACCTCCTGAATCCCACCTTCAACAAGATCACTAACTGAAATAGCGAACATTTGACAACCTTTCCGCATGGCACACTTCAGCTGCATAGCTAAAATCACACGGAGAGAAATGGGTCTCTGAACCCCAACTAACTCAACACGCTCTCCAACATCATCAACACACTGAACTGACTTATGCCGATAATCTATACTGGCTAGGTAGGTCTCCAACCAATCCATGCCTAAAACAATCCCGTAGGACCCCAAAGGCAACACATGGAGATCCACTGTGGTAGTGAAGGTGCCCAAATCTAACACACAACCACGAACAAGGGAGTCTACAGCCACCTTGGATCTAGTAGCTAACTCAACCTGCCAACCAACGTCTTGCCTTGCCACCACAAGTCCACAACACTCCACGAGAGAAGGAGAAATGAAAGAATCTGAAGCTCCTGAATCAAACAAGATAGACGTGGTAATCCCACATAACACACTTGAATACTCGACTATGGTGCCCTGATGCTCCGCCTGACGGTTATCAACCACTGCAAAAACTCTATGTGATCTACCAGCCTCACCTACTGTAGGCTCTGAAGTAGCCTGTCTCTGACTACCTCCAGCCACTGATCTCTGAGGACACTGAGCAGCTATATGACCATGCTGCCCACAAGCATAACAACCACCCCTGCTAAAACCTCAGCCTAAAAATGGTGCATGTGACTGCTGGGATCCACCACCCCTAGAACTCTGTTGAGCACTTTGAAAACTTCGTGACGGACCGCTCTGCTATCTACTCCGAGAGTGATGACGTGAATGATCTCTAGCAAACAGAGTACCAGGATTCTACCCACTCTGCTGAGATTGAGCAGGCCTATGCCTCTGTCGCTGACCATGTCTAGGAGGTGCAGTATGAGATCTAGATGGTCCAGCTCCCTGAGACTGTGTACCCTGAGCAACTAATCTTGAAGCAGGGGCACTACCAATCTGCACACCTGCCTGACCACTAAAACCTTTAGTCAAATTCTCCTCTATCAACCTCGCCTTCTCCACGGCAACCTCTAAGGTCTTCAACTCAAACACACGGACACCACCACTGATATGGGCATTCAAGCCCCTGATGAAATGTTGTACTAACATCGACTCATCATCAGAGATGCTAGCATATTGCTTCAGCTCAAAGAAGCGGTGCTCATACTAATCTACTATCATAATCAACTGACGAAGTTCATGGAACTCATCAGCACATCTTTGTTGATAGTAATCTGAAAGAAATCATGCACGAAACCTCTCTAAGAATAGTCCCTATGACAGGGAAGCAATATCTAGGTGAAGCTTCTGCTCCTCTACTCTCCACCATGTAGATGCAAAACCTCTGAGATGCATGATAGCACATCAAGCTCTAGTATTGCTACTATAAGGATGCATAGCAAAGCATCGATCAAGATCAATCAACCAAGTATCTACCTTGGTACCTATACCAGAACCATCAAAAGTAGGGGGATGAGCCCTAAGAAGATCCCTCATGTGACCTGCAGTAACACTATCTCCATCCACCCTATCCCTCACAACAACTACTCTCAAATGATCTGGACTACGAGAACGCTCACGCTCAGCTCCAGCATCCTGACCATCCTGACGAGAAGGGTGTGACTTTGTCTCATGAGATACCTCCTGACGAGGTCCTAATCGGTCCAAAATCTACTGTAAAATAGCTAAAACATGATCACCCCCGAGCCCTTCGTCTTGATTCTCAATATGCGGTTCCTCTTGATGCTCACCCCGATTGCCTTGATTAGCTTGATTACCCTGATTTCCCTGATTACCCTGATTGGCATCATGCCAGGTGCTACGTCGAAGAACAGTGGCTATACCTCTAATTCTGCCTCTGGCTCTACCCCTAGGAGGCATCCTAAAGGAACAAAGAACACATCAAAATAGATCATCACAAAGATGACTTAATCACCATACTAAGGCATGAAAGCATAACAACATGACTATAGAACAATATAACAAGCTCACGCCACACATGCCAAACACAACAAAATATAGAAGGCTCAAGTACGCCAGAGCTCCCAGTGTGTGAACATGGGCTCTGATACCAGATGTAACATCTCACTACGTAACCCCGAAGGGTAAGAGCCAAAAAGGGGCAAGATAAATTTTTTTTTGACATAAGTAAACAACATACACAGGTTTAGCTATCAAATCGATAGATTGATACTATTTATTTTAAACACCAAAGTAAATGTTCCTAATCCCATTTGATAAAAAAAACATGAATCCATAAGCATAAAATATAGGCGGATCTAATACCCACACCAAAATTCATAAAGCAATAAAGGAACATCACATTTCTTCTCATTAAATACAATGATTACAACTTCTCTTCTAAGAGAGTTTAATTACATAACTGCATACACAATTACAATGATATATTCCAAAATATGATACAAGTACATAACATAGTCCTGCGTATGATACAAAGACTGAATAGGTACAGTAATTGAATGAAGTGATGGAGAGAGAGATCATCTCAAACTAGTGCTCTAAAACCTATTCGCCAGTCCCCAATGGTGGTGGCAACACCTCCCAACCATGTGGACTCCTAAGAGACCACCCCACTATGATCGGAGATAGTCACAAGGCCCAAATAGATGAACAAAAACAAGGGGATACAAGATGGCCAACACACACATCAGACATAGACCAAACACAGAGAACAATGCTTATAGTCCAAGTCATAATATAGGTGTACTCATCTAAGTCATAAGTCAGGTACTACTCACGACTCCTAAGGTACTAGATACTAGAGTGTAATCATATGGAGTGTCATCATATGTGCTCGAAGGGATGGCACACACGGGACCAAGTATCTCTCATACAGACGAGGAGACTCAATCATGCCCAAATCCACGCTCCGCAGATGGATGACTCAACACTCCGCAGACGGATAGGCCTTCTCGTTGCATCCTTAGCCTTTACAAGTGCTCAAGGCCATGCACAAGGTTTAATTATCTTATTAGTGTTTTTACCCCAATGTTTTAGTTTTAGTTATCACTTATTAATGTAACTCTGTTACTAGTTCCCCTGGCAGCCACTTGCAGGCCTTGGGCCTTTAGAGAGCCACTCCAGACGACCACTTTAATGCCTAGACCTTGTTCATCTTGTTTGACTAAAAGAGGCATACAAAAAGACTAAGACACTGAAGTATAAATTAGAAATAGAAAAATGTGATCTACAAGACCAAAACTCTCAATGGTAGTGTAATTGTTGAAAACGGCCTTTTGCCAGTTAGATCATTTTTGTAATAGCTCCAATGACCCCAATTTGGTTACAATTCACAAAGGTATGCACGGATAATAGAAAAAGCATGGCAAGAGGCATTGCAAGTCTTCTCACAGCCTATTTTGCATATTGTCTACCACTTTAATCATGACAAAAATAGGAACGTTTAAGATAATAACAAAATAAAGATATTAATTTTCTGACCATAATGATCAAAATAGAGGAGCAATCAATTTTTTTAAGAGCTATAATGAAATTCTCTACGGAGGGGTCATCCTATATAAAAAAAGGTTTCATCATAATCCTATACATAAATTTTGACAGTTTGTCCAAAATCTCTCCTTTCATATATTTCAAAATTTTAGTTGTATTTTATAGCTAAAATGTCTAAATATAGATATACAACTATCAAATTTAAGCCTTGATAAAAACCACGAGTTCTATTGTAAATATAAATAAATTAGAAACCAAAATTACTAAATACCATATGGTAATTTTCCTCAAAGAACAAACATCACAGACTATAGTGCACTAGATTTAGTGAGACTATGAGAGGACAATAACATTATCAGAAATTGAATATTTAAAAATCTCAACTAACGGAAAAATGAAAATTCTAAAATATTTAGGGCCCTCGCAAATCACGAGTCATGATATGTGCTATAATATTTTAAATTAATAATTAACAAAGAACCAATTAGGTCAGATCCAAAATTTATCTTACTATCTAACCAATCGAAGGCAACTACCACATTAATCACACTTATTTTTGTCTGACCGTGCAAATGCATCGTGACCATCTATGCAGTGCTTTTGGCTAAACACAGAGGCCAACCAAACAAAATAGTCAAACAGATATCATTTTGAAATAGGCATTCCCAAAAATTTAGAAATGTTATCTTATCGATGCCATAAACCATTTAATGGGGTTTTGATTCTCTATGCATCATGAAATTGCAACAAACATATATTTAAAGGCAGTAATGGGGTTTCATTTTTCTATTTTTTCTGTGCTTAATGGAAACACATCAAATAAATTTCAATTTATAAAGAGGCAATAATGGGTTTTCACATCAAATATATTCTAGTTCTTGTTTAAAGCACAATAAAGGGGTTTCATTTTTTTTTCTTTTTTTCTTTTTCTGTGTATAAAGAAATATGCAGCAACAAGTTTTTAGTTTTTGTGGTGAAAACAAGAAAAATAAAGAGCCGATGTAAAAAGAACCTGGAACGCACTCCCTTAGCTCGCCTGAGACCTTGCAATTTGATATGCCTCTTGAGAGATTTGCACTCCCCTCTGATCAATCACTATCCTGCTGCATTCTTTTTCTGTGCTTTTGAATCGCCCCCCCTCTCTGCCTCTGTTCTCTTTGCCTCTGTTATCTGTTGATAACTGAGAGGGGGGGTGAATCAGTTATCCTAATTATTTCTCTTTCTGAACTTTCTTATTAATTAATGCAGCATTGAATCAAACACAAAAACATTACCATGAAATAAGAAACACATGACACAGTATTTTTGACGTGGAAACCCTGTTAAGGGAGAAAACCACGGGGTGATTAACCCAAAAATTATTCTCTGTTAGAAGAATAGGAAATTACAAAATGGCACTTGCCAATTAGGGCTCACTGCCCAAGCACACTGCTCACAAGAGGCCCACTGCCTACAAGAAGACACACTGTCTACAAAGTGATAAGAATCACAGTCTTGAACTGATTGGAAGCATCTGCATATGCTGGAGTTCAGTTCCGGTTAGGCTCAGTACACTGATCTGCTGCACTTCATCTTTCCTCTGTTCTTTATTCTGCTATCCTTTCACATACCAGATCTTTCTTGCTACTTCTGCTCTGTTCTGGACTTATTCGCATATATATTAATTCCTTCACACCCTTCACAACTAAATCCATCCTCTATATATATCCGCACAAGTAATTTCATCACCTTTCTAGTCGGCATCCGGAACAGTCTAGTTTCTTACAAACTTTGTTCTGTCGGCTGAATCCTTGCTCACCAAGCAATGCGGATCAAGCATATACTTGTAGATATCATTAATCATGTCGGCCAAACATGATTCATGCCTTCACAACCTTTATCATCAACAGTAACACATCCGGAAAGTAGTCTGATACTCTGTCAGTCAGTTCTTCCTCTGTTTTCACTGTCTCTCAGGAATCCGGTACTCAACTATTCATATCTTTTTCCTTGTCCATCACCGGAGGCTAAATCCTTGGAATATACCACTCAAGGTAGTCCTCTTGACTTCCCCAAATCCGCACTGCACCAAGACACTTCCTCTGAGAGATCCGGATCAATCTGTTGGACCTTGCCACATGCTCTGTTCTTGTTCACCGGACCACAACAATCTTTATTCTGACTTCCGGTAGAGACACATCATGACTTGCGGATATGTGGGATGACCTTTGTTGCCATCAATGACAACAACCATGAATCCATATAGTGTCTCTTGCCAACAATCTCCCCCTTTGGCATTGATGGCAACACTTAGTGAAAAATGACTAAGTGTTTACACTATGCTCCCCCTTTGCTGATGCTCTGTCTTTATATACAATTTCCGGAACTCCCCCTTAGTTGGATTCCTCATTTTTCATTGCTCCTCACTCCCCCTTTGACATCAATGGCAAAGGGTAGGGTCCGCACACCAAAATTTTCAAAAATTTTCTATACATAGCCGCATATTTACATACTCACATATACTGAAGAATGTCTGCAAAGGATGTCTGCAATTGGATCATTTCTGTAGCCCAACTTTGCTTCATTCTATCCAAAATTGAAATGTGACCACTCAACAAAAATGCAAAAGCTTCTGCCCACTTGAGATCTGTCGGATCATTTGTTTGGGCGGTGGTCTGAGCATCACTGATGGCCTCATGCATAGTTTCCAACTTAGGGATTATAATCCTTCTAAGTTCTCCCATCCGGTTAGTGATATTCTTCCTTTCCTTCTCAAGATTCTTTATTTCATTCAAGACTGCAATAGTCTGACATTCTTGATTTATTATGGAGGAAGAGAGAGGATCAAAACTTTGAGATAAGCTTTGTAGCTTGTCCTGTTCCTCTTTTATTTTCTTATCAATTGCTGCTGTTGCCTTTGACCAGGATATACAAAATTTGTAAATGTCACCGCCATCCTTAAGAGCATTCTCTAAGCTCTTTATTCCAATACTCACAATCTTCCTATCTTTAGAGATTAATTCTAATACTTCTGAAAATCTTTTATCCAAAAATTCCTTCCGGACCTTTTCTTCAGCAGATTTTTCGAGAGATTCAAAATGTGTACTAACACTGCTGACTAAGGTTTTGAGATTACCGGAAGAGGAGGCTGTGGGATCCTTTTGAAAGGATGGCATGATCTTTTCTAGCACTCCAGATGCTACCTCCATAAGCTCACAGTCTTCCATGTGAGATTTCAGTAGCTTCTCTTTGACTTTCTCATTTGCAAATGAGGCTATTTTCATTGTTTGCACTGGTGACAAAGAGTCAAAATCTAATGGTCCTTTGAGTAGGTCCGGTTCATCAATTTCTATAGTGGCTTTGCTCAAAAATTGTTGAACAGTTTGTGCAGTGTCTCTTGCCGGAGACAGATGTTTCTTTTCTTCTGCAGTCTTGGAACTGTCAACCTCTTTATCTTTCACCCCTACTTCCTTCTCCTGTAATTTCTCTTCTTCTTTGGATCCGGAGACTGTAGGGGAAACCGGAGGAGAGATGTTTGTCTGTTCAGGGCCCACTTCTTCCGGAATAGATGATTCCAAATCCGCAGCTGTTTCTACACCCAAGTCCTCTACAACAGGAAGATTGAACCTTTTGAAGGCCTTCCGGAGGATCTCTTCTGTCTCTTGGGCCACTTTGTCAGTCTCACCAAGCATGAGTTGATTCATCCTGGCTTTACTTCTGAACTCATCTTTGCAGTCTTTGAAGATAATGTTCATTGTCTTGGGATCAATTTGAGGATATAGCTGAATAGCTATCTGCTCCCGGATCTCAAGATCTTTTGCATGAGCATTATTCTTTCTTATTTCTAATTCCTTTTCTAGGCTTTTAGGAATAAGAGATATGATCTCAATGAAAGCCTTATTGTATATGTTCAGATATTTGACTGTGGCTTCCTGCAGAATCTTTTGGTCAGCCTCATTGTAGTCATCATAAAATTCAGTCATTGGTTGAAGGTTTCCATCTACCGTGACCGACTTGATTACACTCTCTAGAGACAGAGTGGGCTTTTCAACAGATACCTCTGCCATTTCATCCTTGTCTTGGCCTGTGGATGGTTTACCGGATCCTTTCTTCTTCTGCTTCTTTATTTCTTTTACTCCCTCATCTGACTCTGTTTCCTCTTCATCCTGTTGGCTTTCATAAGCCCTTGTGGCTTTTGTCTTGGATCTTTTACCGGATGCCTGGACTTCCGGTTTTGAACTTTTGGTTGTGGGAGGTGCAGATCTCTTTGATGATCTGGTCCGGGTGGGAGTTTCAACCGGAACACTTTCTTTACTTTTCTCTTCTTCCTCAGCCTTCCTCCTCTTTTCCCGGCTGGCATCAAGTGCCTCTTTTGAGATGCCTAGGCCTTGAGCAATATGCTCAACTTCTTTTCTTACCTTCCTCTTTATCTCCGGTTCCCTGAGTTCTACATGTATCTTTACACTCAGTTCCTCAAAGGTTCCAAACCTTTCTGCCTTAGGATCTTTGGGCTGGCTTAGCATGTGTTGAACATGCAGCTCTACTATCTGTTCATCCACTTCATACCCCATGGGCATGATCCAGACAGTCCTTGGCTCCACTGCCTCCATTAGACACTGATCTGTTTCTACCATGAAGCATACTGTGTCTTTGTACTTTTCAACAAGGGATTGGGGTATTCTTTCTCTTGCATGCATCATGCTTTGGAAGTTCTTGAAGTATCCCCATAGAGCTGTATTCCTTGCTTTAGCATCCCCAAGTCCATGCAAATAGTCTCTGATTTGGATGGCAACCGGTCTGTCATTCTGCCATATCCATCCACTGGATCCGGGAAGCTCATTCATGTAGTAGAAGAAGAGACAAAGGATCAGATTGCCATACTTGAAGGAGTTTTTCTTGTCCTTCTTGATCTTCTGCAGATTTTCAAAGAGTTGGTTCACAAGAAGCTCACACAAGTCATAGTCTGCATTCTCCTTTAACATTTGATAAGCTGTGTAGATTGCAGTTCCCGGTACTGAATTTTCCCTACTGGAGTGATAGATTTTGTAACCAATTATCATAGCTGCAAATTTGACATCTGGTTCAGTGATGTCATCAACTGTCATAGCTCTCTTGTCAAACTTGGATCCGGTTGCATCACTAACTGTCTGATTTTTGACAGACTTGAGAACAGGTAATCCACCGGATGAGTGCAGACCGGTTACAGCCCTAATTGCATCTTTGGTGATCTTGAAGGGCTGGTTCAACCATAGGAAGTTGTCATGTACTCTACTTAGTACATACCGGACCCATTCATCTTCTTCAAAACAGGGGAAATGAATGCATTATGCAAAGTGTTTGTCCCGGATGGCTTTGTACTGAGGTTTGATCTCAAAGGAGTCATCTATCAATTGTTTGTGATAGATATCCATCAGTTTTGATTCTCCAAAGTCTTCAAGATTCACATGGATGTAAACCCTAATATCTTCCGTATGCAATACACCATGAGGAACACTAGAGAAGGCTCCTAGTGGATCTATCTCCAATAATTTGTAAGGATGTTTCTTGAATGTGGGGCGAGGTCTATCAGAGATCTTAACTATATTTGGAGTAGCCATTCTTCAAAGATTTGCAGTGAGATAATGAAAAACGGAGAATACCTTATGTGCCTTCGGTTTGCACGGAGTGGTTGGATTGATTTCTTTATGCAATGACTTCGGCAGGAGATCCTTGGTGTGCTTGATGAATCTTGTTGCAGAGCTCCACTTTTCACTTCTTCTTGAGTGCAGAATGAGCAAATGACTTTTGAGAAATTCCTTATATTGCTCCGCAAACCCTAATATCTGTTTGCAATAAATGCTTCACCTATATTATTCCAGTTTGCCTTGTCCGGATAGCCTGGAGTATCCCGGATCAGTCCTGATCTGTGAATATCATCCAGATCTTTCAATCATGAATAAATCAAGGTGACACATTACAAGAACATCCCAAACACTCTGTCCAATCCGCAGAATAAGATAGTGCACTTCCGGATCTCTCTGGACCTTTTAGTAATCCTCTGTCATACCGGAGCATCTCCCGGAACAGGTCTTACTTGATCGATCACAGCTTCTTCATAACTCCATGCGGACCTCTGAAATCTTATCTGGATCATCTCAAGACTTATATATTTAAACCCTTTACTCTGCATCTTGTGCCACATCCGGCACCACTTGATTGGCTGGGGGAACAGGATTTTCTTTGAGTCTCCCCCTGAGCCAGAGCTCACTTTTTAATTTCTGGAAGAAATATCAGCACCAGAGTCTGGTGCGGATTCAACCTCTACATTCTCTGAACTTTTCTTCACCCAAATCTTGCTCATCTGATTCCTAACTTCATCCGCATTCATCTTTTGTTTACCCTTGTCTTGATTCTGATTATACACCGGACCTCTTTTGTCCTGATTCTTGCTTCTGCAGACTTTAGCATTATGACCGGACCTATTGTAGATTTGGCAAATAACATTTCTTTGCATATTTGACTGATATCCTCTTGATCTGCATTGATTAGCCATATGACCTACTCTATTGCATGTAAAGCATCTACCTTTGAATGATTTGTTTACTTGCATATTTCTGCATTCATGGGATTTGTGTCCATACCTTTTGCAGTTGAAGCACTGTCCGGAGAAGGATGAATTAATCTGATTCATTCTCTTTCTAAACTGATTAGCTTTGTGACCAAAGTGGTTGCAGCTGTGGCAGTATCCATTGAAAGATGGATATCTTTGAGCATTTGGCTGTCTTATCGGAGGTCTTCTAGGCCTGCTCCTTGGATTTTCTGATGCAAAATTCTTTTGACCGGATCCGGAGCTTTCTCCTTTCTCATATCCCAAACCATACTTGTCATCTGTCCCTTTTTGACTTCCAAGAAGAACTTCAAGTTGAGCAGAACTTATCTTGAATTTCTCTTTATATTCATTTGCTGTTTGAAGGTCTCTTTTGAGAGAGGCAATTTGATCCTCAAGTTTTTCTTCATTATCTTTGGCATCTTCAAGATCAGATTCAAGATGTCTGATAATCCTGTCCATTTGGTGGCATTCTTCTAATTTTTCTTTAAGAGATTGTTTTAGATTGTCTTCAGCCTTTCTTTTTTCTTCAATCTCTTGAGTAAACTTTATAGTTCCTGATTCCATTTCATGTCTTAACATAATGACTTCTTTTGATAACTTTTCACATAACTTGGTTTGCTCAGTCAATTCTTCATTTGTATTGCTTTCTTCACTTTGTCTTGCCAACTGTTGGAGCAGCTCCTTTCTCTTTTTCATAGAGAGACTTAATTTGTCTTTTAATTCTCTCATGAATTCATCAGCCTTTTTGAGTCTTTCTTTTAATTCATTGACTTCAGAATTTGACTGTTCAAGATCCTCAAGGGCAGTCTTGAGTTGCTCCCTTAAACCATATGCATCCATTTGAACTCCCAGATCTTCCTCAAGCTGTTAGGCTCTATTAGGAGGAACTTAGCTCTGATACCAATTGTTGATAACTGAGAGGGGGGGGTGAATCAGTTATCCTAATTATTTCTCTTTCTGAACTTTCTTATTAATTAATGCAGCATTGAATCAAACACAAAAACATTACCATGAAATAAGAAACACATGACACAGTATTTTTGACGTGGAAACCCTGTTAAGGGAGAAAACCACGGGGTGATTAACCCAAAAATTATTCTCTGTTAGAAGAATAGGAAATTACAAAATGGCACTTGCCAATTAGGGCTCACTGCCCGAGCACACTGCTCACAAGAGGCCCACTGCCTACAAGAAGACACACTGTCTACAAAATGATAAGAATCATAGTCTTGAACTGATTGGAAGCATCTGCATATGCTGGAGTTCAGTTCCAGTTAGGCTTAGTACACTGATCTGCTGCACTTCATCTTTCCTCTGTTCTTTATTCTGCTATCCTTTCACATACCGGATCTTTCTTGCTACTTCTGCTCTGTTCTGGACTTATTCGCATATATATTAATTCCTTCACACCCTTCACAACTAAATCCATCCTCTATATATATCCGCACAAGTAATTTCATCACCTTTCTAGTCGGCATCCGGAACAGTCTAGTTTCTTACAAACTTTGTTCTGTCGGCTGAATCCTTGCTCACCAAGCAATGCGGATCAAGCATATACTTGTAGATATCATTAATCATGTCGGCCAAACATGATTCATGCCTTCACAACCTTTATCATCAACAGTAACACATCCAGAAAGTAGTCTGATACTCTGTCAGTCAGTTCTTCCTCTGTTTTCACTGTCTCTCAGGAATCCGGTACTCAACTATTCATATCTTTTTCCTTGTCCATCACCGGAGGCTAAATCCTTGGAATATACCACTCAAGGTAGTCCTCTTGACTTCCCCAAATTCGCACTGCACCAAGACACTTCCTCTGAGAGATCCGGATCAATCTGTCGGACCTTGCCACATGCTCTGTTCTTGTTCACCGGACCACAACAATCTTTATTCTGACTTCCGGTAGAGACACATCATGACTTGCAGATATGTGGGATGACCTTTGTTGCCATCAATGACAACAACCATGAATCCATATAGTGTCTCTTGCCAACATTATCTCCCTTTTCTCTGAGTTTTTTTTGTTTTTAAAAGCCTCCTCCCCATATGCATTGACTCACCTCTATCCGTTCTCTGCCCTCCGTCAAATAGATATTTTTTTGCATTTTTTAACCACCCACTCTCCCATGGGCATCGTATGGCATGCAGAAGATATTTTTAAATAAAATAATATATCAATCCCCTCCTCCATAAATTCGATCACCCACTCAGAGATATTTTCTCCATTTAATTTTTACCAACACCCATCGCCAACACAACAAGGAGGTTGTTACATTGGAGTTTGTGGTATTTCTTATTGCTATTGCGGAGCATGAAGAACCACTAGAACGTCATTATTTGAAGTATCATCTAGCACCACATAATCCTTTTCTTTCTTCTCATGCTGCTGCAATTAATCTTTTTACAACACCTTATCATTGAATACAACATCCCTGCTTCTCACAATTTTCAAATTTTCAACATCCCAAAGCCTATAACCAAATTCATCAATGCCATATCTAACGAAAATATATTTTTTTGATTTTGTATCCAAGTTGATTCTATTTTCATAATATACATGTGTAAATGCTTCACATCTGAAGGTTTTGAGAAAAGAATAACTCACCTTCTTACCTGTTCATGCTTCCTCTGGAATACCATAGCCCAAAGGAATTGAAGGACATCTATTAATTAAATATACATCGGTATTGACAGCCTCTTCCCACATGTTTAAAGGCAGCCCAACATGCAATCTCATGTTCCTTGCACGCTCCATTATTGTCCTATTCATGCGCTTAGCCAATCCATTTTCTTGTCGAGTCCCTAGAACCATTTTCTGCCTACGAATTCCATTAAAGGAACAATAATCCTCAAATTCTTTGCTACAATACTCACCACCGTTATCAGATCTAAGACATTTTAATTTTTTACCTGTCTCATTCTCAACCAAGCTTCTCCATTTCTTAAATATTTTAAATACATCAGATTTATACATAAGGAAATAAATCCAAACCTTCCTAGTTGCATCATCTGTGAATGTAACATAATATCGAGAGTCATTGAGAGAAGATACCTAAGCCGGTCCATATACATATATATGCACAAGATACAACTTTTCATCTTTCTTTTCCTTCTCATCCTTGAGAAAACTAACTCTCTTTTATTTTCCATACACACAACTTTCACATAAATCTATATTAATACATTTTAGACCTGGTAAAATTTTCTTAGAATGAAGTACCTTCATACCTTTTTCACTCATTTGCTCAAGTTTGTTATGCCACAGTGTTGTCTTAGAACCTGCATCAACTGTTTCAATCTCTTCCTGCGAACCCACAATAACTATTCCTGAACCTATTTATTTTTTCTCTACAACAACTAAAATAGAAGGAACAGTATGACCTGTACAAAGATATATGGTGCCTACTTTCACACCTTTTGCTACTATTAGGGCACCTCTTGAAACCTTCCAATTTTTATCATTAAAAGTAACTATTCAACCTTCATCACCTAGTTGCCCTGTTGAAATTAAATTCCTACTTAGCCTTGGAACGTGCCTTACCAATGGTTCACATTCTGCAACTTAATCTTAATTCTTTCCTTTCCAACAATCTGACATGGTTAATTATCTCCCAAATAAACCAGCCCAAAATCCCCTTGGACATAACCAAGAAAATAAATTCTATGGGGTGTAGCATGAAATGAGGCCCTTGAATCTAAAACCCATGAATCATCAACATTATCTAGGGAAAGAATCAAAGCATCATCTTCAGATTTATTACTTACCACATTTGCCTCCTTATTGCCTTCTTTTTTGCCTCCTTTATTCTTTCGAGACCAACAATATTTCTTCAAATGACTTGGTTTCCCATAGTACCAGCAATCCTTTTGTCCTCTGGATTGGGACCTCTTGTCCTTTGATTTTTCTCGTGACTTCCCATGACCTCCAGAACCTTTTCCTCTCTCCTTTAATCTACCCTTGCTTTCTGCATTCAAAATAATACTTGATGTGGACCCTCTTGAGCTTTTTCGTCGCATTTCCTCGCTAAGGATAACACCAACAACATCATCCAATTTCAAAGTATTTGAACCAGAGACAGAGTTACTTACAGCCATTACCAAGCTATTCCAACTTTCTGGCAAAGAACATAAAACCAAGAGAGCCATCACCTCTTCATCAAATTTTATTTTTACAGAAGTTAACTGACTGGTAATCATATTAAACTTATTTGAATGATCTGTCACAGATCCAGCTTCAATCAATTTCAGATTAAACATATGCTTCATGAGAAATACCTTATTTGAGGATGAGGGTTTTTCATAGAATTTAGCCAAATCTTTCATCAGTTCATTTGTTGTCTTCACTTCTATTATATGAATGCCACAGATGGTGCTAGGCACAACTGAATGGTTCCCAGTGCCTTTCCGTCTAGAAGTTCCCAATCCTCATCAATCATTGCTGCCGATTTCTTGGCTATTCCTTTCAATAGCCTCCATAAATCCTTCTGATAGAGATAATCCTCCATCTGCATCTTCCATAACTGATAGTTCTACCTATTGAATTTATCTACCTTTAATTTACCCTTGTCTGCCATTTCTCCCACTTAACTTTGAGACTCCCACTCAACTGTGAGACCTTTCTGTAGACGATAATCGAACACAACTCACTCTGATACCACTTGTTAGGAATTGCATGCATAAGATATCAATTAAATGCAAATAAAGATTAAACAGAGGAATGAAAAATACACATAAATAATAATAGTGAGAGATAATTTTTAATGTGGTTCACATAACTTGGGCTACATCCACCAATAGAGAGTCCAATATTATTATCCAGTAAATCAAACCGATTACAACAAGCAATCCTTGCAACTCAATACCACTGCAAATGCTACAATACAATATCTCAACATCAATAGAAACCCTAACCCTTAGCCATTTTTATCAAGACTTATGTTGGTTACAAAATAGGGTTTTTTTATGTCAACCAATAGAAAAATAACTCCTGATGTTTTTTATAAAATAATAAAAGTCATTTGAAGTTTCAGGGGCGATTCCCCTCGACCCCGCCCTGTATCGTGACAGGGAGCACACCAGGGGTGCTTCCCCTGGACCCTGCAAGGGGCACTGCCCCTTGACCTCATCTTGGGGGTGCTGCCCCCAAACCCCTGTTAAATAATTTGGGGGGAAACTGCATTGATAAAAGTGGGGAAAATTTATCCTTTGAGTTTGATTAGGCTCCATATAACAACGAGAGAGAGAGAGAGAGAGAGAGAGAGAGAGAGAGAGAGAGAGAGAGAGAGAGAGAGAGAGAGAGACTTTCAATTTCAAATACAGAACATGGCTACATGCATAACCTTCCTATGAATAATTATTTCCAAAATTTACCTTTACCACCCATAACAATTGAAGAGACATTTCCTAAAACACAAAATCATTACCCATCATGGGATTACAAAACTAAGATTAATTGCATAAACATAATGACAAAAAGTGTTCCATTCTATGATAGACTTGAGGTTATGGTCAACCATTTCAATACTCTTCCAATTTTGGCATACCCATTGTACACAAGCGTACGATTGCTAGTATATTCACTATTCCTTTGCAACTTGTTGTTGCATACTTGTATTATGTTTTATTTCAATCTTAAAAAAAATTGTTGGACTTGGTATATTTATATTTATTTTAACAAACCTTATTTTATTATTTTATAATTTTTTTTCCTTTATTTTTAACTTTTATATTTCATTTTTTTAAAATTATATGTTTAGGGTTTTCGTTTTACTATTTACAATAAATGTTTCCTAATTCACTTACAATAATTTGATTGTCTCCTAATTCATTTACTCACTTACAATAATTTGATTGGTGTCCTTGTCCTCATACGGGTACCCTACATCTCCTAGAAATTGGAGTTTTATTTATTTATTTTTAATATTTAAAATATAAATTTAATGTGTAATTTAAAAACAAAATCAAGTTTTATTTTTTATTTTTTAATAATAAAATAAAAATTATGTATTTTATATTTTTAATGGTCTCTAAGTATTTGTTTTCTAATTTCTTTTAAAATGGCATAATATTGATACCAGTAACCTTCTTCGGTCTCTTAGCAACATGCCTTAATATTTTAAGGTAACTTCCAATAAATAACTCTCACAAAAAAATTGCTCCATTACTAGTCTTGTGGCAACTTCGAATGGATAAATGTCACAAAAGCTTGGGAGATTATTGATTCATAGTTTTGTGTGAGTGTTCGTCACCAAACAACTAAAATCCAACTTTACAAAACATGGATGTGGGAGAACTGAAGTCCAACTATGTTTTGTGTGAGTGTTTGTCCTAGGAGCCACAAAACAACTAAAGTCCAACTTTACAAAACATGGATGTGGGAGAACTAAAGTCCAATTGTGCAAGAGATGGTTGCTGGAGGCATAAATTATTTATTAATTAATTGAAATTCAAAATCTAACATGATTCTGAATTTCAATTAAATAATAAATATGGTCAAATGTGCATCTAGAATGTTGGATAGACAATATTGATAGAAATAGGGGATACCTTTTTTGTTTTAATAAAATTTAATACATTAAAATGTATGAAGAGTATATTAACTTTTTTTTTGATATGTAATAAAGAGTTTATATATTGAATTAAAAAAAAGAGTTACATCTTCTGCTATGCAGATTCAAAATACAGATATTTCTGCTCTATCCCACCCAAACAGACTAGTAAACAAACCCTCAAGTCTACCATATACATCTATATGCCACACGGGGCTAGCCATTATAGAGTCTTAAGATAGTATGCAGCTTTCTTATACAAAATGAAAGCCCTAACCAACACTATATACCAGAAACCCTACTAACAATACATAGAGAAAATTGACACCAGAGCTTACACATTATCTTCATCATAATCATGCAAAGTTTGGTTGAAATCCGCTACCCACTGAAAGCCTTCCCCTGCCTCCATTCTTAGCATCCTTTTAATAAAGCTTACTATGACTCTGGCCTGGTCCTTAAGTTAAATCAACTCGAAACCCTTGATATCCAACATAAATGGATAATATTTGACAACTTCCCCTATTTCTTGCAATAGCATCATGTCCTTCGGCCTTGGAGCTCCTACCCCTAGGTTTTTTGCAAATAGTATATCCTCTAATCCACCCAAAAGCTCAGGGATAAACATTCCTCAGGTTATGGCTTCCACCTCTGGTTTAGGGATATTCAGTTCAAGCAATGTTGCCACGAACCTGGATGGAGTGTCTGAATCAACCCAATACCTTTCGCTGTCTGCTACATACGCTTTGCCAAACACCATCCTTGTTGCACCAACAATTAAGGCATCATGAAGCCGGAGTATTCTACACAGCCTCTGTTATGTGATTTGACAAGAAAAGCCATTTGCCTTTTGTCATTGATCAGACGAAGAGAGCATCCATTCCTCCACACTGAATGCAGTCGGCCGAGAAGAGAACTGTGAACCTAGAAGATTTTGGAATTTGGCTAACACTTGCTCTACTATGACTTGTCATCAACAAAACATATAAGCTTTGTTGCTTCTTGAGGGGAGACAAATAATTATGGAACTTGTCCTGTCATTTCTTGAATCACTACCAATCTCGCCTGGCATCATGGCTGAGAAGCCTCTAGAATGCTTTTAAGTATTAATTCACCTTATGTGACAATCAACTCTAGCCCATCCCTTTGGAATAATATCTTTATTCCATCATTGCTAAATGAAGTGAAATCACTTGATGATCAGAGAGAGAAGGATCGTTGATCAGGAGAGGAGATCATCTGCCCAATGTCACGTTTCCAGGGTTTAACCTTGCTTTCCAATTGGCAATCCACATTCGAAGATAGTGCATATGACCAAACTTAAATCAAAAACCTTTTCTTCTGCACTTGGTTCGGACTTTCCACCACTGGAAGGGTGGAGAGTCGCCCACCCTTCACCCACTAATATTTTAAATTTTTTAATTATTAATATATTTAATATTTAATTTCATAAAAAATACTTGAATTCAATTTTTTAAATTTATTGATTATAATATTGTAAAATTATTTTTTATATTTTAAAAAATTATAAATTTATTGTAATAACACCACTATTTGTAGCCCCCCTTTTTTTTGGGTCTAAGTGACAGACCTAACATCACTAGTTGTAGCCCCCCTTTTTTTGTTGGTCTAAGTGACAGATCTAATAAGCTTAAACATAATTATTTATGCAAAACTACAGTTTATAACATCACTAAGGAATAACAATAACACCATCAATGGTCACCAAGCAACCAACAAGAAGAGTTATTAATAATAATACATGTAAAATTCTTCTATGTAAACTGGTGATAGGTATTAGGGACACTCCATGAATTATAATAAAATGAATACTAATCAATATTTGAGGCCTTGATGGGATAGGGACTCGACATCTAGAGCAAAACTTGACTCACATACATAAAGTGGGAGGGCACAACCTCTCCCCAAAGGGCTACAACCACTCCAATAGGCCCAAGCACAAGCGATGAAGGAAAATTCAACTACAACTGACCCCACCCCACTACAAGTCATGGGCTGTAATTCATATGACCAAATTTTTTTGCCTCTTATATAGCTGGGAAAAGCTAACGTGATGTGTGGTGAATATTGAATTCTAATTTTTACTTGCATGATCTAGGCTTTCCACTAATGGATGAAATTGACAAGGATAATGTACATATATGACACTATTTCCTCCAAGTCCTATAAACTATAAGCCAATATGAATTATTAAATAAAAATTTAAAATATTTGTCTAAGTTTCAGCTAGTTAATCTCACAGAAGTTCACACTTCTAGTTGTATTATTATACTTATTTATTTGTTGCTGAATGTTGCCAATATAACAGTTGTTTCTCAAAATTTATTAGTGTGTTTAAACATCTTTCTTGCTACTCTAAGTAATTATGTTGATAAAATGTGTGTTAAAAATAGATTCATGTTTCAAGATAAAATGCCTTGAGCATGGGTTGTCTATGCACATCTATAAGTATTGTTTTGACAAGTTTCTAATGCAATTTGAATGTTAAATTCAATTAGAAGTAGAAAGATGGC